>CM077644.1:242453146-242490646 GCA_039707465.1 Rhabdophis nuchalis | reverse complement strand
TGCTGGCTTTTGTTCCTAAGGTGGGACTAGAACTCATCCTTTCTTCATTATTGGCCCAAAGTCACCCAGTTGGCTTTCATGTCTAAGGTGGCAGGAAGGAAGAGATGGGGGTCCCAAAGGTGCTTTTTCAAGAGGCAACTAAACTTTCTGGTTTTTTTTCCCTCTGAAGACGTTTAGCTTCTCATCCAAGAAGCTTCTACAGTTCCAAGCTGTAGAAGCTTCTTGGACGAGAAGTAAAATGTCTTCAAAGGAAAACCAGAAAGTCCAATTACCCCTTGAAAAAGCACCTTTGGGACAACCATGACCTGGATGATTGAGAATCTCCATAGACATGAAGAGATGGAGGGATGGAAGGAAGGCAGGAAGGAAAGGAAAGGAAGGTCTTTTCCCAAGGTCACCTAAATTTATACCATCTCCACAAATGCTTCTGTTTTAGAAACTTCTTATCAAGCAATGAGACACACACACAGAGAGAGAGAGAGAGAGAGAGAGAGAGAGAGAGAGAGAGAGAGAGAGGAAGGAAGGAAGGGAGGGAGGGAGGGAGGGAGGGAGGGAGGGAGGGAGGGAGGAAGGAAGGAAGGAAGGAAGAAAGGAAAGGAGGTGAGTTCAATCCTAGGTAGAGGCACATGTAGGGTCTCCTGCTTGGGCATGGGGTTTGACTAGATGACCTGCAAGGTCCCTTCCAACTCTGTTAATCTGAAAGGAAAGGAAAGGAAAGGAAATTGGTAGAGAAAAATGTCTAATCCTCTAACAGTAACTCAGACAAAGATCTTTGAGTCTCACTGAGTACAGAATGATGATATACGTATCTATATCTACAGTATATCTATATGTACTACATCTACATCTACACCTACATCTATCTCTATCTATCTATCTATCTATCTATCTATCTATCTATCTATCTATCTATCTATCTATCTATCTATCTATCTATCTATCTATCTATCTATCTATCTATCTATCATCACTATCTCTCTCTCTCTCTCTCTCTCTCTCTCTCTCTCTCTCTCTCTCTCTCTCTCTCTCTCTCTCTCTCTCTCTCTCTCTCTCTCTCTGCCTGCCTGCCTGCCTGCCTGCCTGCCTGCCTGCCTGCCTGCCTTGCTGAGCAGAAGGCTCAAAACAAATATTGGTAAATTTTCTCTGCTTGGACATAGAACTTCCAACTCTCCTCCATGATCCCTCAGTTCGGAGAATCGCCAGCAACTAGCATGACTTATTGTGTGAGTGCGTGGGTGGGGTGGGGTGGAGTGGGGGGACATAGTAATTAAAAGACAAAGGGCTCTGCAGGTTGCAAGGGACCTCTCTTCAAAACTGTGCACGGCCTTCCGATGTGGTGTAAAAAGGTTAATTTGGAGAGCTGCGTTCCCCCCCACACACATACTGTTTCCTCCCTCACGGACAGAACATTTGGCTCAACCCTCTAGAGGACCCCTGCTCCAGGAACTCCCGTTGTTCCCGTTGGCTGATGGCAACGCACCTTTGCGAGCCGTAAAGGTTCCCGCTTGTAAATAATTACTTTATCATCATTTCTTGAAAGCATCGGAAGGGAAGGGGATAGAAAGAGTCCCATTTATCATCCTTCCCGGGCTTGGTGTCAGCTCACATCGTGAACGTCTGGATCCCGATGAGTAACAGCTCTGTCCTTGGATGGCCTAACTTTTTATTTTTATTTTTATATTGTATTTTAAATTATTGTTTTTTTTCCTCTCCCGTTTTTTGGAGAAAAGAGACGTCAAACACTCGGAAAGAGAACTCAAGAGTGCCAAGACTGTCATTAATATTTTTTTCTTTTTAAATATATTGTATGTATGTATGTATGTATGTATGTATGTATGTATGTATGTGTGTGTGTGTGTGTGTATATATATATATATATATATGCTAGTTTTTATGAGCTGATCAATACATTTAAATTTGAGAGACCAAGATAGATCTATTTCGAGCTTATTAGCTCTCATCAGTTGGCCACACCCACTGGGATTCGAACCGGGCCTGTAATGTATCTAAGGCAGAAGCCTAGCACTCCAGCCTAATCGGTTCTACCCTGTTTCATCAGCTAATCCAGGAGTATTTAGTATAGATAATTGTTACCACAACTTCCTGTAAGGGCCCCAATTAAGGGAGGAGATATATATATATATCTCATATATATATATGAGAATATTATCACAGCTCCTGTTCAGAGGAGCTGTGATAATATAAGCTCCTGTTCAGAGGAGAACAATATATATATATATTGTTCCACAACACCCTGTTAAGGCCCCAATTAAGGGAGGAAGCATACTGCTTTCCTTTTCTGCCTTTCGGCTCATCACCAGAGACCATCTAGACAGAAAGCTATTAGTTCCGTTGTGTAATTTTTTTATATGTGTGTTACGTTGTTGGTTTTTTTGAGCTGATCAATAAATAAGTCAGGGAGACTAGTATAGATCTATTTCAAGCTATTTAGGGCCCCAATTAAGGGAGGAGACATACTGTTTCCTTTTCTGCCTTTCAGCTCATCACCAGAGACCATCTAGACAGAAAGCCATGAGTTCTGTTATGTTAATTTTTTAATATATGTGTTAGTTTTATGAGCTGAACAATAAATAAGTTTAAAGGCTCCTGCCTGATATGCAATACAGCCCCGGTTCAAATCCCACTAGCTGATGAGAGCTAAAAAGCTCGAAATAGATCTATCCTAATCTATCCTAGTCTCTCTGATTTATTTATTGATCAGCTCATAAAACTAACACACAATTATATATATATATATACACACACACATATATATATATATACACACACACACACACACTGATGGGGAAAAGGCGCAGAAATAAACAATAATTTACTGACGAAAAACAGTGACATAAGGTGGAAAATAATGGAATATGGGCGCGAGGCTAAAGCATGAGACAATGATGTCTAGTTGACAGATTGTTGTCATTCAGCTCTCGGGGGTTTTGTCGCAACCTTCCAATCGCGAAGCAGGACTGAACATCTGGTACTCAACCGGCGCGGAACCTCAATTCTGCTTCCCAGAGACAGCGAAACGAGAGAGTCCTCAGGCGTATAACCCCCTGCCTCCTCCTTAGCACTCTTTCTGGTGGAGGAACTTTTCTTTTATGTCTTTCTTTAGAAACCAGAGTTTGTTCCTTGACTAGGAAACATGCCCGAGTAAGACAGAGGAGAGGGTGTGTAGCTAACAGTTGAAATGAGGGAGTCCTTGGTGCTCTTCTTCTCTCTCTCTGAGCTGGGTGGTTTTCCTGCAGATATTTTGTGACCCAACTAGGTAACTTCATCCATGCTACAAGGGAGTGGGGTTTACAGAGAGGAGGAGGAAGAGTAGGAAGGGGAGGAAGAATTGGGTGGAAACTAATCGAGAGAAGCAACTTAGAACTGAGGAGAAATTTCCTGACAGTCAGAACAATTAATCAGTTGGAACAGAAGTTGCCTCCAGAAGTTGTGATGGTCCCAACACTGCAAGCCTTCAAGAAGATGTTGGATAGACATTTGTCTGAAATGGTATAGGGCTTCCTGCCTAGGCAGGGAGTTGGACTAGAAGAGCTCCAAGGTCCCTTCCAACTCTGCTATTGTATTGTATTAAGAGGAGGAGGAGGAGGTGGAGGAGGAGGGGAAGGAGGACTATGGGATCCTTTGTTCTCTTTAAGCCTAGTGGTTTTCCTGCAGATATTTTGTGACCCAACTAGGTAACTTGATCCATGCTAGAAGGGAGTGAGTTTTACAGAGAGGAGGAGGAGGAAGAGGAGAAAGAGGGGCAGGAAGGAGGGGAGAAGAACTATGGGATCCTTGGTGCTCTTTTAGCTTGGCTGTTTTCCTGTAGATGTTTCATGACCCAACTAGGTAAATTCATCCATGCTAGAAGCGAGTGGAGTTTACAGGGAGGGGAGGGGAAGGAAGAGGAGGAGGAAGAGGACAACTATGGGGGTCCTTGGGGCTCTCTGAGTTTGGTGGTTTTCCTGAAGATGTTTTCATGACCAACTAGGTAAACTCGTCTGTGCTAGAAGGGAGTGGGATTTGTGGAAAGGGAGGAAGAGAGGGAGAGGGAGGAGGACAGGAAGACAATGATTGTGGGGGTTCTTGATGTTCTCTGAGCTTGGCTATTTTCCTGTAGATGTTTCATGACCCAACTAGGTAAATTCATCCGTGCTAGAAGGGAGTGGGGTTTACAGAAAGGAAGGAGGGGAAGGGAGGTGGAGGAGGAGGAGGAGGACTATGAGGGTCCCTGGTGCTCTCTGAGCCTGGTGGTTTTCCTGCAGATGTTTCATGAGTAAACTAGGTAACCTCATCCATGTTAGAAGGGAGTGAGGTTTACAGAGAGGAAGAAGAGGGGGAGGAGAAGGAGGAGAAGGAGGAAGATGAGGAGAAGGAGGACAATGACTACGGGAGTCTCTGGTGCTCTCTGAGCTTGGTTGTTTTCCTGAAGATGTTTCATGACCCAACTAGGGAACCTCATCTGTGCTAGAAGGGAGTGGGGTTTGTGGAGAGGAGGGAGAGGAGGAAGAAGAGGAGGCCAACGATGACGATGACTACGGGGGTCCCTGGTGCTCTCTGAGCTTGGTTGTTTTCCTACAGAAGTTTCATGACCCAACTATCCATGATAGAAGGGAGTGGGATTTGTGGAGACGAGGAAGAGGAGGAAGAAGAGGAGGCCAACGATGATGATGACTATGGGGGTCCTTGGTGGTCTCTGAGCTTGGCTGCTTCCCTGCAGATGTTTCTTGACCCAACCAGGTAATCTCCTCCGAGTTAGAAGGGAGTGGGGTTTGTGGAGAGGAGGAAGAGGAGGAAGAAGAGGGGGAGGGGAAGGAGGAGAAGAGGAAGATGAGGAGAAGGAGGACAATGACTACAGGGGTCCCTGGTGGTTCTCTGAGCTTGGTTGTTTTCCTACAGATGTTTCATGACCCAACTATCCATGATAGAAGGGAGTGGGATTTGTGGAGACGAGGAAGAGGAGGAAGAAGAGGAAGAGGAGGAGGATTCAAGGTTTTGACGACCATCTTCAAAGCGCTTCATGGCTCGGGGCCTAGTTATATGCGAGACCGCCTCCTGCCCCATACATCCCTTAGACCGATACGCTCCCACAGAGAGGGCCTCCTCAGGGTGCCGTCAGCTGGACAATGCCGACTGGCGACACCCAGGGAAGGGCCTTCTCTGTGGCAGGCCCAGCCCTTTGGAACGACTTACCCCCGGAACTTCGCACCATCTCCGACCTCCGCCTCTTCCGCAAGTGTCTGAAGACACATTTGTTCCATCTAGCCGACCTAGCGTAACCTCCATTACTGACTCTTAGATAGTTTATTTGGGGATTTTAATTTGGTTTTAACATAGGAATTATTTATTGAATAAGTTTTTTAAAGTTTTATATGGTTTTTGTATGTTTTAATATTCTTGTGCGCCGCCCTGGGTCCGTTTGGAGAAGGGCTGGGGTATAAATTGAATAAAATGAAAATGAAAAGGATGACTATGGGGGTCCTTGGTGGTCTCTGAGCTTGACTGCTTCCCCGCAGATGTTTCATGACCCAACCAGGTAATCTCCTCCGAGTTAGAAGGGAGTGGGGTTTGTGGAGGGCGCAAAGCAAATATGACTCTTTCTAAAGTTTCAGCATTTCATTTTTGTAGCATGGTGACCAGGACTGTACACAGTATAGGTGGTCCTCGGCTTATGACCACAGCAGAGCCTGTGGCTAAGCGAGGCACATGTTGTGAATTTTGCCCCATTTTACAACCTTTCCTACCCCAGTTTGTTAAGCGAATCACTGCAGTTGTTAAGTTAGTAACCCCGTTGTTAAGTGAATCTGGAGTCCCCATAGACTTTGCTTGAGAGAAGGCTGCCAAAGGCGATCAGGTGACCCCCCCCACCAGCCAGGACGCTGCCACCGTCATAAGTACGAGTCAGTTGCCAAACACCCAAATTTTGATCACGTGACCATGGAGATGTCGCCATGGTCGTAAGTGCGAAAAACAGACTTAAGTCACTTTTTTTCTCCACGCGGTCACTAAATAAGTTGTTGTAAGTCGAGGACTAACTGCGTTCCAAATGTGGCCTCCCTAACGCAGTATAAAAATTGGGCTTTTTGGCGGGGGGCTGCAGCCAAAGGCTTGTGGATAATTCCAATTTTATTTTTCTTCTTTCTTTCTTTGGTTACTGGGTCAAATAAAAGAAAAAAAAAAAAAAAACCAACCCCTGAGACTTCACAATTTCCACCACTGGTATTTTGCACTTCAGGGATTAAATTTGATACAGCAAATAAATTGATTAGGCCCTGCATCATTTATCGCTATTTCCTTCCCTTTCCAACATTGTCAGCCCTACCGTGGTTTTGATAAGGCCCCATCAAGGTGCTGACTATCATCTTTATAGCGCTCCATGGCACGGGACCTAGTTATCTATGGGATTGAATCCTACCCCATACATCCCTTCAGCCGATTTGCTCCCACAGAGAGGGACTTCGGGTGCCGTCCACTAGGCAATGCCAGCGGGCGACGCCCAGGGGAAGGGCCTTCTCTGTGGTGGGCCCAACCCTCTGGGACGACCTACCCCCCGAATTTAGAACAACCACGGACCTCCGTTCTTTCCGCCAGAAACTTAAAACTTATTTTTTCCCAACAGGCCGGCCTGGCCTAGCTCACACTACCTAGCCTATAGTCTGCTGCTAAATTATTTTAATTGGTTTTTAGGGACATCGTTTTAACTTGTTTAAATTTTTAGCACAGGGGTAAATAATTTAATTGGGTTTTTACATTTTGTATATTGTTATGTTTATATATGTTTTTTAAATTTCCTGTGCACCGCCCGGAGTCCCTTTCGGGTGCGTTACAAAGTTTTGATGACCATCTTCAAGGTGCTCCATGGCACGGGGCCTAGCAACCTACGAGACCGTCTGCTGCCCCATACATCCCTACGACCGACTCGCTCCCAGGGAGAGGGTCTTCTCCGGGTGCCGTCGACCCGGAGAATAGACGAGGGCGAGGCCAGCCAGAGGTGGTATTTACCGGTTCTCCAAACTACTCAAAATTTCTGCTACCGGTTCTCCAGAACTGGTCAGGACCTGCTGAGTACCACCTCGGGCTTCAACCTCAAACTGTTTAGCATGAATCTCACCCCGTTCGTAAGAGGTCAATAAAGGGGGTGTGCATAAGTGCATCAGCATGCCTACCATCCCTCTCCTACTATCCCCTTTTACTTGTATTCATTTCTTTTCTTCATGTCCATGTTTATACATATGCCTGCTATCCTATTATGAGTTTTGACAAACTAATAATAAATAAATAAATGTTTATGTTCATACCTATACTTACAATACAATACAATAGCAGAGTTGGAAGGGACCTTGGAGGTCTTCTAGTCCAACCCCATGCCTAGGCAGGAAGCCCTATACCATTTCAGACAAATGTCTATCCAACATCTTCTTGAAGACTTGCAGTGTTGGGGCATTCACAACTTCTGGAGGCAACTTCTGTTCCACTGATTAATTGTTCTCTCTGTCAGGAAATTTCTCCTCAGTTCTAAGTTGCTTCTGTCCTTGATTAGTTTCCACCCATTGCTTCTTGTTCTGCCCTCAGGTGCTTTGTTATACTTGTTATCTTGTACATGCTTGACAAACAAACAAACAAACAGACAGACAAACAAACAAACCCCAAGGTCTATGGAGTCCAAGCCATAGACTTCTCTGAAGCTTCTGTCTGCCATTGATGTTCTCTAAAGACATTCAATTCCCTCAATCATCTTTTGTAGAGCCTCATTTCCAGTTCCTTCATCATCTCTCTTCCCCTACTCCAAATCTATTTCTATTGGTCTGTCTAAAACCTTCTCAAATGCAGAACTCCGTGGTTTTATTAATCTCACTGAAAATTCCCTAAAGTCTTGCAATGGCTTTCAGCTTTTTTAGAACCCAAAGACAGATCGGATAGTCAGTTCTTCACTCCAAAGGAGAAATGAGCACCTGGCCTAGAATTTCCTTAACTATCAAATCTCTCCTTTCCTACAAAGGAGAATTCAGGTTTTCCTGTTGCAATAGTTTAATTTGCAAATAATAATAATAATAATAATAATAATAATAATAATAATAATAATAATAATAATAATAATAATAATAATAATAATAATAATAATGGTAGGGTGGGAAGGTAGATAGGTAGGTAGGTAGGTAGGTAGGTAGGTAGGTAGGTAGGAAGGAAGGTTTTAAGAAGGAAAGAAGGAAGGATGGGAGGGAGGGAGGAAAAGGAATGAAAGAAAAGAGGGAAAGAGGGAAGGAAGGAGAAAGAGGGAGGAAGAAAGGAGGGAGGGCAAAGGAAGGAAAGAGAAAAAGGAAGGGAAGAAGGAATGAATTAAGAAAAAGGAGGGAGGGAGAAAAAGGAAGGAAAGAAGAGAGGGAAAGAGTGAAGGAGAAAAAGGGAGGGATGAAGAAAGGGAAGGAGGGAGGGAAATGAAGGAGGAAAAGGGAGGGAGGAATTACGAAGGAAAGAAGGGAGGGAGGGAGGAAAAGGAAGGAAAGAAGAGAGGGAGGGAGGGAAAAGGAAAGAGACAAAGGGAGGGATGGAGGAAGGAAGGAATTAAGATGGAAAGAAGGGAGGGAAGGAGAAAAAGTGAGGGAGGGAGGAAGAAAGGAAAGAAAGGAGGAAGGGGAAAGGAAGAAGGAAAAGGGAGGGAGGGAGGAAGGAATTAAGAAGAAGGGAGGGAGGGAGGAAAATGAAGGAAAGTAGAGAGGGAAAGAGGGAAGGAAGAAAAGGGAAGGGAAGAAAGGAAAGAAGGGAGCGAGGGAGGCAAAGGAAGGAAAGAAGCGAGTGAAAGAGGAAAGGAAGAAAGGAAGGGAGGAAGTTGTCTTGACTTAATTCACACAATATCCTAAGCATGGGCAATGTTAACCTTGGCTTGCTTTTTTTCCATGGTTTACACACAGTGTACACCCAGAAAATCTTAATTTAGTGGCTAAGCTGCATATTAAATAAATGTAGTCTTTCTATCTCTTCTCTTTCCCTCCCCTGTTGGATGGGCAACGACAAATCTCTTTCCAGGGGCTCAGCTTGCCAAAACCTAATTACTTTCCGAAGGATTTTGAGACTCGCCCATGGGTCATAAGTAAAAGTTTGTCCATCCAAAAGGTTAAATTCTCGACTTCATCCCCTGCTGGAACGGAATCCGGCTGTGCATTCTGTATTGAATATCCCTCAATCTTTGTTTCTCTCTTTCCATTTACCATGTTCTATTTTTTTTAGAAAACAAAATTTATATTCTAAAAAAGCAGGGTACTTGGTCCTCAACTGATTTTAGAATTCCCTGGTTTGGAGCATAAAATGCAAATTCTTTTTCTGACTTGCAAATGACATCAGTTAAAGCAAAGACTAAGGTGGCTTTGGAAGTCACCTGGCTGTGGTCTCTAGCAACTGAGGGCAGAGTTCATGATGGCCTTCCCAAAATAGCCTATAACTTTCCAAAAAATGCAACCATGTTAAATTAACTCTCTGTTTTGGCCTGTTGTGCTGGCAGCCAGGATTTCAGGCTGGATTTGGCATTTTTTAAGCTACCTTTTTTTTAAAGTCCTTTCCAGTGGGGAAATTCACATTTTTACTACCGGATCTGTGGGCGTGGCTTGGTGGATGTGGTGTGGCTTGGCTTGGCGGGCGTGGCTTGGCGGGTGTGGCTTGGCTTGGTGGGCGTGGCTTGGTGGGTGTGGCAGGGGGAGGATACTGCAAAATCTCCATTCCCTCCCCACTTCAGTGGAAGGATGCTATAAAATCCCCCATTTCCTCCCCACTCCAGGGGAAGGATACTGCAAAATCTCCATTCCCTCCCCACTCCAGGGGAAGGATACTGCAAAATCTCCATTCCCTCCCACTCCAGTGGAAGAATACTGCAAAATCTCCATTCCCTCCCCACTCCAGGAGAAGGATACTGCAAAATCTCCATTTCCTCCCCACTCCAGGGAAAGGATACTGCAAAATCTCCATTCCCTCCCACTCCAGTGGAAGAATACTGCAAAATCTCCATTCCCTCCCCACTCCAGGGGAAGGATACTGCAAAATCTCCATTCCCTCCCACTCCAGTGGAAGAATACTGCAAAATCTCCATTCCCTCCCCACTCCAGGAGAAGGATACTGCAAAATCTCCATTTCCTCCCCACTCCAGGAGAAGGATACTGCAAAATCTCCATTTCCTCCCCATTCCAGGGAAAGGATACTGCAAAATCTCTATTACCTCTTCAATCCAGGGGAAGGATACTGCAAAATCCCCATTCCCTCCCCACTCCAGGGGAAGGATACTGCAAAATCTCCATTACCTCTTCAATCCAGGGGAAGGATACTGCAAAATCTCCATTCCCTCCCCAATCTGGGGCCAGCCAGAGGTTGCATTTGCTGGTTCTCCTCAAACTCAAAATTTCAGCTACCGGTTCTCCAGAACCTGTCAGAACCTGCTGGATTTCACCCCTGGTCTTTTTCTAAGGACCTGGGATCAGTAGTGGTAGGCAGTCAGTTCAGACCAGTTTAGGCGAACTGCTCATCCACCTACCCTGGCGCGCTATGCTGTCCTATTTAGCCACGTTTTCTAAGCCATGGGCATGAGCAAAGTATATTCATAGAAGGCCATGTGCATTCTCGCATTTTCAGTGCGCGGCGCAACCAGTGGTAAAATTATGTGGAACTCACCTCTGCCCAGGATCAGTAGATATGGATGTTAATGATCTCGTCAGAGGCAGTAAGCAGTTCTGAGTACAACTGCCTTTTGTAATTGACTGATGGTGAATTTGTTCAATTCCAAAGGTATTTAAATGGTAAAATGGTAATATATCACATTTTTGGAGTATAAGATGCACCTTTCTCCTCCCAAAAAGAGGGTGAAAATCTTATACACTGAATAGAGCATTTTTGGCTTCCCAAAACCCCACACCGCACATCCCATATTTTTTCTTTTGCCAAAAATGGACATGAGAATTTTTGGGAAGCCTGCAAAATGAGCAGAAAATGGGCAAATGTTTGCTCGTTTTTGCCCCCCCCCCCCAGCCCACAGGAGCACTCTAGAAGCCTCCCAAAACCTTTAACAGATTAACAGAGTTGGAAGGGACTTTGCAGGTTATCTAGTCCAACTCCCTGCCCAAGCAGGGGACCCTACATGTGCCTCTACCTAGGATCGAACTCACAACCTCCTGCTTGGGAGGCAACAGCTCTACCTCTAGGCCACAGCAGTTATGCATGCCTTGTTTTTGGGGGAAAAATGGTCCCATTTTTTGCTCATTTTTGCCCCCTCCCCCAGCCCCCAGGAGCACTTTGCAGGCCTCACAAACTCTCTGTATGTCCCATTTTTCACAAAAAAACCAGGCGTGCAGAAAATTTGGGAGGCCTGCAGAGTGCAAAATGTTTTTTTTTTAAATTTACCCCTTCAGAATCTTGGTGCGTCTTATACTCCAGTGCGTCTTATAGTCTAAAAAATACGGTAGCCCCATGGCTTCAACGTCTAGCCATGGATTTTGTCTGACCATGGATTTTTTCATGAGTTGAGAAAATATAGATTTCTAATTTAATGGCCTTAGAGTTTTGTTTTAATTACGGGGAAATAATTTGAGGGAGATTGGTAATAGGAAAAACTTGGAGACCTTTTTGTTCTTCCGTGCAGTGAAGGGAACCTCATTAGAGAGGATTTTCTTCGTTAGCAGGGCTTCTGGGTTAATGAGCTGTGAGTGATAATATATAGTTGTAATCCCTCATGGCTGTAACAAGTTGTATTTTATAAACTCCTTAATCTCTGCGGTGAAAAAGAAAAAAAGGTATGGAACGAGGGACCGAACTCATTTGCAAAGCCTCTTGGAATGGCCAAAGGTTTCTGAGTTGGAAGTCTTGCCTCCAGTGGTGGGTTTCAAAATTTTTTAGAACCTCTTCTGTAGGTGTGGCCGGCTTTGTGGGAGTGGCTTGCCAGCCATGTGACTGAGTAGGAGTGGCTTGGCAGTCATATGACAGGGTGGGCGTGGCCAACTTGTAAACTGTGGTGAAACTCACTTAACAATGCTCTTGCTTAGCAACCAAAATGTGGGCTCAGGAACTCTGGCATTTGAAGCATGCAAGTCCTAACGCTGTCAAGTGACAAGACCCCTAAACCATTAGAAAAAAAAAAACCGAGGGGCGTTCAAAATTGACAGCTTTAAGACTTGTGGACTTCAACTCCCAGAATTCCTCCTGCAGTCATGTTGGCTCAGGAACTCTGGCATTTGAAGCACGCAAGTCTTAAAGCTGTCAAGTTTCAAAACCCTTGCACCCCTCACCCTTTAGAAAAAAAAAACCCAGGGGCGTTCAAAATTGACAGCTTGAAGACTTGTGGACTTCAAATCCCAGAATTCCTCCTCTCACTCTTCATCTTGATGATGGGCAGACGGGCGGGGGGAGGGAGCTGGAACCGGTTCTAAACGGCTCTGTAGATTTGTGGAACCTCTTCTAGAGAAGAGCTTAGAACTGGCAGGAACCCACCCCTGGTTGCCTCACAGGTTCGTGAAGGCCAAAGGCAGGTTCCCAGAAATGAATGGTTGGAAGGAAAATCCATCTTCATTCAGTTCATGGGTGGGATCCTACCTGTTTAACAACCGGCTTGCTTCGCTTACGCATGCGCCTAACACGTGCTGTGTGGGCATCAGAGGTCGGTTCCTAACGGTACAGTACGGTTCGGCCGAATAGGTAGTAACTCTGGCGGACACGGACACAAGACGGCGGTGCCATTTTGATTTTCTATGCTGCCTATGCACAGAACAATCTTCATTGAAAAAAATGTTATTTTTTTCCCTTTTTTTCCATAAAGTTTTTTTTATTTTTCATTTTCATATCATATAATCGCATGTATACCGTTACATAGCCAACACTGTATTGTATTATCAAATGTCCGCATCAATTCAATTTCCTTTTTTAATAATGTGCACATGCGCATACATCCCTCCGACCGCTCCGCTCCCGTAGAGAGGGCCTTCTCCGGGTGCCGTCGGCCGGGCAATGCCGTTTGGCGACACCCAGGGGAAGGGCCTTCTCTGTGGCGGGCCCAACCCTCTGGAACGACCTGTCCCCTGAACTCCGTACCACCACAGACCTCCGCCTTTTCCGCCGGCGTCTTAAAACGCATTTGTTCCAACAAGCCGGCCTAGGATAACCTCCCGATTTGGACTTTTTAGTTATAAATTTTAATTAGAGAATTTTAAACATGTTTTAGCACGGGGTAATTTAATTTAATTGGACTTTAACAATTGGTCTATTTATGTATGTTGTGTTTTAATTTGCCTGTGCGCCGCCCTGGGTCCTTTTGTAGGAGAAGGGCGGGGTATAAATTTAATAAAATAAATAAATAAATAAAAATACAAATGTGCACGCATGTGGAGCAAAATATTTCAGGCACCGAACCAGTAGTTAATGTTGGCAGGAACCCACCCCTGGCGCACATGCACAACTTACCTTCCACGTTGCTACTGGCGAGAAAAGCAGCTATTCACTCTGCCGTGCCAATCCTCTGGGCTTTGGAAAAGGAAATATAGAGGACTATAGCACAGGGGCAGGCAGGTGGGCCTGCCTCAAGTCCCTTCGGGGAGAGAGAGCGGGTTATAAATATAATAATAATAATAATAATAATAATAATAATAATAATAATAATAATAATAATAATAATAATAATAATAATAATAATAATAATAATAATAATAATAATAATAATAATAATAATAATTATTATTATTATTATTATTATTATTATTATTATTATTATTATTATTATTATTATTATTATTATTATTATTATTATTATTATTATTATTATTATTATTATTATTATTATTATTATTATTATAGTCAGAGCAAATCAGTTCACTCCCAGCTGATAGTCAAACCAGTCCAAACTGGTAGAATCGCACTCCAGGTTCTGTTCCAAGCTGGGAGAAAGACACTGGATATTTATTTATTTATTTATTTGTTGGATTTATATAACCGCACCCTCTCCCTGAAGGGACCCGGGGTGGTGCACAGGAAATTAAAACACACAATATCACAAATATAAATAATTAATACCAGATTAAATAAATTATCCCTGTGCTAAAATTTAAAAATGTTAAAACATGACCCCATCTAAAAACCAATTAAAACAATTTATGGTACAGACTCTAGGCTAGGTAAATAGCTTAGACCAAGCCGGCCTGATGGAACAAGAGTGTCTTTAATTTCTGGCGGAAGAGGCGGAGGTCCGTGGTTGTTCTAAGGTCGGGGGTAGGTCATTCCAGAGGGTTGGGCCCACCACAGAGAAGGCCCTTCCCCTGGGCGTTGCCCGTTGGCATTGCCTGGTGGATGACACCCGGAGAAGTCCCTCTCTGTGGGAGCGGATCAGCCGAAGGGATGTATGAGGTAGGATGCGGTCTTGCAGGTAGCTAGTTCCCGTGCCATGGAGCACTTTAAAGATGGTGATCAACACCTTGAAGCGCACCCGAAAGACCACAGGTAACCAGTGCAGCTCACGCAGGAGCGGTGTTACATGGGAATACCTGGACGTTCCCAAGATCACCCGCGTGGCCGCATTCTGGACCAGCTGTAGTCCTCGGGTGCACCCCAAGGGGAGCCCCATGTAGAGAGCATTGCAGTAGTCTAGACGGGATGTCACAAGCGTGGATATAACATGGAGGCTGATTGGAAAGAAGGCAGTAGTGGGTTGCAGAATAGCTGCTGGGAGCACCGGTTACCATTCAGGTTCGGTGCTCTCGAAGGCCCACCCATCCTCCTTGTATCCTGTATTTTGTACCTCTTTGGCACTTCCGCACATGTGCATGGCGTGTACAGTGCCTGTGCGACGCTCCGCCAAGCAGCTGGGGCATTGTGGAGGCGTCACAGAGACGTCAGAGGAGATAAGGATGCATGTTGGCGCTGCGTGGGTGTGCGTGCCCCAGCATTGTACCGGTTGCAATGGGATCTGGAAACCACCACTGAAAGAAGGATTCCATTTATTGCTGAGCATGTGGTTCTGGGACAGCTGACCAGGTGGTTGAACGAGTGGATGGATCTTTGTAGGTTTCTACGATTTTGAAGTTTGGGTGTCATGTCCCCATCAGAGCCTGAGTTTGCAGAGGAAGATGAGTTGGAACTGGAGAAAATGTAGATCAAGGGGGTGGCTTCATTGGCTTGGGAGGAAAACGGGGAGGAGCAGGATCTTTCAGGATTGGGATGGCTTGCAGGAGGGGAGGAAGATGGACAGGATGACCCAGAGAGGCTGAGCAGTGAACATGAAAGACAGAGCTCAGACAATGAGCAAGGACCACTCCCTCCTGATCCTCAAGCATGGAGAGTGGAGAGAAGGCAAGAACAGAGCAGACTAACCCAGCTACTCGGGAGGAGAGTGCCCTGCCCCTCTTCACAAGGCACATCTGGGGATTGAGACTTAAGGGATTGACAGGAACAAAGGCTGAACTCATGAAGTGTTAAGGGCTGAAGTTTGGACTTTCCTGGACCTTTTAGAGGGTTATTGAAGCACCTGAAGGTTTATCTGTGTTCTCATTAGCTCTACAACCTGGGATGAAGACCCTTGGAATGGGGTGGGAGTAGGGATGGATCTCCAGATCAAAAATGGCAGACTACAGGAACCATTTGCACCACTCAGGTGACTGTGAGGACATAGAGAAACCTCCAAGTGGCCTCAAGGACCCTCTAAAAAGATGCAAGTGACCAGCTGTCTGCAAGGAATCCTTCCATTTCTAACTCTCCTGTCAGAGATGAAGAAGCTTCTTGGATGAGAAGTGAAACATCTTCAAAAGGAAAAAAAAAGCCAAGAAAGTCCAGTTGCCTCCTGAAAAAGCACCTTTGGGACAACCATGACCTTGAATGACAGAGGATCTCTACAGACAGTGAAGACAATCAACCTATGGCACAACTTCCCTTCAGAATACTCCCTTGAGTATTCCAACACTGAAGGTTGTTTTTTCTTAAAGAGATTGTACAACCATTTGTCTCAAATGGTGCCGTTGGCCGGTCAATGCTGGTTGGCGACCCCCAGGGGAAGGGCCTTCTCCTTGGTGGGCCCAGCCCTCTGGAACGACCTTCCCCCTGAACTCCGGACCATCACGGACCTCTGCCTCTTCCGCCAGCGTCTGAAGACGCACTTTTTCCATCAAGCCAGCCTAGCCTAGTCCCCGAGACCATCCTATAAGACTGTGTTTTAAATTGATATAATGTTTTAATTAGTGGGATTTTAGTGAATTTTAGCACAGGGTATTCTAAATCTAATCAGTTTTTATTGTGTTGTATTATTTATGGCGTTTTTATTTATTTATATGTTTATACTTGTTTTAATTTCCTGTGCACCGCCCTGAGTCCCTTCGGGGAGATAGGTGCGGTATAAAAGTCAAATAAATTCAAATTCAAATATAGGTTTTCCTGCTTGATCAGGGGTTGGACTAGAAGACCTCTAAGGTTCCCTTCCAACTTTGTTATTCTCTTATTCTGACTATAAGGAGGTACATCAAACTCTCTACTGCTCTTACTGGGTGGGCAGAAAGGGACAGAAACTGAAGGCGTGAGACAACCTTTAAAGAATATTAATCCGACTTATTTTCATTCAATACCTTTAAGAGCTTCATGGCTATATGTATTTTTATTGCATTTTTTTACATAAAGAAGAGGGGTGAGAAAATCACAGTGCAGCAATATATGGGTAAGCATCACGTGGAATTTAGATGAGGATAAACAGAAAGGTATGTATATATAGACACCTGCACGCACATATACATGCACACACATATATATTTGCATTTGATTAGTTATGTACTGTGAATTAGTTATGGCAAGGCTACTTTACCGAGTAGAAGGTAAAGAAAAAGGCTTCAATAAATGAAAGATTTCCATGCATTTCAACCAGACGTTTGATGTCTGATTATATTTCTGCCTTTTCTTCATCAGTAGCAAAGGGAGACAGCGTGAAGAAGGAAGGCTATTTCACAAAATGCCAAATTGTGTATACAGAGCTGCATAATTTCGAAGAAGAGTATTTAATTAGTAGAATCATATTTCTATCGTTCCAAATGAGCACCAGAATTTTGAAATACAGCGTATTCATCTTTTGGATCAACTTGTTTTTCTTTCTTTCTTTCTTTCTTTCTTTCTTTCTTTCTTTCTTTCTTCCTTCCTTCCTTCCTTCCTTCCTTCCTTCTTCTCTCCCTCCCTCATCCAATGCATCATTTTTCCTTTCTTCCTCCCTCCCTCCCCTCTCTCTTTCTTTTTCCTCCTTCCTCCAACATATTCTCCCTCCCTCCCTCCTTCCCTTTTTCTTTCCTAAAACACATTATTTCTCTTTCCTTCCTTCATTCCCTTCTTTCCTTCTTTCCTTCTTTCCCCCATCCCTTCCCTCTCTCTTCCTTTTTCCTCCTTCATCCAACATATTCTCTCATTTTCTTTCCTTCCTTCCTTTTTCCTCCCTCCTCCAGCCCATTCTTTCTCCTCCCTCCCTCCCTTTTTTCCTTCCTGTCTCACTCCCTCCTCTCTCTCTCTCCCTTTTTCCTCCTTCCTTCAAAATATTCTCTCATCTTTCTTTCTTTCCTTCTTCCTTTCTCTCTCTCCCTCTCCCTCCCTCTTTCTTTCTTTCTAGCTTGCTTGCTTGCTCTGACTCATATTTATTTTATTTTATTTTATTTTATTAAATTTATACCCCGCCCTTCTCCTTGTTAGGACCCAGGGCGGCGCACAGGCATTATTAAAACCACAAAATACAATATCAATTAAAATATCAATTAAAATATATTAAATGAATAGACCCGTGCTAAAACCCATGTTAAAACCGTACCAAATTAATTTATTTTTAAAAAGTCAGAAGTAGGGGCTATCCTAGGCCGGCTTGTTGGAATAGATACGTCTTAAGATGTTGGCGGAAGAGGCGGAGGTCCGAGGTAGTGCGAAGGTCGGGGGTAGGTCGTTCCAGAGGGCCGGGACCGCCACAGAGAAGGCTCTTCCCCTGGGTGTCGCCAACCGGCATTGCCCCGCTGATGGCACCCAGAGAAGACTCTCTCTGTGGGAGCGGAGCGGACGAAGGGATGTATGGGGCAGGAGGCGGTCTCGTATATAGCTAGGCCCCGAGCCATGGAGCGATTTGAAGATGGTCGTCAACACCTTGAAGCGCACCTTGAAGCACACTTTGAACTAAGAGTCCAAAGAAGGGGGGGGGGAAAAACAAAGGAAAGTGAGAAGGGAGCAAAGGAAGGCTGGCAATATTTTAAAAGGTAACCGATGTTCACCAGCAGCTGCAGGAAGACATTAAGTAATAGAACTCAATGATGTTAACAGCTCTCTTGGTAAGGGAGGTAAATGGAATAGACCACAGAATCCAGCGTATCATTAATCTATAGTGAATAATGACTTGGGTAGTGTAAGGAGATTAAAAAGGGCATTGTAAACATTTGTGGCTGTATAATATACAAATTAAAAATGTGTGAACGCTCACTGCTGCATAATCTCCAAATTAAAAAGTGTAATAGCGTAGCATTAATTACCGGCTGATCAATTCCTCCATAATTGCCGGCTTGTAGATGAACAATTATGGGCCTGAAATGTTATTTGAGAAAAAGACATTGACCTTGGTACCATAAGAAATGCTAATATGTTGGAAGGTAATATGGGCATACATCAAATCACTCTATCAGCATTTGCTGCAATGGTTCATATTAATAACTTCTTTTGTTTTTAAGGTGATGGCCCACAAAATAGATTTTCATGAGCGCAGATCTTTAGATCGTGATTATGTTGGCCTATATCTGTGGTGGCGAACTTATTCTCTAAAGCACTTGAGGGTAGGACAAGAAGCAATGGGTGGGAACTAATCAAGCAGAGAAGCAACTTAGAACTAAGGAGACATTTCCGGACAGTGAGAACAATTAATCAGTGGAACTACTTGCCTCCAGAAGTTGTGAACGCTCCAACACTGTAAATTTTTAAAGATGATGTTGGATTACCATTTGTCTGAAGTGGTGTAAGTTTTCCTTCCTAGGCAGGGGGTTGGGCTAGAAGACCTCCAAGGCCCCTTCCAACTCTGTCATTCTAAATTCTATGGCACACGTGTCTTGAATGTCTTGCCTTCAGATGTTGTAGGTGATCCATCACTGGAGCTGAAGAAGCTTATTTCATTTCTCATCCAAGGAACTTTATCAATTATGATGGGGATGGGGATGTGAGAGAATAATAATAATAATCCTGAATTTTTATTTGGATAAGGTAAGTTCTTTGAGGAACCTGACAGACTCCATCTTGAATATTTTACCAGCGAGTATGCTTTTCTGGAAAATCACAGGCTGGAGAAGAATCGGAAGGTTATAGTGACCTGATGAGAAAATAGCCTGTTCCCTCCCTTTAGACTTCCTCTGTAACCGGAAATAACAGGAAATGTTTTGCAGGAAGCCGGTAATGATCTTATTGTCTAGTTCTGGGAAAGTTCTGGGAAGTTCTTTGGGGTTGCTGAACACGTATGTTTCTTGGAATATTTCCATGTGCTTTTCACATTGTATTTCTTGCACGCAATGTTGTTTTCATGTATTCGGGTTATGACGTATGTAATACGTAATTTCAGGTATATAAAGTGGAACTCTGTACCTGGAGGTCATTCTCTTTCCGTTAAAGAATCCGTTAGCGCTAACGTTTATGTAAATAAACTGCTGTTTCCTTTTGCTATAAGTCTCCGTGATTATTTTTATATAACAGCCATGGCCAGGAGGGCGTTTTACCAGGTTCGCCTGGTTCGCCAGTTGCACCCCCTATTGGATCGGGACGCCCTGCGCACAGTCACTCATGCTCTCGTGACGTCCCGACTGGACTATTGTAACTCTCTCTACATGGGGCTCCCCTTGAGGAGCACTCGGAGACTTCAGCTAGTCCAGAATGCAGCCGCGCGAGCAATTATGGGAACCTCGAGGTTTACCCATGTAACACCGCTCTTGCGCGAGCTGCACTGGCTGCCTGTCGTCTTCCGAGTGCGCTTCAAGGTTTTAATTACTATCTTTAAAGCACTCCATGGCTCGGGACCTTTGCAGGACCGGATCCTGCCTCATACATCCTCACGGCCGATTCGCTCCCACAGAGAGGGGCTTCTCCGGGTGCCGTCCACTAGACTTTGTCAGCGGGCGACGCCCAGGGGAAGGGCTCTCTCTGTGGCGGGCCCAGCCCTCTGGAACGACCTTCCCCCCGACATTAGAACAACCACGGACCTCCGCTCCTTCCGTCTTAAACTAAAAACACATCTGTTCTGCTTGGCCGGCCTAGGGTAGTCTCCCGTCTATAGGACTGTTAATTTTAGTTAGGAATTTTAGTAGTTTTAACTGGGATTTTAGCGCAGGGATGTATTTAATTCGTTTTTATTGTATGTATGTTGTTTTTTATGGTTTTATTTGCCCTGTGCACCGCTCCGAGTCCCCCCAGGGAGATGGAGCGGTCAATAAATTCAAGATTTATTATTATTATTTATTATATGCTGAAGAAAATATCTGGGATATTTTTTTCACAGGATGGATGGAAAGGTTCTGAGTGAATGATGAGGGTGGGAGGTGGGAATTGAAAGGATCTTATTTAATCAAATTATAATCAAAATTATATATCAAATTATAATTTGATTATGGTCTTAATAAACGGGTTTTAGCACGGGTGAATTAATTTAATATATTTTTAATTGATCTATATTGTATTTATGGTTTTATATAATGCCTGTGCGCCGCCCTGGGTCCTAACAAGGAGAAGGGCGGGGTATAAATTTAATAAAATAAAAAAATAAATAAATAAATTTGTTTGCAGTCCTCTGGTCATTAGCACTCTCCCTGAGAGGTCTTCAGTCCACTTTTTTTTCTGTGCCCTCAGGATCACATATAGTAACAGGATAGTAACAGTGACATGGTTGGAAGGGACTTTGGAGGCCTTCTAGTTCAATCCTCTGCTCAAGCATGAGAACCTACATTATTTCAGGCAAGTAAATGTCCAAGATCTCCTTAGAAATCTCTTGAAAAAAGCACCTTTGGGTAAAAGTGAAGATGCCTTGATTCAGTTCATTTCAGAATAGATCTGGAAGGGACCTTGGAGGTCTTCTAGTCTCACCCCTTGTTCAAGCAGGGGACATTATACCATTTCAGACAAATGGTTATCCAACCTCTTCTTAAAAACTCCCAATGTTGGAGCATTCACAACTTCTGGAGGCAATTTGTTCCACTGGTTAATTGTTCCCAATGTTAGGAGTACAATACAATACAATATAATAGCAGAGTTGGAAGGGACCTTGGAGGTCTTCTAGTCCAACCCCCCGCCTAGGAAGGAACCTTATACCGTTTCAGAGAAATGGCTATCTAACATCTTCTTAAAGACTTCCAGTGTTGGAGCATTCACAACTTCTGGAGGCAAGCTGTTCCATTGATTAATTATTCTAACTGTCAGGAAATATCTCCTTAATTCCAGGTTGCTTCTCTCCTCGGTTAGTTTCCACCCATTGCTTCTTGTTCCGCCCTCAGGTGCCTTGGAGAATAGCTTGACTTCCTCTTCTTTGTGGCAACCCCTGAGATATTGGAAGACTGCTATCATGTCTCCCCTAGTCCTTCTTTTTATTAAACTAGACATACCCAGTTCCTGCAACCGTTCTTCATGTTTTACTCTTCAGTCCCCTAATCATCTTCATTGCTCTTCTCTGCACTCTGTCTAGAGTCTCCACATCTTTTCTACATCGTGGCGACCAAAACTGAATGCCGTATTCCAAGTGTGGCCTTACCAAGGCCTTATAAAGTGGTATTAAGGAGTGTTCTTAGTTTTAGGTTGCATCTCTCCATAGTGAGTCTCCATCCATTGTTTCTTGTCCTACCTACCATTTGAAGGCACCATCTGAAGAAGCCACAAGTCACTGAAAAAAAGTGACTTGTGGCCAGTTTTCACACTTACGACCGATGTTCTTACGAAACAACCTTCCAAAAACTTCCATGATCTAAACATCCCAGTTTCCTACGCTTGTTCCTTGTGTTAGTCCTATGTAAATGTGGTCCTACAAAAATTATCCTTATGTTTCCCAAATGCCCGATTATCCCAAAGTGTTGGCAGCCTTCCAAAGCCATTCAGATAAATGATGCTGTACTGTATATGCAATTAAGAACAGATGTGTTATCAAGCTAATATATATGTGCCCTGATTCCTTCTAAATTTATGTGGAAGCCTATTAATTTATTGTCGAATAGGTATCTCGATTAAAACCATGGGAAAAACAAAAGCCTGAATCACTGTGTTTGCCCAACAGACCTTTCTAGAAGTTATATTTCTTATTTCTATTCCTTATATCCTCACTCTTATTTTCTTAGAATTGATGTTAAGGACAAGGTTTATTTGAAGGGTTTGGTAGAGAGGCAGGACCAGATGATAAAGCTTTAGTAACAAATAAGAAATGATGAAGACAACTGAATATTGTTTTTTTATGGCAACGATGTGAATATCTCCAGCAGCTTCAATTTCTCCTCCTCTTGATGCTCTTCAGTTCTTCCATCCCAATAGGGTTAACTTTATCTTAATTTTGTTCTAATTATTTTAATTAAATATTAAGCACATAAAATTAATTGATCATGACCAGAATAAGTAGTTAGCCATTAAGATATGGAAATAATTGAAACCGCAGCATTTCATACTGCGTTTCGGAAGCAAGCAAAGAAAGCGATTGGTGGGGACGTTTTTTAAGAGGGTATAAGTTCTCGCCAGACGTTTAAAGGAACCCAACAATATTTCCTAATGGGAGATCCATCTCTTCCACATCTGGAGGCCACTGCAAAAGTGGGTGTGCTCTCTAATATATGTGAAAAGGACCTTGGCAAATGAGAGGGGGGAAATGTTGCCTAAGCAGTGGCCAGATAAGAGACAGCACAGCCCATAGCTGTACAACGGGCAAAGAGAGAAACTCAGCTTGGAAGAAATGTCAATCTGGGATCAGTTCTAAGTGGGGAAAAAGACACTGGAAACATGGAGGCTGCTTGGAAAGATGGTTTAATGGTGGACAGGATCCCATGGCTTGGAGCTCCTGGATGAAAAGGGGGATTCCATGCTTCCAGATGTTGGGTGAAGAAGAAAAGGGGCAGAGATGCTGAGAGCCCCTGAGTTTTATACCCACTCCTGGGCCCCACTTCCTGTTCCTGTTCCTGTGTAGGAAACCTATTCTGATTGATTCTCAGACTCCCAGGGGGCCTTAGTTAACTTGGTAGGCTGTCTTGAGACCCAAGCTTGTTTGCCTTCCTTGCTGATGTAATCTTCCCAGGTGCCATGTAGTGAGTTTCTGTTTGCTAGATGGGTCCTCCTGAAGGAGGTAGATATTCGTTATGTAGAATAGACTGGCTAAGGCCTTAGTAGCCCATTGACAAAGGTGGGGGAGAATGAGGTCCTGCCTCCCTATCTCATTTTCTAGTAGAGGAGTGGGTTTTAACTTCCTACACTCAGAAGGGACCTTCCTTAACTTCTCAGACTGTAGAGCTGTACTTTCAGATTTGCAAGATTCCATTAATGTAGCCTTACTCTTCTGTCCCCTGCCTGTGAATAGACCAGAACACAGGCTTGGCTGTCTTCCACTGTTTAATTAACAAGATAACGAGTCCTTTGGCTGAGAGCCCAGACAACTCAGGTCCATGAGCTTAGCTCTGCAGCGACCTTCCACACAGATATTCAAAACGAACAGGCACCGCTGGAATTCACAGACAGACTTTCTTGGCTACTAATTCGAACAGTTGTTTCCTGCAAATGACCCCTCCCACCGTCTCACCTATAAGCTCTCTTGGGAGGGGCCACTCAACAACCACTTGGTGCTTAATCACCATCTGTGCACCTGTCTACGACGTAATTGCTACCTCCGCCTCTCAGCTCTGCTCACTCTTGCATCATGGACAAACTGCCTTTGATCCTCCCCACTGCTCCATGACCCAGGTGCCTCCTGCTGGCCAACCAGCTTCTCTGGTTCCTGCTCTGACGCTGAACACCCCCCAGAGTCTTCCCCAGCTTCCAAGAAAGACTCATATGGTTCCTCGCTATCAGAGTCCATCAGCAGCTCATCCAGTCCCTGCTGGGCCACAACACCTTACAGTAATTGAACAGAATTAGCTCATCTCCTCATGCTTCCTGCTTGATGTATCTGGGAAGGCTGACATAGTCTTTGTATAGTTAACCTCATTCTTCTGCCATGAAATATAGCAGGCTAAACAGATGGGGGTTGGGTCCTTCCTTCCTGTCTTCTCTCTTTTCCTCCCTCCATTTCTTCCACCTTCCCTCCCTCCTTCCACCGTCCTTCCCTCCTCTCCCTCCATTTCTTCCTTTCTTCTCCTTCCTTCCTTCCTTCCTTCCTATTTTCTGTCTTTTCCTCACTCCGTTTGTTCCTTCCTTTCCACCTTTTGCCCCTCCCTCCCTCCCTCCCTTCTTCCTTTCTTTACTTTCTTTTCCTCCATTTCTTCCTCCCTTCTTCCTTCCTTCCTGCTTCCTTCCTTACCTCTTTTCCTCACTCCATTTCTTCCCCCATCCTTCCACCCTCCCTCCCTCCCTTCTTTCCTTTGATTTCTTCCTTCCTTCTTTCCTTCCCTTCTGTCTTTTCCTCACTCCATTTCTTCCTTCCTTCTCTCTTTTTGTACCTCCTCTCTCCTTCCTTCCTTTACTCTTTTCCTCCCTCCGTTTCTTCCTCCATCCACCCTCCCTCCCTTCTTTCCCTCGATTTCTTCCTTCCTTCTCTCTTTTTGTACCTCCTCTCTCCTTCCTTCCTTTACTTTTTCCTCCCTCCATTTCTTGCTTCCTTTTTCCTTCCTACATCTTCTTCCTTCCTTCCCTTTTTTCTTCACTCAATTTCTTCCATCTCTCTCCTTTCACCCCCTCCCTCCTTCCCTCCCTCCCTCGAGGCTATATACATTTTAAATCAGGGGTCCCCAACCCCCGGGCTGCAGACCGGTGCCGGTCCGTGGCTTGGTAGGAACCGGGCTGCAGGGCCGGAGAGGAGGAAGAGGGAGCAGGGGGCATCCCCCTGGGCAGAGCGCGCGGAAGAGTGCAGGCACGGCTGTTCGCACCGTTGGAGTGCGGCTCTTCCTCCACCCTCATCGACGGTGGGACTCCTGGGTGCCGCAGCAACAGCCCTCCCTACCAGCCGCCGATTCTCACCCCCCACACACACACGGAGCGAACGAGCGACCAAGCGCGGCGGGCGGGGCAGGCTAAGGCGAGGGAGCGCGGCGGGCCGGGCTGAGGAGGCTCCGCGGGGGGCGGGGACGATGACAGACAGACAGAGAGAGGCACAGACACAGAGAGAGACAGGGAGGGAGGGGGAATCAGAGAGTGACAGACACACACAGAGAGACAGACAGAGGGAGGGAGGGAGAGAAAGAGAGAGACACAGAATGAGTGATTAAGTGCATGAATGCGAGACAGACACACACACACATAGAGTGACAGATGGGCGGACGAAGGAGAGAGACAGATAGAGAGAGAGAAAGAAAAAGAGAAAGAAAGAAAAAGAAAGTGGGAGAGAGAGAGAAAGAAAGAGAGAAAGAAAGAAAGAGAAAGAAAGAGAGAGAGAAAGAAAGGAAGAGAAAGAGAAAGAGGAAAAGAAAGAAAGAGAGAGAGAAAGAGAAAGAAAGAGAGAGAAATAAAGAGAAAGAGGGAAAGAAAGAGAAAGAGAGAAAGAGAGAGAGAAAGAGGGAAAAAAAGAGAAAGAAAGAGAGAAAGAAATAAAGAGAAAGAAAGAGAAAGAAAGAGAAAGAAAGAAAGAAAGAAAGAAAGAAAGAAAGAAAGAAAGAAAGAAAGAAAGAAAGAAAGAAAGAAAGAAAGAGAACTTATGACTACAATTGAGCCGAAAAGTTTGGTTGTTAACCAAGACCATTGTTAAGTGAGTTTCACATTTTCCAAGTTGGCCACGCCCACCCAGTCACATGACTGCTGAGCCACTCAGCCGGTCCGCAAAACTTTCTTTAAAATGAAACCGGTCCCTGGTGCAAAAAAGGTTGGGGACCCCTGTTTTAAATAAATATAAGTGCCCTAACATTGAGCTCAACTCCTGGTAGCTTCCAGCATCCATATTGCACTGGAAGTGATTCATTATCTTCTCCTAAATTTTTTCCCTTTTCCATTTCCAGAACCAGCTCTGAGATTTCCTGATGAACGCCTCCCCAAGAGTTAACAAGTTGCAAACCCTGCTTAGATGTTTCCAAGATCACCAAGGTCAGATAAATGGTGCTCCCTGAAATTGACTCTTTTATTTCAAAATAAATCCTATTGAGCTCCTTTCGATGGCCATATATTTCAGCATCCAGCTACAGTAAAACAAGGCTACTATAAAGCAGGTTAATTGAACTTCCTGGGAAGTGGCTGCTCAGAGAAGCACAGCTGGATTCAGGCCGGGAGGGTTACAAGTTGAGCCTCATTGAGATTAGCTCAATAAATAGGGGAATAGCAAAGAAGCTGCTCCCCCTGATCTAAAGAGCATGGGAAAATGCTCTCCCAGGGGAATTTGTTAGCATGCTGACCTCAGTCTTTCCCAAGCTTTTTTACAAGGAAGCAACTCAAACGAAGAGTGATTAAGTAAGACGAGAGGTGTTACATGGGAGTATCTCGACACTCCCAAAATCCCCCACGCAGCTGCGTACTGGACTAGCTGGAGCCTCCAGGCGCACCTCAGGGGGAGCCCCATGTAGAGAGCGTTCATACTGAAAGTCGCTGGTTGCTGCTATTAAATGCTGGCTCTGCCTGCAATAAGATCTCCCATATCCATGGTTTAATTAGGGATGAGAGAGAGAGAGAGATGACCTGGCCTGCATGACTACAACTGGTGTGGACATAGGAGGACGGAGTTTACTTATGTAAAGCTTGAAATGATCTCTTGAACGTGAACATTTCAACTCTGCCAGCCGAATAATTTCCATTGGAATCCAACATTCATCAGCAGCTAGAAATTAACATTCACACCTCTCTTTAGATCTTGCTGCTTTAGGAGTTACCTTGGTTACCAGTTGTTTAATGGATGGATGCAAATCAAGGTGCTGGTCAGTACCTATATGAGCCTCCGTGACTCTGATTCTGGTTATCTGAGCGACCTGCCTATCCTGCTAGATCTAAGAGGATCAATTCCACCCAGCTCTTTGTCCGTATGCGATTGTCATCTGAAAGGGCTTTGGGGTGGGCATTCTCAAGAGCTATATGCTTTCTTTGGAAGGAGGAGGAAGAGGAGGAGGAGGAGGAGGAGGAGGAGGAGGAGGAGAAAAAGGGGTAGGAGGAGAAGAAGAAGAGGAGGAGGAAGAGGAAAAAGAAGAGAAGGAGGAGGAGGGGAAGGAGGAGAACGTACTTGGAAGAAGAAACTTGCAAGAAAGAACTTTCATCAACTCTGAACCTGGCCTGACCAAAGCCATTTTGAAGCTTCAGTGTTGCCACACTGGAGATGAGGGATAGGGAGGGGGCAATAGAGATAGCTGGGGTCTTGTAGCCAAAACAAAATACTTTCTCCTGAGAACCAAGGACATTCCCACACCTGGTCAGAGAGAGGGGAAGAGTGACATTACCAGGCAACCAGATTGCACCCTGATTGGACCATGTGACTGATGGTTTGGGGAAGGGGACTTTTTAATTAGGTGACAATTGCAGGAACCTTCAGAGTCAGTTTTCACCAGAACTGTGCCAATATGATATCTCCTGTATATAAACAAAAATGTAACAAGAGTTTGTTCAAAACCACTAATCTCCGAAAGTACTGCACTGATCGCTTCCAAATTTTCACACAACGTTCCTTTCAAGTACGGCACCAATGATATGTATAGATTGTATAGACGTCACACCTGTGCCAGGTACAAGCAACGGAAATGTAAAAAATTGTAAAAAAAGGTAGGTAGATGGATACAGAGAGAGCAGCGGGCCGCAGGTATTATGCCATACTTTATAACATAAAATACTCTGTCCATAAGATTCAAGGAGAAATACAGTAGATAGGTAGGTAGGCAGCTATAGGGATAGAGAGAGGGAGGGAGAAATGCAGTAGGTAGGTAGAAAGGAAGGTAGAGGGATAGAGGGAGAAATACAGTAGGTAGGTAGGTGGAGGGATAGAGAGAGAGAGGGAGAAATACATTAGGTAGGTAGGTAGGTAGGCAGCTATAGGGATAGAGAGAGGGAGAGAGAAATGCAGTAGGTAGGTAGGAAGGAAGGTAGAGGGATAGAGGGAGAAATACAGTAGGTAGGTGGAGGGATAGAGAGAGAGAGGGAGAAATACATTAGGTAGGTAGGTAGGCAGCTATAGGGATAGAGAGAGGGAGAGAGAAATGCAGTAGGTAGGTAGGCAGGTAGGTAGGTAGACGGAGAAATATGGTAGGTAGGTATGGAGAGAGGGAGAAATGCAGTAGGTAGGTAGGTAGCTAGATAGGTAGGTAGGTAGAGGGATAGAGAGAGGGAGAAATATGGTTGGTAGGTAGGTAGGTATGTAGGTAGGTATGTAGGTAGGTATGTAGGTAGGTAGGTAGAGGGATAGAGAGAGGGAGAAATGCGGTAGGTAGGTAGGTAGGTAGGTAGGTAGGTAGAGGGATAGAGAGAGGGAGAAATGCGGTAGGTAGGTAGGTAGGTAGGTAGGTAGGTAGGTAGAGGGATAGAGAGAGGGAGAAATACAGTAGGTAGGTAGGTAGGTAGGTAGGTAGAGGGATAGAGAGAGTGAGAAATACAGTAGGTAGGTAGTTTGGGGGTTATATGTTGGTTATGTGTATGTGTTTGTGTGTGCAGGTGTAGATCTACACACAGATTGGTTGGCCATTTAATCAGACTGGGCCACAGCAACGCATGGCCGGGAACGGCTAGTATCCAATAAAACTATTCTTTGAGAAATTTACCTGCCTTGGAGTTTTGCTTGGTACGGAATTATTACTTGGAGCCCTGACACTTTCATTCAGTCTAGCAGACATCTAGTCAATCAAAGAGTTACAGGTAGGGTTCATGACCCAACAAAGTAACATCATTGATAGAAAGAAGTGGGCTTTACTCCCTGTTTACTATATACTATATACAGTATATACATATGGCTGTCCTGCCATTGTTGGAGGGTGTGTGTGTTCTTGATGGTTTCCTGATTAGGCTGTTGTTTTCTGTTTGATTGTTTTAATGGATTTATGATTGACTTGATCATGAATATAAACTTTGGATCTCCACGATGAGATGATGACTTTTCCTTGTGTTTAAGTAACACTAAGTAGAATTCCGCTGCTACCATTTGTAACCCGGCGGAATAGGTGTGGGGCTAGGAGATAATGCTGAGTATATTCATCTCTGCCACCTTCTTTTTTTTTAAGTTTTTTATTTATTTTTATTACATAATAAAACTTATTTTGTGAACAGAGTGTTGTCTGAATTCCGCCTTTAACATTCCCACCAAAAAAATAATAATAATCATTTTACATTATATGTCCACTGTTTCCAATTTTAGACGGATTACTTTTCTTCTCATATTTTCCAATTTCTAGGTTTTTTTTAAACATGTACAAACAGTATATTTTTTGTCTCTTTAAAAATAAACAATTTATCATTTCTTTTCCATCTATCTTGCCTTAACAATATGAATCTTCAAATTTCAAGTTTTGCATAATCAACATAACGTAATTATCTAACAACATTAAGTTTCTTAATATAGTTCCCACACATTCAGCAAATAAGCTCATTCGTGACTGCTGTGTGATGATCATCACAGAGACCTGGCTTCATCCACTTGTACCAGATGCGTCTGTGGAACTAACTAACCGCACCACACACCGCTTTGAAAAAGCAAAGGTGGAGGACTGTGTATTTACACACATAATAACGGGTGTACTAACAGTAGAGTTGCTTATACACACTGTTCTGCACACACTGTTCTGCAGACGTGGAATTCTCAACTGTTATTTGTCGGCCATTTTATTTACCTAGAGAGATTTCTGTTATAGTTATCACTGCTGTCTATATTCCACCTGATGCAAATGTTAGCACAACACTCAAACCAATTTCATTGTAATTTTATTTTATTACAATGACAATAAAGATGATGATGATGATGATGATGATTATAAACACATTTTACCTTGTTTACAAAGCTTCTTTCTGCTGAGTCGTATCGTTCTACTTATTCTCCTATTTCTAAATGTTCTTTTCTCTTTTTCTTCATTTTATGTTGGCACATCTCTGCCAACTTCAGATTTTCACACACATATCTCCATGGAAGTGGGTAGAAACAACACACTCTAATGTTTCAACCCATCTAAGCTTTGGTTTAGATCAATGATGGAAGCAAGTACTGGAGAACATGCACCAGACATGCGACTGGAAGGAGGAGGGAATCACAAAACCTCCGTATTGTTCAAAGTATAAGATGCACCAGAGTATAAGACGCACCAAGGTTTTGAAGAGGCGAATTAAAAATAAAAGTTTTTGCACTCTGCAGATCTCCCCAAAACAGCCCATTTTTTGTAAAAATGAGTCTGGTCCCCCCCCCCCAAAGGCATGAATAGCCTTTAGGAGGCTGGTAGAGTGCTCCTGGGGGCTGGGCCCCCAAAATGAGCAAAAAATAGCCTGTTTTTCACAAAAACAGGCCCTTTTTGTCAAAATGATTTGCATGCATAGCCTTTAGGAGGTTTATAGAGTGCTCTTGGGGGCTGGGGAGGGGCAAAATTGAGCAAAATATGGCCTGTTTTTCAATCATTTCTGCCCTCCCCAGTCCCCAGGAGCACTCTGGAAGTCTCCTAAAGGCTACACACAGCCATTTTTGGTGAAGGAGGTGGGGCCAAAAATGCTGTATTCATTGTATAAGATACCCCCAGTTGTTCAGCCTCTTTTTGGAGGGAAACATACTCCAAGTATACTCTTTGGAGTTTACTCTTATACTCCAAAAAATATGGTATGCCTCACTTATTTCGCTCATGTCAGGCAAGGGAATTCACTGGAGAAAGCAATTGTATTGGGAAGATTTAGTGGTAAGGAGAAACCAGGCCACCAAAGAACACGATGGCTGGACACCATCAAAGATGACACCAAAGCATAGAACAGCTCAAAGAAAAAATGCAAGATTGGAAGATGGAAGAGAGACCTGGCCCATAGGATCACTAGGAATCAGACACAACAGAAGGGATAAGAACTTCTTCTTCTAACTTCAGTTGACCCTTCTAGGTAAAAATTAATCATTACTAATATTTTGACTGCTTTAATATCAGTGTATATTGATTTACCATTCATTGCCCCAAACCCATATGGATTGGAGCAGCCTATATATTCCCTTTAGGAAACTAATGAATATATAAATATGATATGGTTTCTTCTTAAAGCAGCTCGGTGGCCTGGAGGTGAAGACGTTCACTCACCACCCACTTGGAAGGTTGAGAGTTTGATCCTAGGTAGCGACAGATGTTTCTCTATCAGGGCGCAAACAGAAAATATCTACCGTGAACCCTACATAAGGCATCAGGAAGGACATCCAGCAAGTAAAGACTCAGCTCCACTCAATCAGCCAAACTCTACTTTGATTGACCAAACAAAGATGGTACTGTTTGATCTTCCCCAAAAGAAATCTATTAAATTCTTCTTCTTCTTCTTCTTCTTCTTCTTCTTCTTCTTCTTCTTCTTCTTCTTCTTCTTCTTCTTCTTCTTCTTCTTCTTCTTCTTCTTCTTCTTCTTCTTCTTCTTCTTCTTCTTCTTCTTCTTCTCCTCCTTCTCCTCCTCCTCCTCCTCCTCCTCCTCCTCCTCCTACTTCTCCTTCTTCCTCCTCTTCTTCTTCTCCTCCTCCTCCTCCTTCTCCTCCTCCTCCGTCTCTTCTTCTTCTTCTTCTTCTTCTTCTTCTTCTTCTTCTTCTTCTTCTTCTTCTTCTTCTTCTTCTTCTTCTTCTTCCTCCTCCTCCTCCTCCTCCTCCTCCTCCTCCTCCTCCTCCTCCTCCTCCTCCTCCTTGCCATGGCTTAAGACTTTCCAAATTCAAATTTTTAACTTCGAATTCCATATCTCAGAGATAAAGAGTTGACATTTGGCTGCATCACCACGAGAACATAAACCATGTAGCTGGATTCGCAATGCCCCAGTGCAGTTTCTCCATCCACCCCTCCTGTTAATTGAAACTTTTGCCTACTTTATGGAACAATAAAAATGACAGGAAGTATTCCCAGGTGTCCTTCAGTCTTTAAAAAAAAAAAGAGGGGGGGGAAAATGGATAACAGGGGTCCCGGCAAAGGTGACATAAATTAATGCGGTGAGCCCAGCTATCAAACATTTTGATATGTGAATTGCCTGATATTTCTATAATGCCGTCTTATGATTGGAAATGTTATCGCTTCCATTGAATCAATAGGAAATGTTAAAGCTCGGCAAAACCCCAATTACAAAATAAAGCTCCAAGGTTAACATCTGGGACTGGCAGAGATAGAAACAATTTCTATTGTCATAGCTTTCTGACAAGTAAATGTCAGAAACATAACACCTTCCACGAGCTTTGTGAGAAGCACATGTAAAAGAGTGATTGCTGAGGCAGTCCCGAGTCAAATCACCTGTCAGCCTTGGTTTGACGTGAAATTACTTTTGTTTTATGCATCTATTAACCTTGAACTATCAGCATTTGTTTTAATGCTCTGCTCTGAAGTGACCTAAATATACTTCCTTAATGCACTTAACCGAAGCGGCAGTTAAAATGGAAGCTGAAAGGAAGAGCAGCCTCCTAGGCTGGTCGCCTCTCGAAGCCCATTTCTGAATTAATTGAGTTCAGGGTCAATCCTGCTTATCTGAGATTCTCAATGGATGGGCTTCCAATGGAGTCATTTGCGTAGCTTCTCTTTCGCTCCCTTTATCTCAAAGTCTATTATAAAGACAGGAAAGAAACATCGAAAGAACGAAGACGCATTGAGGGCCTTCAAATCCATCACCTGCAGTTCATCAATATTTGCATGTTTTCTTTCTGGCAAATTAGAAAGTTGTAGAAGTTTCTTCTTCTCCTTCCATGAGCTTGTTGAGGTCTACGTTCCAGTTTATGAAAGGGACTCTCTATCATCACCCCTTGCTGTAGTTTTCTACTCTTGGTTCCATTCCTTCGTGCGTTGATAAAATACGAGGACAACTCCATTAAGCGCATAAGTACATCAAGATTCGAATTGTGCAATGATTTATGGGGATGTCTATGAATTACTGCATTCAGTTTTGGTCACCACGATGTAGAAAAGATGTGGAGACTCTAGAAAGAGTTCAGAGAAGAGCAACCAAGAGGATTAGGGGACTGGAGGCTAAAACATATGAAGAACGGTTGTAGCAACTGGGTATGTCTAGTTTGATGAAAAGAAGGACTAGGGGAGACATGATAGCAGTCTTCCAATATCTCAGGGGCTTCCACAAAGAAGAGGGAGTCAAACTATTCTCCAAGGCACTTGAGGGTAGGACAAGAAACAATGGGAGGAAACTAATCAAGGAGAGAAGCAACTTAGAACTGAGAAGAAATTTCTTGACAGTGAGAACAATTAACCAGTGGAACAGAAGTTGCCTCCAGAAGTTGTGAATGCCCCAACACTGGAAGTCTTCAAGAAGATGTTGGATAGCCATTTGTCTGAAACGGTATAAGGTTTCCTGCTTAGGCAGGAAACTAGTTGGACTAGATGACCTCCAAGGTCCCTTTCAACTCTGCTATTGTATTTGTATTATTGTAACTACGTCGTTGCTGAATCATGATGATGGTGATGATCATGAAAAGGACATTTTGTCTTTTAGTTTGTATGTTCCATCTTTCCTGATGGAAGAGACATCTACCTGGAAGTGTGAACTTCTTTGTTCTTTTGCTTGAAGACGTTTCGGTTCTCATCCCAGAAGCTTCTTCAGTTCTGAACCAAAGAACTTTCTTGGATGACAAAGGTAATGACTTTAAGGGGGGGGGGGGGGAAACAAACCAAAGACGTCCAGCTGCCTTTTGATAAATATCTTTGGGAATTACAGGTTGTGCTTGTGTATTTTATGAACCAGGAACCCATAGGTGGTGATAAAAAGTCCCTTCTGAGAATCAGCTGACATTTTGCAAGCCATAATAGCAACAGAGTGTAAAGTAAGAAAGAATTCATACAATACTTAGTGAGTGATAGAGAAGTAGTCCATCACTGGAGATTTTAAAGAAGAGATTAGACAACCGTTTGTCTGAATATTATATGGCTTCCTGCCTGAGTAAGGGGTTGGACTAGAAGACCTCCAAGGTCCCTTCTAACTCTATTATTCTGTTAAGTAATGGGTGGAGGCTTATCAAAGACAGATACAACCTAGAAGTTTGAGTTTGAGTTTATTGGTTTTTTATACTGCCCTACTCCCGAAGGACTCAGGGTGGTGTACAGCCAGAATAGAAACAAATATATAAAAGTTAAAAATGTTTTTAAAAGACATGTTAAACTTTGGCCTAAAAGTGAAAAAAAAAACACCAACCAACCCTGATTAAAATTAATAAAAATTTGAATTTAAAAATCATGTTTTATGCCAGCCCGGCTTGTTGGAAGAAAAAGGTTTTGAGAGCACGGCAGAAGGTGCGTAAGTCAAGGATAGTTCTTAATTCCGGGGGCAATTTGTTCTAGAGGGGGCAGGTGCCCCCACGGAGAAGGCTCTCCCCCTGGGTGTCGCCAGTCGACATTGTCTAGCTGATGGCACCATGAGGAGACCCTCTCTATGGGACCGTACTGGCCGGTGGGAGGCTCTCGGTGGCAGAAGGCGATCTCGTAGGTACCCAGGTCCTAAGCCATGGAGCGCTTTAAAGATGGTAACCAACACGTTGAATCGCACCCAGAAAACCACCGGAAGCCAGTGCAGCTCGCGCAGGAGGGGTGTTACATGGGAGCGTCGCGTCACCCCCATAATTACCCGTGTGGCTGCATTCTGGACCAGTTGGAGCCTCCGGGTGCTCTTCAAGGGGAGCCCCATGTAGAGAGCATTGCAGTAGTCCAGAAGAGACAAGGGCATGAGTGACTGTGCGTAGGGCATCCCATCTGGACTACTGCAATGCTCTCTACATGGGGCTTCCCTTGAGGTAAACCCGGAGGCTCCAGTTGGATCAGAATGCGGCCGCGCGGGCGATCCTGGGAGCGTCTAGATGCTCCCACATGACACCTCTCCTGCGCGAGCTGCACTGGCTGCCTGTGGCTTTCCGGGTGCGCTTCAAGGTATTAGTAACCACCTTTAAAGCGCTCCATGGCAAGGGACCTGGTTATTTGCAAGACCGCCTCCTGCTACCAAATACCTCCCACCATCCAGTCCGCTCCCACAGAGAGGGCCTCCTCAGGTGCCGTCAGCCAGGCAATGTCGGCCGGCGGCCCCTAGGGGGAGAGCCTCCTCTGTGGCAGCTCCTGCCCTCTGGAATGACCTACCCCCTGACCTACGGACAATCATGGACCTGCGCCTTTTCCTCGGGCCTTGAAGACTTATTTATTTCGTGCTGCCAGCCTGGCATCTTTTTTAACTGGGATAGTTTTAAATGGTATATTTTTGAATGGTGTTTTAGCAGGGATTTTAACAAGGTTTTAAGACAGGCTATTTATCATTTAATGTATTTTTAAAAGTTTCTATGTTTTTTACTTGTGATTTTACTTGTGATTTTATTGTTGCCTGTACACCGCCCTGAGTCCCGGAAGGGAGAAGGGCGGTATAGAAATTTAAATTATCATCATCATCATCATCATCAGCATCATCATCATCATCATCATCATCATCAGGAACTAGGAACTGGCAAATCAGGCGAACCTGATTTAAGCAAGTAGAAATTTCCTATCAGTCAGAACAATTAACAATGGAAAGCTTTGCCTTCAGAAGTGGTGGATGCTTCATCACTGGAGGCTTTTAAGAAGAGATTGGATGGCCAATTGCCCAGAATGATATACGACAGAGGTGTGTTTCAGATAAGTTAAACATTGGTTCACCACACACCAAAATGTGAGAGTGTGCACCTCCCGTGATCACTTTGCCCTAACCACGCGGCTTAGTAAACATGGCTAAATAGAATGGCATAGAGCCAGGGAGGTGGGCGGCCCACCTGCAGATCGCTACTACTGGTTTGCCCGAACCGGTCTGAACCAGCTGAATACCACCTCTGATCTATGGTCTCTGGCTTGAGCAGGGAATTGGACTAGAAGAGAAAGACAATCTAAGTGAACCAAGTATTTATTTGGATAAAGATATCGGAGAAATTGGAGCAACCGTGAAATTTCAGATCGATCATTAACAAAAGAAAACAATATTGCTCTGAAAACAAAATAGCCATTTCAATAATTTCCTGAGATTGATTTAGAACACGTCATCTTGAAGAAGAAGAAAAAAAACCTGTCAAAAAGAAGATTCTGAGACTCTGGACAGAGTGCAGAAAAGAGCAACAAAGATGATTAGGGGACGAGAGGCTAAACGTTGGGTAGAATGGTTGCAGGAATTGGGCATGTCTAGACCAGTGGTGTGTTCCAAATCCCGTTGCAACTTGTAGGATGCAACAGGGCTGGGCATCCACCACATACGCATGCACTCATGTGTACTTACCACCTTCAATGTTCCATGACACTCCAGCTGCTCAGCGGAGCATCACGCTGGTGCTGTACCCTCCATGCGCATGCGCGGAAGCCCCAATCAGCTCAAATACAGGTAAGGAGCGCAGATGGGTGGGTGGGCCCTACAGAGAAGCATACCGCAACAGTACATGGTACTCCCAGCAGGCACCGGTATGCCCGTACTGGGGAGTACCGGTCATATCTCACCACTGGTCTAGACCTGGGCTGTCAAACTCACGTTATCGTGGTTGCATCATGTGACATATCAGGAATTCCCCCCACCCTTCGCTAAACCAACATGGGCCAGCATGGGCCAGCAGGCCAGGAGTTTGACAGCCCTGGTCTAGGCTAATAAAAAGAAGGACTAGGGGTGACATGATAGCAGCGTTCCAATACTTGAGGGGCTCCTACAAAGGTGAAGGGGTCAACTTATTCTCCAAAGGACCTGAAGGCAGGACAAGAAGCAATGGATGGGAACTAGCCAAGAAGAGAAGCAATTAAGAGCTAAGGAGAAATTTCCTAACAGTGAGGACAATTAACAAGTTGTGGAACAACTTGCCTCCACAAGCTGTGAGGACTCCATCACTGGAGGCTTTTAAGAAGAGACTTAAGAGAGGGTTAGGGTTAGGGGTTGGGGTTTAGGGTTTAGGGTTTAGGGTTTAGGGTTTAGGGTTTAGGGTTTAGGGTTTAGGGTTTAGGGTTTAGGGTTTAGGGTTAGGGTTAGGGTTTAGGGTTTAAGGTTTAGGGTTTAGGGTTAGGGTTAGGGTTACGGTTTAGGGGTTAGGGGTTAGGGTTAGGGTTAGGGTTTAGGGTTTAGGGTTTAGGGTTAGGGTTAGGGTTAGGAGATTAGGGTTAGGGTTAGGGTTAGGGTTAGGGTTAGGGTTTGGGTTTAGGGTTAGGGTTTAGGGTTTAAGGTTAGGGTTAGGGTTAGGGTTAGGGTTAGGGTTAGGGTTAGGGTTAGGGTTAGGAGATTAGGGTTAGGGTTAGGGTTAGGGTTAGGGTTTAGGGTTAGGGTTAGGGTTTAGGGTTT
>CM077644.1:242423146-242443146 GCA_039707465.1 Rhabdophis nuchalis | reverse complement strand
GTAGGTTGATTCTTCAGATTAAGATTATTTCATATTAACAATGTTGGAAGGGACCTTGTAGGTCATCTAATCCAACCCTTTGCCAAAACAGAACCTACATCATTTTTGACAGATGGCAGTCCAGTCTCTTCTTGAAAGCTTCCAGTGATGAAGCTCCCACAACTTCTGAAGGCAACTTCTGTTCCATTGATTGATTGCTCTCTCCTTGATTAGTTTCCACCCATTGCTTCTTCTCCTGGCATCAGGTGCTTTGGAGGATAGCTTGACTCCCTCTTCTTTGTGGCAGCCCAAAGATATTGGAACACTGCTATCATGTCTCCCCTAGTCCTTCTTTTCTTTAAACTAGACATTCCCAGTTCCTGCAACCGTTCTTCATATGTTTTAGCCTCCAGTCCCCTAATCATCTTTGTTGCTCTTCTCTGCACTCTTTCTAGAGTCTCCACATCTTTTCTACATCGTGGTGACCAAAACTGGCTGCAGAACAGAAGGTAACTTCTGTTCCATCGGTTGATTGTTCTCCCCATCAGAAAAGTTCTCCTCACTTCTAGGTTGAATCTTTCCGTTTCCATCCCTTGTTCCTTGTCTGGCCTTTGGGTGCCTTGGAAAATAGCTTGACCCCCTCCTCTCTGTGGCAGCCCCTCAAATATTGGAACACTGAATAGAGTATCCATTGATGCTTTTATATCAGAGTCTAGGATATTCTCAGGAGATTGCCAGAATTTTTCAGTCGCATACCCTTGGGTGTACATTTCTCTTGAGTTCAGTGAAAAGGAGAAGAAGAAAAAAGTATTCAATAACCTCATTTTTTTTCCCCTTTCCATTTCCAGTGTTTGGGTTCCATATCCCTTAAAAGAACATCACTTTGAGTGATTGGTTTGATGCCGACATGAAGAATATGAACTAAAAAAAATCCCCTTTAGAAAGATTTATAATATTCACCTCAGGCTATTTTTAAGTCACCGTCAATCTTTATGGAAGTCGAGTTGAGATACATTTGTTTTGCAGGGAAAAAAAAAAGCAAGTTACCTTTCATAAGCCAAGATTGAACAAATGGCTCTTGCGGTGAAATCGAGGTCTGCTGAAATGATCAGCTTGGACATTGAATTTCACCCTGTCATTTTCTCAAATGGTCCGTTTCTTGAGTTCTTCCATTTAAAAACAAACAAAACACCTTGATCGTTTTGCAAATGATTTACAATTAAGGCTGTAACAAAAAATATATCACGATCTCTTGGTTTGGCTGAGATTTTAAGCTGTTCTTACTCGGTTTATCTATGTATTCATCAAAAGACGTGGAGACTCTGGAAAGAGTGCAGAGAAGAGCAACCAAGATGATTAGGGGACTGGAGGCTAAAACATATGAAGAACGGTTGTAGGAACTGGGTCTGTCTAGTTTGATGAAGAGAAGGACCAGGGGAGACATGATAGCAGTGTTCCGATATCTCAGGGGGTGCCACAAAGAAGAGGGAGTCAAACTATTCTCCAAGACACCTGGGGGCAGGAGAAGAAGCAATGGGTGGAAACTAATCAAGGAGAGAAGCAACTTAGAACTAAGGAGAAATTTCCTGACAGTTAGAACAATTAACCTCTGGAACAGTTTGCCTCCAGAAGTTGTGAATGCCCCAACCCTGGAAGTCTTTAAGAAGATGTTAGATAGCCATTTGTCTGAAATGGTATAAGGTTCCTGCCCACGCAGGGGGTTGGACTAGAAGACCTACAAGGTCCCTTCCAACTCTGCTATTGTACATTGTTTTGTATATTGTAAATTTAAGAGAACCAATTTGGTGTAGCAGCTAATCACTGGCTTTGAAGCCAGGAGATCTTGAGTTCAAGTCTTGATTTAGCTGTGAAAGTCAACTGAGTGACTTCGGACCAATCACCAGGAGATGGTGAATTCTAGTTCTGCCTTGGTCATGAAAGTCTGGTAGGTGACTTTGGGTCAATCACCAGGAGATAGTGAGTTCTATTTCTGCCTTAATCATGAACGTCAACTCTGTGATTGTGGACGAATCACCAGGAGACGGTGAGCTCTAGTTCTACCTTAATCATGAAAGTCAGCTGAGTGACTCTGGATGAATCACCAGGAGACAGTGAATTCTAGTCCTTAGCCATGAAAGCCAACATTGAGCTGGCCACTCTCTCTCAGCCCAATGGGTGTCATAGGGTTGTTGTGGGGAATATAGGAGGAGGAAGGCACGTTGGATAACTCAAGGTTTACCTCCTTGAGTTATTTGTAAAAACAATCATAAAGGTGGGATACAAATGTTTGAAATAAATTAAAACTGAATAATGCATTTATGTAGCTGCTTATGTTTCCATTGAAAATAAAGATTGAAAACGAAGTAAAAGTATAAAATACATCAAACCATAAAAAGCAAAGTGAAATCATGTTGAGGTTTTCCCCACCCCCCTATATCACCCCCCACCCCGGCCCAAAAATGTGTACAGTTAGTCCTCAACCTATTACTGGTTGCTTAGAAAACATTCAAATTTATGACGGACCTACTCTGGGGATATTTTACAACCCAGATTATGATGGTCCCAAAGGTGCTTTTTTCAAGAGGCAACTGGATTTTCTTGGTTTTTCTTTTTTACTTCTTCAGAGCTGAAGAAGCTTCGTGAATGGGGCTTCCCTTGAGGTGCACTCGAAAGCTACAGCTAGTCCAAAACGCAGCCGCGCGGGTGATTATGGGAGCCACTAGATGCTCCCACATAACACCGATCCTGCGCAAGCTGCATTGGCTTCCTGTGGTCTTTCGAGTGCGCTTCAAGGTCCTGACAACTATCTTTAAAGTGCTCCATGGCTCGGGGCCTAGTTATATGCGAGACCGCCTCCTGCCCCATACATCCCTTAGACCAGTGGTCGGCAAACCGCGGCTCGCGAGCCACGAGTGGCTCTTTGGCCACTCGGTGTGGCTCTTCCTCTCTCCCTCCACCCCCCCGCGAGCGAACGGGTGGGGGGGAGCGCCCGGGGCTGCGCCGGAGCTGTCCGTGCGCCGTGCGCCGTGCGCCCAGGGAGGCGGGTGCCTGGCACCCGGACGGCTCGGGCACAGCCGCAGCCCCGGGTGCTCTGCTGCCGGGCCCTCCGCTGCCTCCAGGCGGAGGGGGAGAGAGAGGAAGAGCCGGACCTGAGGGGCCAAAGAGGGACCTGGTGGAAACGTGCGCTCGGACGGCAGGAGCTGCATGTTGCAGGGCTCGGGGACAGCAGCAGCAACAGCCGCCTGCGGAGGCCGCCGCGCCGTGCTTTCCGGGACTGGCCGCCACGTGAGGCTGGGACCGAGGTGGGCGTGCAGCACCCGGACAGCCTCCGCGGTGCTTGGATGGCCGCGGCCTCGGGTGCTCTCCCCGCCCGCTCGCTGAGGGAGGCGGCGGCCGTGTGCTCTCCGGCCAGTGTGCCGGGCTTTCCACTGCTTCCGGGGGGGGAGGGAGGGAGAGAGGGAAGGAGAGACTTACATACAGAGAGAGACAGAGGGGGGGGGGAGGAAGAGACAAACAGAGAGACAGAGAGAGGGAGGGAGGGAGAGAGGGAATCAGAGAGAGAGAGGCACACACACACCCACACACAGAATGACAGATGGGTGGAGGGAGGAGAGACAGATAGAGAGATTGACAGAGACACACAAAAAGAAAAAGAGAGAAAGAAAAACAGAAAGAAAAAGAAAGTGGGAGAGAGAGATAAAGAAAGAAAGAAAGAAAGAGGTCCGCGAGGTCCCCTTCACGTTCCTCATCTCCCCGAATGCCGTCCGGAGCCATCCGCAGCCACGCAGAGACTTGCCGCTTTTCCATGCCGTGCAAAAGATAGGCGCGCGCATGCCCCGCCCAATTACAATCTTGGAGAGTTCGTGGCGGTGGAAACTTGCGTTATAATTGCACGCGCCTATCTTTTGCGCGGCATGGAAAAGCGGCAAGTCTGCGCGGCTGCTGATGGTTCCAGGCGGCACCCGGGGAGACGAGGAACGTGAAGGGGACACCCCTCCCCCAGCGGAAGGCCTCGCCGTCACCACAGAGCCCGCCACTCCTCCACGCGGTATTTTGTGGACAGTGACAGACAGACACAGAGAGGCACTGAGCGAGAGAGAGACGGACGGAGGGAATCAGGGTCTGACAGATACAAAGAGAGAGAGAGGGGGGGGAAGGAGGGAGGGAGAAACAGAGAGAGACAGGTAGGGAGGGAGGGAAGGAGGCAAAGAGCCACAGAGACAGACAGACAGAGAAGAAGGGAGGGCAGAGAGACAGAGAGAGGCACAGAGAATGACAGAAAGAGACAGGGAGGGAGGGAGAGAGGGAGGGAAGGAGGCAAAGAGCCACAGAGACAGACAGACAGAGAAGAAGGGAGGGCAGAGAGACAGAGAGAGACACGGAGAATGACAGAAAGAGACAGGGAGGGAGGGAGAGAGGGAGGGAAGGAGGGAAGGAGGCAAAGAGCCACAGAGACAGACAGACAGAGAAGAAGGGAGGGCAGAGAGACAGAGAGAGGCACAGAGAATGACAGAAAGAGACAGGGAGAGAGGGAGGGAAGGAGGCAAAGAGCCACAGAGACAGACAGACAGAGAAGAAGGTAGGGCAGAGAGACAGAGAGAGACGCAGAGAATGACAGAAAGAGACAGGGAGGGAGGGAGAGAGGGAGGGAAGGAGGCAAAGAGCCACAGAGACAGACAGACAGAGAAGAAGGGAGGGCAGAGAGACAGAGAGAGACACGGAGAATGACAGAAAGAGACAGGGAGGGAGGGAGAGAGGGAGGGAAGGAGGGAAGGAGGCAAAGAGCCACAGAGACAGACAGACAGAGAAGAAGGGAGGGCAGAGAGACAGAGAGAGGCACGGAGAATGACAGAAAGAGACAGGGAGAGAGGGAGGGAAGGAGGCAAAGAGCCACAGAGACAGACAGACAGACAGAGAAGAAGGGAGGGCAGAGAGACAGAGAGAGGCACAGAGAATGACAGAAAGAGACAGGGAGAGAGGGAGGGAAGGAGGCAAAGAGCCACAGAGACAGACAGACAGAGAAGAAGGTAGGGCAGAGAGACAGAGAGAGACACAGAGAATGACAGAAAGAGACAGGGAGAGAGGGAGAGAGGGAGGGAAGGAGGCAAAGAGCCACAGAGACAGACAGACAGAGAAGAAGGGAGGGCAGAGAGACAGAGAGAGGCACAGAGAATGACAGAAAGAGACAGGGAGAGAGGGAGGGAAGGAGGCAAAGAGCCACAGAGACAGACAGACAGAGAAGAAGGTAGGGCAGAGAGACAGAGAGAGACACAGAGAATGACAGAAAGAGACAGGGAAGGAGGGAGAGATAAAGAGCCACAGAGAGAGACAGACAGATAGACAGACTCAGAGAGACAGAGAGAAACAGAAAGAGAGAGAAAAAGAAAGAAGGGAAGAAAGAAAAGAAAGTTGGAGAGAGATGAGAGAACTTATGACCACAACTGAGCTCAAAATTTTGGTTGCTAAGCAAGACCGTTGTTAAGTGAGTTTCACCACAGTTTCCAAGTTGGCCACGCCCATCCGGTCACATGACCGTTGAGCCACGCCCTCAAAACAGGCCACACCTTCCGGCTCTCAAAAGAAATTTCAATCGAGCTTTTGTTGATATTTGGCTCTTTTGACTAATGAGTTTGCCTACCACTGCCTTAGACCGATACGCTCCCACAGAGAGGGCCTTCTCAGGGTGCCGTCGGCCGGACAATGCCGACTGGCGACACCCAGGGGAAGAGCCTTCTCTGTGGCGGGTCCAGCCCTCTGGAATGACCTACCCCCTGAATTACATACCATCACCGACCTCCGCCTCTTCCGCCAATGTCTTAAGACATATTTGTTTCAACAAGCCGGCCTAGCCTAACCTCCCATGGGGACTTTTAGGTAGTTTTAAATTGGGTTTTTAAAATTTGGTTTTAGCGCAGGATAGGTTTATTTAATAGTCTTTTAAATTATATTTATTGTATTTTGTATGTCTTTTAAATTTCCTGTGCGCCGCCCTGGGTCCTCTGTGGAGAAGGGCGGGATACAAATTTAAATAAATAAATAAATAAAGTGAATGAGAAGCAAAATGTCTTCGAAGAAAAACCAAGAAAGTCCAGATGCCTCTTGAAAAAGCATCTTTGGGACAACCGTGACCTGGATGACTGAGAATCTCCAAAAACATCCAGATTACGATGGTTCTACTGAAAACTGGCTTTGGTTTCTTTATTCCAACACTTTTGTGTCTATTCTGCATCCAAGGTCGACTGATCAGATAGACTTCTCTAGTTGAAACCTAACAGTGAGTGATCGAGCCCTCATAAAAAACAGATGGCAACATCTCCCAATTCCAGATTGTGTTACTACTGTCCCAATTGAAAAAAAAATAGATCTAATGTGTGACCTCAGCCACCAATGTGTGACCTCAGCCACCAATAACATGTGTCAGGTGCAAGGTGGTCCACGGGGTCATCAGCTTCTGAGATGCCTTCAACTCCAGACCAAGCAAAAACATGTTGATATATCATTGTGCTACATCTTACAACCTCTTAAATCCTCATGAACCTATGCAAGGGTCCTTTTTGTAGGCTTCAGTTCAGCATTCAATGCCATCATTCCAGAAACTCTTCTCTCTAAACTGACTCAGCTAGCTGTGCCTGGCTACCCTTGTAGGTGGATTATAAGATTTCTAACAGATAGAAAACAGCAGGTGAAACTGTATTACGACTATCCTTCTCATCTTTCCTATTAAATTCTCCTATTGGTATCTTGTGATTGTATCACTTTGTTGTTTGCATGTACACTGAGAGATTCTGCACTGCGGAGAAATTCCTTGTGTGTCCAATCATAATTGGCCAATAAAAATATATATCTTCCCTTCCTTTCCCTTCCCCCCCCCCATCCCATCCCATCCCATCCCATCCTATCCTATCTTAATCTCCTGGATGCCATAAGCTAATAAAATTTCACTGCCTTCTTTTCTCTTCTTTAATCTTCTTTAAGTCTTCTTAGGTGGTACCTTGCTCAATAGTAGCAACTGTGAGAGGGATCTTGGAATCCTAGTGGACAACCATTTAAATGTGAGCCAGCAGTGTGCAGCAGCTGCCAAAAAAGCCAACACAGTTCTAGGCTGCATAAAGAGGGATAGAATCTAGATCACGTGAAGTGTTAATGCCACTGTATAGTGCCTTGTTAAGGCCACACTTGGAATACTGCATACAGTTTTGGTCGCCACGATGTAGAAAAGACGTGGAGACTCTGGAAAGAGTGCAGAGAAGAGCAACCAAGATGATTAGGGGACTGGAGACTAAAACATATGAAGAACGGCTGCAGGAGCTGGGTATGTCTAGTTTGATGAAGAGAAGGACCAGGGGAGACATGATAGCAGCCTTCCGATATCTCAGAGGGTGCCACAAAGAAGAGGGAGTCAAACTATTCTCCAAGGCACCTGGGGGCAGGACAAGAAGCAATGGGTGGAAACTAATCAAGGAGAGAAGCAACTTAGAACTAAGGAGAAATTTCCTGACAGTTAGAACAATTAACCAGTGGAACAGAAGTTGCCTCCAGAAGTTGTGAATGCCCCAACCCTGGAAGTCTTTAAGAAGATGTTAGATAGCCATTTGTCTGAAATGGTATAAGGTTCCTGTCCCTTCCAACTCTGCTATTGTATTGTATTGTATTGTATTCTTCATACATTTAGACACTAGGATCAATCTTCGAGCCTTCTCTTCTTAACCAGTTGTGGAGCAGGAATTTAGTTATCAAGATTGGCTCTGGAATCTATGAAATCAAGGACCAAAGGAGGAAATTTGCAACAACCATTTCCATCAGTGGTGGGATTCAAAAAAAATGTATTATTGGTTCTGTAGGTATGGTTTGGTGGACTTGATGTGGCTTGGTGGGCATGGCGGGGGAAAGATACTGTAAAATCGCCATTCCCTCCCAATCAGCTGGGACTCGGGAACAAGCTAATAGATGGGGTAGGGCAGTCAGAGGTGGTATTTACTGGTTCTCCAAACTACTCAAAATTTCCACTACTGGTTCTCCAGAACTAGTCAGAAGCTGCTGAATCCCACATCTGATTTTCATCTCTTTTTGAACTGATTCATAATATTATTTCCATCCCTCACTCCTTTTTTCTCCTTTTTTTTCTTTACTATTATTTATTTTATTTATTTTTATTTATTTTATTAAATTTATACCCCGCCCTTCTCCAAACGGACCCAGGGCGGTGCACATACAAAATCAATAAAAAATTTAAACACTTATTTAATAACCGTCCTGTGCTAAAACCAAATTAAAATCCCCAAAAATTTAAAACTGTCTAAAATAGTCAATTGCAGAGGTTACGCTAGGCCGGCTAGATTAAAGAAATGTGTCTTTAGACACTGGCGGAAGAGGCGGAGGTCGGAGATGGTGCGAAGTTCAGGGGGAAGGTCGTTCCAAAGGGCAGGGCCCGCCACAGAGAAGGCCCTTCCCCTGGGTGTCGCCAGACGGCATTGTCCGGCCGACGGCACCCTGAGAAGGCCCTCTCTGTGGGAGCGTATCGGTCTAAGTGATGTATGGGGCAGGAGACGGTCTCGCAAGTAACTAGGTCCCAAGCCATGGAGCGCTTTAAAGATGGTTGTCAAAACCTTGAAGCGCACCCGAAAGACCACAGGAAGCCAGTGCAGCTCGCGCAGGATCGGTGTTATATGGGAGTGTCTAGGCGCTCCCGTAATCACCTGCGTGGCTGCATTCTGGACTAACTGTAGCTTTTGAGTGCACCTCAAGGGAAGCCCCATGTAGAGAGCATTGCAGTAGTCGAGTCGGGATGTCACGAGAGCTTATCACAATTATCAGCGTGGAAACTGTACTGTTTTGTTTGATGTATTGCTTTTCTTCTTGATCATCATCCTATTTAGAAGCACCATTTGGGATCTCTCTCTCTCTCTCTCTCTCTCTCTCTCTCTCTCTCTCTCTCTCTCTCTCTCTCTCTCTCTCTCTCTCTCAATATTGTTTAAGCATTCAAGAGATGAAGGTCAAGACTGTGTAATAACTGGATGAAAGGCAACTGAGGAAATATTTGGGCTGTAAGCTAGTACGGGAAGTTTACATGAAGAAATCCCAGAAGACAGTATGAAAATGAAATACGAAGCTGCCCGGAGTTGTTTTTTTGTACATTGGGCAGACATATAAATTTGATAAATAAATAAACTCCCTCTATATTGTTTCAGGGATTGGAAGGGAGGGAGGGAGAGAAGGGTGGGAGGGAGGGAGGGTGGGAGGGAGGAAAAGGAGGTTGGGAGGAGGGGAGGACAAAGAAAGAAGAAAGGGAGGAAAAGGAGGGATGGAGGAAAGAAGGGAGGAGAAAAAGAAAGAAAGAAAGAAAGAAAGAAAGGAGGGAGGGAGGGAGGGAAAGGAGGGAGGGAGGAGGGGAGGAGAAAAAGAAGGAAGGAAGGAAGAAGAGAGTGGGAGGAGGGAGAAAGAAAGAAAGAAAGGAGGGAGGGAGGAGGGGAGGAGAAAAAGAAGGAAGGAAGAAGAGAGTGGGAGGAGGGGAAGAGAAAGAAAGAAAGAAAGAAAGAAAGAAAGAAAGAAAGAAAGAAAGAAAGAAAGAAAGAAGGGAGGGAGGGAGGGAGGGAGGGAGGGAGATGTCAGACCTGCAAGGCATCTTTTCTTTTTAGGTTTCAGGCCTTCCACACTTTCCACTGTCTTCTTTCTAATGTGGGAAAATGGGAGGGGAGATTATGTGGAGTTGGGTGATGTGTAGTCATAATAACCTTCTTCTTTGAAAGTCAAGGTCATCTTTGTCTCTGCACCTGGCCAGAACTGGATTGGTGGAATCCGTCTTCATGGCTGTGAATGATTGGACATAATAATAATAATAATAATAATAATAATAATAATAATAATAATAATAATAATAATAATAATAATAATAATAATAATAATAATAATAATAATAATAATAATAATAATAATAATATTTATTAATAATAAAACTAAAGACACATCTTTTCCGCCTGGCCGGCCTAGGGTAGTCTCTCTCTCTATGGGTTTTTTAATTGTTTATTTATATTGAGTGGGGATTTTTAGTTAATGGGATTTTAGCACAGGAGTTTGTTTAATCTGTTTTAAATTGTATGTATTTTTGTATATTTATGGTTTTTATTCTCCCTGTGCACCGCCCCGAGTCCCTGTGGGGAGAGGGAGCGGTTAATAAATTCAGCTTTTATTATTAATAATAATAATAATAATAATAATAGTTGAATTTATTAACCGCTCCCTCTCCCCACAGGGACTCGGGACGGTGCACAGGGAGAATAAAAACAATAAATATACAAAATACATACCAATTTAAAACAAATTAAATTAATTCCTGTGCTAAAATCCCATTAACTAAAAATCCCCACTAAATATAGATATACATTTAAAAAACCATAGAGAGAGAGACTACCCTAGGCCGGCCAGGCGGAAAAGATGGGTCTTCAATTTCAAGCGGAAGGAGCGGAGGTCCGTGGTCGTTCTAATATCGGGGGGAAGGTCGTTCCAGAGGGCCGGGCCCGCCACAGAGAGAGCCCTTCCCCTGGGCGTCGCCCGCTGACAAAGTCTAGTGGACGGCACCCGGAGAAGTCCCTCTCTGTGGGAGCGAATCGGCCGTGAGGATGTGTGAGGCAGGATCCGATCCCGCAGGTAGCTAGGTCCCGAGCCATGGAGCGCTTTAAAGATGATAATTAACACCTTGAAGCGCACCCGGAAGACGACAGGCAGCCAGTGCAGCTCGCGCAAGAGCGGTGTAATGTGGGTAAACCTAGTGGTTCCCATGATTGCTCGCGCGGCTGCATTCTGAACTAACTGAAGCCTCCGGGTGCACCTCAAGGGGAGCCCCATGTAGAGAGAGTTACAATAGTCCAGTCGGGATGTCACGAGGGCATGAGTGACTGTGCGAAGGGCGTCCCGATCCAATAGGGGGCGCAATTGGCGGACCAGGCGAACCTGGTAAAACGCCCTCCTGGCCACGGCTGTCACTTGCTCTTCCATAGACAGCCGGATATCCAGGAGGACACCCAAATTGCGCGCCCCATCCACAGGGGCAAGATGTTCGCCCCCTATGGCCAGCGTTGGAGAGAGCTGGTTGAATCGGGCAGCCGGAAACCACAGCCACTCGGTCTTGGTCGGGTTGAGCCTGAGTCCGTTACTTCCCATCCAGATCCGCACGGCTTCCAGGCACTGGCACATCACCGCTACGGCATCGTTGGGGTGGTTTGGGGTAGATATATACAGCTGAGTATCATCAGCGTAAAGATGGTACTCTACCCCAAAACCACGGATGATCTCACCCAGCGGCTTCATGTATGCATTAAACAGGAGAGGCGAGAGGACCGACCCCTGAGGAACCCCACATGTGAGGGGTCTCGGGGTCGACCTCTGCTCTCCCGCCAACACAAATTGCGATCGGCCAGAGAGGTAGGAGGAGAACCACCATAAAACGGTGCCTCCCACCCCCAACCCCCCCAGCCGATGCAATAGGATACCATGGTCGATGGTATCGAAAGCCGCCGAGAGGTCTAATAGGACCAGGATGGAGGAACAACCCCCATCTCTGGCCCTCCAGAGATCATCTACCAACGCGACCAATGCCGTCTCGGTGCTGTGCCCGGGCCGAAAGCCGGACTGGCGCGGGTCTAGATAATCAACTTCCTCCAGGTGACGGGGAAACTGTTGTGCCACCACACTCTCAACAACCTTCGCCAAAAAGGGAAGGTTGGAGACGGGACGATAGTTGGTTAAAAGAGCTGGATCCAAAGAGGGCTTCTTAAGGAGGGGCCTCACCATAGCCTCTTTTAGGGAAGCAGGCAAGGAACCCTCACTTAAAGAAGCGTTGACAACCTCTTGGAGCCAGCCTCGTGTCACCTCCCAGGATGCCAGTACAAGCCAGGAGGGACACGGGTCCAATAAACATGTGGTGGCTCGCAGTCGCCCACGTAGCTTGTCCATATCCTCGGAAGTAACGGAGTCAAATTCCTCCCAAACAAGATTAGCCTCGTGGCACCCCACTGGACCATGAATGGGGGCTAACTCGTTCTGTATCTGAGCGGTTTTGTCCTGCAGAAAAGTCACAAATTCCTCTGCTCTACCCTGTAGCGGGGCTTCCTGCACCCTCTGTTGGAGGAGGGCGCGGGTCACCCTAAACAGGGTGGCAGGGCGGTTTTTTGCGGATGCTATGAGAGTAGCGCAATGATGGCGTTTGGCCACTCTCAGCGCCACAATGTAAGTCCGTAAATGGGCTCTTACCTGTGTCCGGTCAGATTCAGAGTGGGTAGCCCTCCATCTTCCCTCTAGGCATCTCTTGCGGCGTTTCATCGCCCTCAGCTCCTCGGTAAACCAAGGAGCCGTGGCGGCTCGGCGCCGCAAGAGAGGCCGCAAGGGCGCGACCCGATCCAAGGCTCCCGTGGTCGCAATATTCCATGTGGCCACGAGGTCCTCCATCGGGGCGCGGGTCAGGGGTACAGGAAGTGGCCCAAGCGCCATCTGGAACCCATCCGGGTCCATCAGGCGCCTGGGGCGGAACCAGATAGGTGGTTCTGGCACCGCCTCCTCGCGGAGGGGAGTAGCGGTCGGAAAGTCGAGCCGGAGAAGTGAGTGGTCTGACCATGACAAGGGTGTGATGACTATGTCCCCTATACCCAGATCACTCTTCCATTGGCCTGAGACAAAGATGAGGTCCGGTATGTGACCACCCTCGTGGGTGGGGCCTTGAATTAGTTGGGTCAGGTCCATGGCCGTCATGGAAGCCATGAACTCCCGAGCTACCTTGGATGATTCGCCCAACGATGGCAGATTAAAGTCCCCCATGACTATAAGTCTGGGGGTCTCCATTGCCACCGTAGCGATCATCTCAAGGAGCTCGGGCAGGGCTGCTGCTACATAGCGAGGAGCCAGGTATATAACCAGCAAGCCCAACTGCCTCCCTAGGCCCCACTTCACGCAGAGGGACTCGCAACCGGTAGTCTGTGGCACAATGGTCTCTCTTGGCTCAAGACCCTCCTTGATAATGACCGCTACCCCACCACCCCTACCTTGGACCCGGGGCTGATGAAAAGCGCGGTAGCCTGGTGGGCACATTTCAACGAGGGGAAGTCCTCCCTCGTGGCCCAACCAGGTTTCCGCAATTCCTACCAGGTCCGGCTCCCCCTCTGACACAAGGTCATGAACGAGGGGGGCTTTGTTGACCACGGACCTGGCGTTGCAAAACATCAGCCGCAGGCCCAGGCTCTGTATTCCCTGACCACCTAGCCTGCGGGGGTTGTGGCACTCGACCGTTCGTAACCAACGGCTGCGTGCCAACAACCGGGAGGATGGTCTCCCCTCGGCCCTGCCCCTCCCCACGACCCTCTGGATTGAAATGCCCTCTAATGGCACGACTCGTGGTTCCCCCCTCAAATCGGTACCTTCCGTCTCCTCCCGTCGGCTAGTCCGGCCCTTTCTTTCATGTGATTCTTTTGTCTCAATCTGTCTATGCCCACCCCCCTCCCTAGTGCCCCCTAAAATAGATAAAAATTTCCTAATTAAAAAACCCCTAAGGCCGCGCTTCGCCCGTCTCTCGGGATTAATGAATCCTTCCTCAAGATGGGCCCTCGATAGTTCGGAGGGCCAAACCTGCGAGAGCGGGGACTCTCGCAGCAATAAAAGGCTAGCTCTGGTGTACATATCTGATGGAGTTAATGGTGGGATGTGGGTTTAAAATACAAAAATTTTAAAAAAGATATTAGGATACAATTCATTTCATAGATGTTATTTCAAAGATGTTAAAAATAAAGTGCAATAATAAAGTGCACCATAAGTGAAATAAAGTGCAGTAAAGTGCATCTGTGAGGTTAAAATTCATATAAGTTCGTAATGTCAGTTACATTAGTTCTTCCGGTCTAAGATTTTTTAGACAAAGTTCACATCTTTCAGGAGCACGTGGTTCAGCTCTCTAGATCTTACATCCTGATCTTAGGAAGCCACGGGGAAGATGTTAAAGTTATTAAAGATGGTCAAAGTCAAAGTCCAAATTTGGTCAGCAGAATCCGCATAGTCAGCCTGGTTATTCAAACTCACATTCGGCGCTCCCACCGCCGCCCTCTCCTACGCACCCGCCTTGGCCGCTGGCCTCCCGGCGCTCCCACCACCGTCGGCCCGGCCTCCAGCGGCTGCTCCATCCGTTCCTTTTCCTCAAGCCTCACGGCGCTCTCACCGCCGATATCTTCTTCCTTTACCCTCCATCCTCCGGTACTCTCCCCTATCCGACGCTCCCACCGCCGCCATCTCCGGCAGCCGCCTCGCCACTCGGCGGCTGCCCCCGTTCAAAACTCTTTCTTTCTCTCACCAACCATCTTCGCTCTTTCTTTATCGTTCACACCACCAGGCCGACGCTGCTGACCTCGCAGCGCTCTCACCGCCGTATTGGCCCCATGGTGAGCTCCACCATAGCAGCGTTGGGAGCCCCCTGCGCGCAGCCAGTACCCCCGTTTTGTTTCACCGGGGACGCCGGCCTCTGCTCCGACACCGGCCTCCATTCTGGGAACGCCCCGACGCTCTCACCGTCCTCCGCGTCCCCGGGACCGCCTCCGCTCCCAGCGCCTCCAAGAATGCCACGAACCTCATCCTGAGAAGCCAGGATGGATCCCTCACAGAAACCCCAGCCCACAAGTGCTGGAAAGAAGGGGCTGGGGGCACGAAAGGCCCACGACCTCCATAGCCCACACGGAGCTCCGGAGCTAGCCCGCCATCTTGCGCATGCGCAGTCTAAGGAATATGACAAACCTGTGGGTGTTTGGGACAGGATCTTGAACTTTCAACTGGGTGGGGAAAACCGGGAAGCTTTCAGATTCGGGTTTTCCCAGATGTGCCAACCTGGCTCTCTTCATCAATTGGAATTTTGAGGAATTTCTTGCCCCGGATTCTTATTTTATTTTGGATGCTTTTGGGAACCCTGACATTAGGAAGGAATGAAAGAGCCACTTTGCCAATGAGCACCTGTACTGCAAGAATCTCACCCTGCTGTCTTGCCTTCCCTTGAGAAAGTTCAGATATAGACCTGAGGGTGTGATCTTAAACATTTCCTCCCATGGACACACTCCAACCTGGGTTGCCTCTTTAATGGCCCAGAGAGTCTTTCTCTCCTTTGGCTCATTATTCCATCACATCATTCCTCACTCTAAACAAGCAAACCCTTCCTCCATTTCTACTTCTTCGTTTTTTGAGTTCTCAAGGAAATTTGGCAATACAGGTAGCAATGACATGTCAGAAGAGCCATCCTTCTCCAACTTCAAGGAATCCTCCCAGCCCAGGTGATGCTCTCTGCAAAACATCTAATTGATTAGAAGGACTTTCCCCTTTTTCCTTTGGGAAGTATAGATCCAATATTGAGGATAGAGCATTGCCAGTATCAATAACTATCCTTAGAGGGGCTCCTTCTGGGTAGGAGTCTGGAAAGATGAAAGTCAGGTGCAAGTCACCACAATCTCTCTGTCAATAAGCTCAAATAGACACACCCCTCCAAGTTTTTTTTAAATAAATATATTAAATCAATTCGTGAACAATGTAGCACTTGGGTGTCCTATATTCTATTATAAGCAAAACTAATAAAATTAATCATAATTATCACATTCAATCAACATATTTTTCTAATAATAATAGGCATTCATATTGTGTTGCAATCTATCATTAATCAATTATTCCATCTTTCCTCTTGATGTTACTTTCATTTTGTTATATAAAAATGTATACACTAATATTCCCACCTTCTCTTATTTCTGTCACTTATTCTAGCTTTTAATCCTGTCATCCTTTATTAAAAGACTTTTTCTTTCTATTCTATCTAATTTCCAATCATGTCACCCACCTTCCAGAAAAGAAGATGGGAGAGAGAGAGAAGGAAAAACCAAACAAGAAGAAGGAGAAATCATCTATCCATCATCTCTTGCCCGCTTCAGTACTTTAATTGCTATGGAGAAAGAGAGAGAGAGAGAGAGAGAGAGAGAGAGAGAGAGAGAGAGAGAGAGAGAGAGAGAGAGAGAGAGAGAGAGAGAGAGAGAGAGAGAGAGAGAGAGAGAGATCAGAACAACAAAAAGTATCATCTATCCATCATCTCTTGCCTGCTTCAGTACTTTAATTGCTATATTTTAAAAGAGAGAGGGGGGGAGAAAGGGAGAGACAAATCAGAACAACATTTTGATCCACAGAGGTATCCCGAAAAGGGGACAGTTTTGGCCTGGAAGACTTCTTCATAGGTTTATCTTGTGCATCAGTTTCAGCCATTCCTGGATAGGAAAAGACCTTCCTATCATCGCTCATGACCCAGTCACCTTCTCTATGAATTATTGTCACATGTTCTATAAGGGGTGTCCTTCAAAAAGCATTTGGAAGCTAATACTAATATTAAAAAGTGGTGGCTTTTTATTACAGCTGTTTGTCCTTGCAACTGGATGATCCCACTGCTTCAGGAACTATCTTGATTGTCAGTTGGCCTCCTTCATTCAATGTGCTTAAAGACCCCACAACAGTTCCAGATCTGGTTATCCACAGAACCAGCTTTTCCCATAGTTATATGAACAGTTCAATCAGGCTCAATTCCTTCCAATTGCTGTCTATTCTAGACTGTCCTCTGATGGGACCAAGGAACTGGGCATGGTTGACAATTTGTCTTCATATTTTGGAATTCCATCCATAGGGAGATCCAGTCTACATTTTTTAACTGGGTTGAGAAGAGTGGATACGGGGTACAATTTAGATATGGGGCTATTAGTGGGCTGTGTATGTTTTAGTTTCCTTTCGACCCTTGCAATGTGGTTGAGATTTGTTTCAGTTCTTTACAGCTGTTGTGGCTTAGGCTTCCCAAGAGCATGAACAAACTCCTTGTCTTGAAAAACAAAAAAACCCTTTTAGTAATTGAGTGTGAATTCTGCTCATTCCCATCCAGCAAAGTCTTTCAAGGGAGGATTTACAGTCACAGACCTTATCTGGCTTGGAGAGCTGCCAGGCCGATATCTGCAAAATGTGGCAAGGAGTCTTAGAAATCCACGAACCAATTAAGAAAACTCCTCTCCCCTTTCGCTCCTCTTTTATTTCCTCTGGGAGGGGCCATCCACCATCCACCTGTGGCCTTACTCCCAAGTCGACTCCTGTTCTTTAGCTGTTCCTCTTATCTGGAAACTCTGTGCATGCACATACTGGGAACAGGCTCCAGCTGTTCTTCTGCCTCACTGATGTCTGACTCCAAAGGCAGCTGATAATTGGCTTATAGCCTTGACCCCCTCTCTGCCTCTGACACAGGGCCCTCCTCCAAGCTTTCCCCAGACTCCTGGACTGGCTCGTGTTCCTCCCCAACCTCCTTACTGTCCGAATCTTCTGCCAGCTCCACTGATGGGATGGACAACAGTATTGGCAAAGATGACGGCATAACCAGATCTAACTATTTCCCGCACAAACCCATAAAGTTCAGGACTTCATCCCCCCCACCCCCACCCCCACACACCTATTAGAGCAGGTTACATTGTCCAATAGAGACTTCTAGTATTGTTGTGAGAAAGTCTTGTTGGGGAAACAGCTGCCGAGGTGTCCTTGGTTCCCATGGCTGGCATTTTGATATCTATCTCCCCCTTCTTCCTCCACCCTCCAGAGTTCATTGGCAAGCTGAGAAGTGATCATAGTTGCAAGAGCAAAAAGCACTTTTTGAAATCCATAAACTGGATTTATTTATTTTCTACGAGGAAGTTCTCAACCACAATGTTTTGTTACCTGCTGGGAGATTTGGGGAATGAGTGCTATAGTAAAACGAGCGAACAAAGAAACACCTGAGTCAATTAATCCCCCATCAAGGTCTGGGATATAGTTTGCAGAAACTTTGGTTATTAAAGTTAGTTCAGATCAAACAGCAAGAACAAGGAGAGAGAGAAAAATACTCAACCACCCAAGCCTGCAAAACTGACGTCTCTTTCACAGCTTCCCTGAATGACCAATTTAATGATAATAGAAGGGGATTGTTTCTTCGTTATCATTATAATTATATTCCTTGAATGATAATGAAAAGCATGATTAAAAATCTCAATCATCTTCCAGATATGTTCAATTGTAATATGAATCAAGGCAATTCTCCAAGGGATAAATAATGTTTGTACAAATATTATCCGTAGCATCTCATAGTCTGCAGATATTCGCCAACGAATAATAGAAAGCAAGCCACCCCCAGTTCTGAGGACTCCAAATCCCAACAGTTTCCAACTGAAACTGAGGATTTTATTGAACCCTATGTTGGACTCCTTGCTTCTTGTTCTGTGACAATAACCTTGATGGGTAAGTAAGAGGTCCTACCTCAACCTGGAAACTTACACAGCTGGGAGATGTAAGGACTAAAACCAAGGTATCCTCAAACTTAATCCAACACAATAGCGTTTTACCAGGTTCGCCTGGTTCGCCAATTGCGCCCCCTATTGGATCGGGACGCCCTTCGCACAGTCACTCATGCACTCGTGACATCCCGATTGGACTATTGTAACTCTCTCTACATGGGGCTCCCCTTGAGGTGCACCCGGAGGCTTCAGTTAGTTCAGAATGCAGCCGCGCAAGCAATTATGGGAACCACTAGGTCTACCCACGTAACACCGCTCTTGCGCGAGCTGCACTGGCTACCTGTCGTCTTCCGGGTGCGCTTCAAGGTGTTAGTCATCATCTTTAAAGCGCTCCATGGCTCGGGACCTAGCTATCTGCGGGATCGGATCCTGCCTCATACATCCTCACGGCCGAGCCGCTCCCACAGAGAGGGGCTTCTCCGGGTGCCGTCCACTAGACTCTGTCAGCGGGCGACGCCCAGGGGAAGGGCGCTCTCTGTGGCGGGCCCGGCCCTCTGGAACGACCTTCCCCCCCGATATTAGAACGACCACGGACCTCCGCTCCTTCCGCCTGAAACTAAAGACACATCTTTTCTGCCTGGCCGGCCTTGGATAGTCTCTCTGCTATAGGGTTTTATTTATTATTGGGTGTTTTAGTTATAATTGGGATTTTAGCACAGGAATTGATTTAATTCGTTTTTATGTATTGCTGTATATTTATATGTTTTATTCTCCCTGTGCACCGCCCCGAGTCCCTGTGGGGAGAGGGAGCGGTTTTATAAATTCAATTAAATAAATAAATAAATAAATAAATACTATAGCCTAGTCGTTGTTCAGTCAAACATAGGTGGGGGGAGTTGAAGCACTGTGAGATCCTTACCTAACAACGGTATGCTCTTGGCCTAACATCTGTAACTGGGATTACCACAACTGCTATCATTAAGTAGTGCAATTATGTGATGTTTCTCCTAACGATGCTTAGTAGCAGAAATCTCAGTCCCAATTCGGGTCCTTAAGCAAGTACTGCCTATATTTGTCAGCTTGCAAACCATCGCCATGATGATTATCAAGCTGCCATAGAGAAGTGAGAATTCTTGACATTCCTGTGGTCGGAATGGAATCTCAGGATGACCTGCGACTATGCATGCATAGATTTAATTTCAAAGCTAATTGGGTAATGTGATTTAATGACAGGCAGAGGGCAGGGGGCATAGGGGGGTAAAGTTCAGACGCCATCAAATAACTTACAGTTCTGGCTCCACCGGAGGCTCAGCCAAGGGGAAGAGCCTTCTCTGTGATGGGCCCAACCCTCTGGAACGCTCTTCCCCCTGAACTCCGTGTCATCTCGGACCTCCGCCTGTTCCGCCAGCGGTTAAAAACGAACTTCTTCCAACAAGCCGGCCTGGCATGATTTGACTCGACACTGCACTGCCTCTAGTTACCAAAGTTTTAATTCAGGGGTTTTAACATGGGTGGGTTAATTTAATTGAGTTTTAATGAATGTTTTATTTTTGCATATTTGTGTATTTATATTTTATATTCCTTGTGCGCCGCGCCGAGTCCTTATGTGGTGAGATGGGTGCGGCTTATAAATTTGAATAATAAATAAATAATAAAAATAAATGTTAATCCTAATAAATGGATGTTTTTTGAACTTTTTCTTGAGGCCGTGAATTAACTGGTGTTTTCTCTTGG
>CM077644.1:242405646-242413146 GCA_039707465.1 Rhabdophis nuchalis | reverse complement strand
GTTCTCCAGGCAGCCTCTCACTTGACTTTTGGAGATGCAGAAGGTCGTTTCTATTGGGATCCAAAGCGAAGGGAAAAAAATAAACCCCAGAACTCTCAACTGTTTCATCTCCCTGGGGTGGGTGGAGTGGGAATGACATCAGACTGAAATAGGAAGTCAATACGTTGTCCAAAGGCATTATTCCGTTTAGCTAGTGATTAGGTCTCGAATTTAAAAAAAAAAAAGAATGGTAAACAAAGAAGGAGATTTCTATTATTGAACAAGGAGGCTGTGCACCGCATTGAGACCTTGGAGTAATTAAATGGGACGGTTTCTCCTGGTTTGAATAAGTCTTGGTTTAGGCTGGAATGGAAGCAGATGCAGACAAGTTATCGTTTCTCTTTTTTTTTTTAAAGAAAGCTGAAAATGGCTTGTAAGCAACATTGCTTCTTGCAGTTGACACTTGAGACAATCAGAGAAGAGCAACCAAGAGGATGAGGGGACTGGAGACTAAAACATATGAAGAACACTTGCAGGAACTGGGGATGTCTAGTTCAATGAAAAGAAGGACCAGGGGAGACATGATAGAAGTCTTCCGATACCTCAGGGGTTGCCACAAATAAGAGGGAGTCAAGCTATTCTCCAAGGCACCTGAGGGTAGAACAAGAAGCAATGAGTGGAAACTAATCAAGGAGAGAAGCAACTTAGAACTGAGGAGAAATTGCTTGACAGTTAGGACAATGAATCAGTGGAACAGAAGTTGCCTCCAGAAGTTGTGAATGCCCCAACACTGGAAGTCTTCAAGAAGATGTTGGATAGCCATTTGTCTGGAATGGTATAGGGTTTCCTGCCTAGGCAGGGGGTTGGACTAGAAGACCTCCAAGGTCCCTTCCAACTCTGCTATTGTATTGTATTTTATTGTATATGAAGAACGGTTGCAGGAACTGGGTATGTCTAGTTTAATGAAAAGAAGGACCAGGGGAGACATGATAGCAGACTTCCAATATCACAGGGGTTGCCCCAAAGAAGAGGGAGTCAAACTATTCTCCAAAGCACCTGAGGGCAGAACAAGAAGCAATGGATGGAAACTAATTAAGGAGAGAAGCAACTTAGAACTGAGGAGAAATTGCCTGACAGTTAGAACAATGAATCAGTGGAACAGAAGTTGCCTCCAGAAGTTGTGAATGCCCCAACACTGGAAGTCTTTAAGAAGATGTTGGAAAGCCATTTGTCTGGAATGGTATAGGGTTTCCTGCCTAGGCAGGGGGTTGGACTAGAAGACCTCCAAGGTCCCTTCTAACTCTGCTATTGTATTGTATTATTATAGCTATAATCACACATACCGCCATGTTGTTGTTGTTGTTTTTTCTAATCCATGTGTGGGGCTTCCTATCTAGTCTTATGAGCATGTATCTTTCCATGGCTCTTTCCATAGTTTGTGAGATTAGTGTCCATGTTTCAGCAGCGCATGTTACAGCAGGCAGCACACCCTGATCGAAAACTTTTTTCTCTTCAGGCCTAGAGGGAGGTTGCTCTTAAAAATTATGCTTAGATTGCCGAATGCCCGCCAACCACATTTAACATAATGTTCAATTTCCTTTATTCTATCACCTTCCATTGAAAACCAAGGTTGGCCAAGGTCTGGGGGGTGATCTACATACTCCTGCCAACTCTGTTACTATTTGATTTCCAGATATTTGTTTTATTATTTGACACACATACTATACATAGTCATAGGTACATGTATTTAAGAATTGAGGGGCAAATAACATGGGCTTTGTTATTTGTTAACTAAAATAATTAGTTTGTATTTTAATCTGATTTATATTATTTCTTTTAAACTGATGTTCACGATTTATTAGCTTTTAACATTCCTAAACTGATAAACAAGTTGGAGACTAGCTCCAGATAAGAAAAGTTTGTTAGAACAATTGGGGGTCTGGCTGATCTCTTGTGAATCCTCAACAACCTTTCTCCTTAGAATTTATTCCCTTTCAGACCTCATTTTAAACATGTATGCTGTTATCCTGTCCAATCAACTTTCCTCTTTCAGGTTTCTTTGTTACGTTAACTATAAAAGGGGATGTTAGCTAAAGATCGGGGTTCCCTCTTTGAACGAGGAATCCTTTTTGTCTGAATATTCTGAGAAATTGTAATCAAATGATCTTCCTGTCTCGGTTTGTCTCATTGGAAAATAAGCACACCGAGGCACGAGCCTACAAAGGCCATATTTGGCCATCAGAAGAGACTGGACAGACTCTTTCGGACACTGGTCTGAAATGGTTTAGGGTCTCCTGGGCTGGACTCAGGGGTGGGATTGAAAAAAAATATAGAAATCATGGCCTACTCAGCTTCCTGCACCATAACAGTGGTGGGGTGTTTATGCCCTCTTCCGGCTCTGGAAGCTTTCCTTGAGTCTCCAGGAGGGTAAAAATGGTTTCTATGGGCTCCGGCAGCTCTCCGGAGGGCAGAAATGGGCCCATTTCCAGACTTCTGGTACTTCTAGAAGGCCCATTTATTGCCCTCCAAGAGTCTCCGCCCAGGCCTTGCACTTACGTGACATCCAAAATGGTTCAGCCAGTCCTTGTAACTACTAGTTCAGTCAACCAGATTAAAATTAATATCTGGTTTGCCTGAACTGGTCCAAACCAGCTGAATCCTACTGCTGGCTGGACTGGAAGTCCTCTAAGGTAACGTCCAGCTCTATTCAACATGCTACATCTATATAAATAAAAACGTAACAAGAGTTTGTTCAAAACCACTAATCTCCGAAAGTACTGCACTGATCACTTCCAAATTTTCACACAACGTTCCTTTGAAATACGGCACCAAGGATATGTATAGATTGTGCAGATGTCACACACCTGTGCCCGGTACACGCAACAGAAATGTAAAAAAATTATTAAAAAGGTAGGTAGATGGATACAGAGAGAGCAGTGGGCCACAGGTATTATGTCATCCTTTATGACATAAAAATACTCTGTCCATAAGATTCAAGGAGAAATACAGTAGGTAGGTAGCTATAGGGATAGAGAGAGGGAGGAAGAAATGCAGTAGGTAGGTAGGTAGGTAGGTAGGTAGGTAGGTAGGTAGGTAGGTAGGTAGGTAGGTGGATAGAGAGAGAGAGGGAAAAATACAGTAGGTAGGTAGATAGGTAGAGGGAGAGAGGGAGAAATGCAGTAGGTAGGTAGGTTGGGGGTTATACGGTGGTTGTGTGTATGTGTTTGTGTGTGCAGGTGTAGATCTACAAACAGATAGGCCGGGAATGGCTAGTATCCATATAAATATGTATTTAAGAAGAGACTGGACTGAAATGGTAACAGAATCTCCTGCTTTAACAGGGAGCTAGATTAGACCACCTCCAAGGTCCTTTCCAGCTCTGTTCTATTCTACATATACATATACATAAATATAAGAATAAGAAAACAAATCTCTATTTTCTAACTAAACCCTGTCCTTTAATAATCACATTTTGATATTTATGGTTTTGAAAGTTCTGAATTGGAACAATTAAAAAAAAAAGGAAAGAAAGAAAAGAGAAAAGAAAAGAAAAGAAACGGGATAGCAGCCTATAATTTTATTTCCAATTTTGGTTCAGAAAATGCAAATGGGCTAAAGTTTGCATCAAAATACAAAGCACATGATACTCTTCTTAATCCCTATTTACCACCCAAGCTGCACAACCATCACTGTTGATGCATTCATGCCAGAAATGAAAACCTGACTGATGTTCTTATGTATGAGAATATTTACAGTGCTTCATTTTATTGGTTTTAACTGTTTTTCCCCTTCCTGGTTTGCGAGCCATTAGCTTCCGCTCCTCCTGAATTCAGATTTCAGTGTATGGCTTTCTAAAATTCTTAGCTTTCAGGGAGGTTCTACATTAGTTGCCATCTGAGCAAGTGGCAACCATTAGCCATAGAATAGGACTTCTTAGAGCCATATAAGTAGTCTTCAAAGGTTGGGAGGTTCTAGATCAGTGGTTCTCAACCACTGTGGTCCATGATGTCTTCATGGGAGAAAAGGTTCTAGATTTGTGGCTCTCAAACACTGTGATCCATGATGAATTCACAGGATAACATTTTCTAGATCTGTGGCTCTCAAACACTGTGGTCTGTGATGTCTTTACAGGGGGGGAAAGGTTCTAGATCAGTGGCTCACAACCATTGTTGTCTGTGATGCCTACACAGGAGAAAGGTCCTAGATCTGTGGCGCTCAACCACTGTGCTCCGTGATGTCTTCATGGGATGAATGATTCTAGATCTGTGGCTCTCAACCAATGTGATCTGCGATGTCCTCAAAGGGGGGAAATGTTGTAGATCAGTGGCTCTCAACCACTTGGGACCGTGATGTCTTCACTGGAGAAAAGGTCCTAGATCTGTGGCTCTCAACCAATGTGGTCTGCGATGTCCTCACAGGGGAAAAGGTTCTAGATCAGTAACTCACAACCATAGTGGTCTGTGATGTCTACACAAGGGGAAAGGTCCTAGATCTGTGGCGCTCAACCACTGTGGTCCGTGATGTCTTCATGGGATGAATGATTCTAGATCTGTGGCTCTCAATCAATCTGGTCTGCGATGTCCTCACAGGGGGGAAATGTTGTAGATCAGTGGCTCTCAACCACTTGGGACCGTGATGTCTTCACGGGAGAAAAGGTCCTAGATCTGTGGCTCTCAACCAATGTGATCTGCGATGTCCTCACAGGGGGGAAATGTTGTAGGTCAGTGGCTCTCAACCACTTGGGACCATGATGTCTTCACGGGAGAAAAGGTCCTAGATCTGTGGCTCTCAACCACTGTGGTCCATGATGTCTCCACTGGGGAAAGGTTCTGGATCATTTTACTAATCTCAGAAGGAGAGAAGGTTGAGTCAACCTTGAGCCGATCAGTATCAAACTCCTGGAAGTGAGCAGTGAGTTAGCCTACAATACTGCATTCTAACCACTGCACTTCCACAGCTCCTTTTAGGGCCAATAGTCAGGTAAAATAAATTTGAATCTGGGACAAAAAATGTACCAAGTGAAAGCATCTCACACATGACTCTCCTTAATTGTCCCAAAACTAGAAAGAAGGAGGGAGGATGTTATTCAGCGTTGAAATAGGGTAGCTGTCACGATTCAGGATAATGTCAGGGTTCCAATACAATACAATAGCAGAGTTGGAAGGGACCTTGGAGGTCTTCTAGTCCAACCCCCTGCCTAGGCAGGAAACCCTATACCAGGGATGTCCAAACTTGGGAACTTTAAGACTTGTGGACTTCAACTCCCAGAATTCCCCAGCCAGCATAGCTGGCTGGGGAATTCTGGGAGTTGAAGTCCACAAGTCTTAAAGTTCCCAAGTTTGGACATCCCTGCCCTATACCATTTCAGACAAATGGCTATCCAACATCTTCTTAAAGACTTCCAGGGTTGGGGCATTCACAACTTCTGGGGGCAACTTCTGTTCCATTGATTAATTGTTCTAAACTGTCAAGAAATTTCTCCTTAGTTCTAGGTTGCTTCTCTCCTTGATTAGTTTCCACCCATTGCTTCTTATTCTGCCCTCAGGTGCTTTGGAGAATAGTTTGACTCCCTCTTCTTTGTGGCAACCCCTGAGATATCGGAACACTGCTATCACGTCTCCCCTCGTCCTTCTTTTCATTAAACTACACATACCCAGTTCCTGCAACTGATCTTCATATATTTTAGTCTCCAGTCCCCTCATCCTCTTTGTTGCTCTTCTCGGCACTCTTTCCAGAGTCTCCAAGTAATTATCCCCAGCAAAAGAAGACTCTGAGGCTTGAGTTTCCTCAAAGTTCCATTTTATTAGAGGTGTCATATTGGCACATCTGGGAAAACCTGAATCTGAAAGTTTCCAGGTTTTCTCCACCCAAAGGAAAATCTAAGTCCCTGCCCAGCAGCCACATGTCCATCCCATTGTCCAATCAGGCACTATCCCAACTGGAGATGCCTCACAGTCACTCCACTCCAGGTGCAGGGCAAGTCGTCCTTGACTCTCAGAGAAAGGAATGTTATTTTGACTATATCTACTCCACTACATATCATCCTCCTTCCAATTTTCCCACAGCACGAAATGCAGCAGGCCTGAAGGCCCAATGCGAAAGATGACTTCCAGGCCTGACCCTTGCATTATAATCTGATAATAAAAGTAGCATTAGTTGATGAGTCCTTGATTTCCAAATTTGATCCACCTCAGAAGGCTGGCAAAAGAATGGTGCAGGCAACTCCTATGACATCCTATTGAAGCAAAAGTTGAACTTTGAAACAGCAGAAAAAAGAAATCCAGTATTTAATAATACATATAATTACGGCGGCAAGGATTGCCTTTGCAAAGAAATGGAAAAATAAACTAATTCCAAGCGAAGATGAAATAATAAGCTCCAACATTAGTAAGTGCAGAGTGATGCACGTTGGGGCATAAAACCCCAACTACATCTATAAACTGATGGGGTCTGAACTCCTTGCAACTAACCAGGAAAGGGACCTTGGTGTCCTGGTGGACAGCTCAATGAAGGTGTCAACCCAGTGTGCCGCAGCAGTGAAAAAAGCAAACTCATTGCTAGGGATCCTTAGGAAGGGTATAGAAAATAAGTCAGCAAGTGTCATTTTGCCTCTTTATAAATCTATGGTGAGGCCCCATCTGGAGTATTGTGTACAGTTCTGGTCACCATCCCTTCAGAAGGATATTATGGAAATGGAAAAGGTGCAGAGAAGGGCAACCAGAATGATTAGAGGGCTGGAACACCTTCCTTACCATCTGAGGCTGCAACGGCTGGGCCTCTTCACTCTTGAATGACGGCACCTGAGAGGTGACCTGATTGAAGTCTATAAAATCATGCACAGTGTGGACAAAGTAGAAAAGGAAAATGTTTTCCCTATCGCACAACACTAGAACTAGGGGGCACTCCATGAAATTTTGGAAGCTAGACCTCAAACAAATAAGAGGAAGTACTTTTTTACCCAGAGGATCACAGGTCTATGGAACTCCCTGCCAGAAGAAGTGGTGACAGCTGTCAGCCTCGACACCTTTAAGAAAGGATTAGACGAGTTCATGGAGAACAATGGTATCCATGGCTATCACGATGGATGCCTAAGGACACCCTCCGGGTTGGAGAGATAGGCAGGATATTTCTCAATGCCATTTGCAGGGAATCATAAGCAGGTGAAGACATCTGCTTGGAAAAACCCTGAAGCAAATGGTGAGTCACTGTGGGAGACAGAAGGCTGGACTGGATGGGCTGTGGCCTGTTCCAGCAAGGCTGTTCTTATGTTCTTAATAAGGAAGGTTATGGACTGTGCTGAAATGGACAAATTGACTAAAGAAATCCAGGGAAAAGAAGAATCAGAATTCTACCAGATATGGGATAAATGGTATAGGTCAGGGGTCTGCAAAGTCAGCTCTTTTAAGACTGGTGGACTTCAACTCCCAGAATTCCCCAGCCAGCCATGCTGGCTGGGGAATTCTGGGAGTTGAAGTCCACCAATCTTAAAGGAGCCGACTTTGCAGACCCCTGGTATAGGTG
>CM077644.1:242158146-242403146 GCA_039707465.1 Rhabdophis nuchalis | reverse complement strand
AGGGAGGGAAAGAAGGGAGGAAGAGAAAAAAGGAAGGAGAGAAATGAGAAACAAAAATAAAAGAAAGAGAGAAAGGAAGTAAAGAAAGAAGAGAAGAGAAAGAAGAGAAGAAGGGCATGAGGGAGGAAGAAAGAGAGGAAGGGAGGGAAGAAGAGAAAAAGAAAGAAAGAAAAAAACAAAGAAAGAAAGAGACGGACAGACAGACAAAAAATGGGCCGAAATGACTGACATAGAGGAGCTGAAGCTACGCAGTCATTCTATCAATTAGACTACAAAGCTATCGCACATCTGTCTCCAGTATAAATTAGCCTTTATGTTGAGATAATCTCATAAATGGCATTATCTCCTTCTTCCCCTCTGCTTCCTCTGTGATTCTCGTTCAATGGCATGGAAGTGTGTGTGTGTGTGGGGGGGGGATAGAATCCCCCCCAGCCCCTCCAGGAAAGCTGATTCAGATTCTAGTGACGTTCTTGCAGATGGTAAACGAAAAACTAGGAACGATCTGGAAAGGTATTGATGATCTCAAGACATCTTCAAGAAAGAGGAGAGAAGGGCACAGCATAAGATGACCCAACCTTATTGGCTTTCTAGAAGCAACTTGAATTGACTGTTCAATCGTGAAAGGCATTCAGTTGACCCCTCAGGTTAGGAATTAATCATCATTACTATTTAACATGTAATATTTTGATGGTTTTAATATCAGTGTATATTGATTTGCCATTCATTGCCCCGAAACCATATGGATTGGCGCAACCCATATATTCCTTTTAGGAAGCTAATGACTCTATAAATAGGATGTGGTTTCTTCTTAAAGCAGCTCAGTGGCCTGGGGGTGACGACGTTCACTCACCACCCAGTTGGGAGGTTGAGGGTTTGATCCCAGGTAGCGACGGGTGTTTCTCTATCAGGGCACAAATAGAAAAAAATCTACCATGCGATAAGGAGAGTCTGAGTCAGTGGTGGGTTTCAGATTTTTTAGAACCTACTCTGTAGGTGTGGCCTATTTTGTGGGCGTGGCTTGGCAGTCATGTGACAGGGTGGGAGTGGCCACCTTTTAAAATGTGGTGAAACTCATTTAACAACGCTCTTGCTTAGCAACCAAAATTTTGGACTCAATTGTGATGATTCATTCATTCTTTCTTTCTTTCTTTCTTTCTTTCTTTCTTTCTTTCTTTCTTTCTTTCTTTCTTTCTTTCTTTCTTTCTTTCTTTCTTTCTTTCTTTCTTCTTTCTTTCTTTCTTTCTTTCTTTCTTTCTTTCTTCCTTCCTTCCTTCCTTCCTTCTTTCCTTTCCTTTCCTTTCCTTCCCGTTGGGTCACTGGCAGCGGCGGGCCAGATTTACTTCCAGGTACGCCGGTGGAACCCCCTCTCACCGGTTCTCTAAATTTCACCAACCGGCTCTCGCGAGTAGGTGCGAGCCTGCAGAAACCCACCACTGGTCTGAGTGTGTGCGGAGATGGGCAGACTCACAAAAGAGATCAAAGATAAAAGAGATCAAAGATGAAGGAGAAACAGATTACTATACGACATGGAATCAATGGTAGAAGTGAGGGATGGCTAACCTTTTGTAAAGGTGCACCAAAATTGTGCGCATGCATGCTATCATGTGGGTGTGGGTGTGCCCAGATCCACAATGAAATGCACCTCACCCACCTGTACATGCGTGTGACCCCCACACACACATACACAAGACACTCCCCATATATGTGCATGACACTCGGGAATGAACTTCCAGTTGGTCAATTAGGTCTGTTCTTCGCCCTCATCATGCTCCAGAGGTTTTCCTGAAGCCTGCGGAGGGCAAAAATGACCTCCCCTAGCCCTCCAGAAGGCCAAAAATCAGCTGTCCGGTGCACGCATGCCAGAGCTGAGGGCTGGCGTGCCAGCAAATACGGCTCGGTGTGCCACCTGTGACACACGTGCCATAGGTTTGCCGTCATGGGTATAAATGGTTAGAGGACAGGTGTAAAGTTTAAGGAAAGGTACTTAACGAAGAAGATAGAGGAGTTGGAAATTGGTTAATATGTATACATGGAAAGGGCACACAATCAAGGACTGTAACTCAAGAAATGAATGTATTTGTATGTATGAAAACACTGGATATACATGTACTGTATAGACCATGACTTATTGGAGTAGAGGGAGGGAAAGGCATATATAATGGATCTATAACGATATGGAGATGTTGTATAGAAGGAAACTGTCAAGGTTTTTTTCTTTTTTGCTTTAGAAAAACCTGTGTAATAAAAATATTATTTTTAAAAAAGAGAATATCTACTGTGAAACCTTGATAGGCATCAGGAAGGGCATCTGGCTTGATAGGCATCAGGAAGGGCATCTGGCTTGATAGGCATCAGGAAGGGCATCTGGCTAGTTGTTTGACCACTCAAACAACAAACTCCAGCCCGAAACAAAGGGATTAAAGCAGTGGTGGGTTTCAAATTTTTTTAGAACCTATTCTGTAGATGTGGCCTATTTTGTGGGCGTGGCTTGGCAGTCATGTGACAGGGTGGGAGTGACCTCCTTTTAAAATGTGGTGAAACTCATTTAACAATGCTCTTGCTTAGCAACCAAAATTTTGGACTCAATTGTGATGATAAATTCTTTGTTTCTTTCTTTCTTTCTTTCTTTCTTTCTTTCTTTCTTTCTTTCTTTCTTTCTTTCTTTCTTTCTTTCTTTCTTTCTTTCTTTCCTTCCTTCCTTCCTTTACTTTCCCTTCCTTCCCGTTGGGTCACTGGCAGCGGCGGGCCAGATTTACTTCCAGGTACGCCGGTGGAACCCCCTCTCACCGGTTCTCTAAATTTCACCAACCGGCTCTCGCGAGTAGGTGCGAACCTGCAGAAACCCACCACTGGATTAAAGGGTCCCTTCTTACAAGGTTGACCTAATGAAGATGGTACCGTTTGACCTTCCCCAAGGACTCAGGCTGCCTATTAAATACTCTTCCTCCTCCTCTTCTTCTTGATCCTCCTGCTCCTCCTGCTCCTCCTCCTTCTCCTTCTACTCCTCTTCCTTCTCTCCTCCTCCTCCTCTTCCTCCTCCTCCTGTTCCTGCTATTCTTGGTCGTCGTCCTCCTCCTCCTCCTCCTCCTCCTCCTTTTCCTCTCCTTCTCTCTCTTAAGAAACTTTTAAAAGGAACAAGAAAAATGGCCTGACACAGTGATTGAAGCCCTCTTGAGCCAGAGCAAAAATAAAATGTCATCTGGACTTTGACTAAGCTGACCATCAAATTTCAAGCTACAGTGCCCTCAGGGGAGAGCATCTCTCTATCCCCACTCCCCTCTTTTCATTTTAAGGAATATATGAGTGTGATTATGACAGTAGAGTCCTTTTCATTTCTTCCGACCTCCTGCCTGCCTTTCTTCTTTCATTCTGCAGCCAATGTCCCTTCACCAGTTTATGGATTTCAATCAATCAGTACAGAGTTTGGAAGAGACCTTGAAGGTCTTCTAGTCAAACCCCCTGCCTAGGCAGGAAGCCCTACACCATTTCAGACAGATAGCTGTCCAACATCTTCTTACAGACTTCCAGTGTTGGAGCATTCACAACTTCTGGAGGCAAGCTGTTCCAGAAAATTTCTCCTCAGTTCTAAGTTGCTTCTCTGCTTGATTAGTTTCCACTCATTGCTTCTTGTTCTGCCCTCAGGTACTTTGAAAACATAAGTTAACCCCTCCTCTTTGTGGCAGCCCCTCAAATGCAAAAATAATGCCATCATGTCCACCCTAGCCTTCAGGCTTTGTGGGGGCTTCATCACTGGAGGTTTTTAAGAAGAGATTGGACAGTCACTTGTCTGAAATGGTATAGGACAGTGATGGCTGGCTAACCTTTTTGTCGTTGCAAAATGTGTGCATGCCCCCTGCGAATGCACTCGCAAGCCCCCCATGTGCTTCCCTCCCCCTGAGCATGTGCACATGACCCCCATGCTCCCCAACACCCTGCGCATGTGCCCCTCTCCCCTCGCCCATGTTTTGCTTCCAGGTTGGTGCAGCGAGGCCACAAAATGCAAAGTGAGCACCCCTGCACATGCTCCCCGTGCATGTGTGCATGTGCTTGCATGTGCCTCGCCCTCTGTGCATGCGTGGGAAAGACCCGAAGACCAGCTGGCAGGCAGGAGGTGTGCGAGCATGCGCGGTGGAGCGGGGATGGGGTGACGGCTGGTGTCACCCACATAACAGGGGTGGGTTTTGGCGGCTGCTGCTGCTGGTTTGCTCAGAGATGTGCTGTGTGCACTTGATGGACACTACACGCGCATGCACGGTACTAAGAAATGCTTCTGTGCATGTGCAAAAGCAAAAAACAAAACGGTGGCACCTATGGCACTGCCGAAAGAACCGGTTTGGGGGGGTGGCAGACCAAGCAGTGGTGGGTTTCTGCAGGCTCGCACCTACTCGCGAGAGCCGGTCTGTGAAATTTAGAGAACCGGTGAGAGGGGGTTCCACCGGCGTACCTGGAAGTAAATCTGGCCCACCGCTGCCAGTGACCCAATGGGAAGGAAAGGAAAGGAAAGGAGGGAAGAAAGGAAAGAAAGAAAGAAAGAAAGAAAGAAAGAAAGAAAGAAAGAAAGAAAGAAAGAAAGAAAGAAAGAAAGAAAGAATTTATCATCACAATTGAGTCCAAAGTTTTGGTTGCTAAGCAAGAGCGTTGTTAAATGAGTTTCACCACATTTTAAAAGGTTGCCATTCCCACCCTGTCACATGACTGCCAAGCCACGCCCACAAAATAGGCCACAACTACAGAGTAGGTTCTAAAAAATTTGAAACCCACCACTGAAACCAAGTTACTACCTACTTGGCCAAACTGGTTTACCATCATGTGTATAGGATCTCCTGCTTGAACAGGGGGCTGGACGAGAAGCTCTCCAAGGTCCCTTCTACCTCTATTCTTAGTCTTGCTTTTCTCTTACATTAGAGAAAAGTGCTCAACTGCAAAAAAAACCATGCTTTGATTTGGTTCTTTTCGAGGGAGGGGCCTTGCTCTCTTTTCCTCCCTCCCTCCCTCTCTTTCTTTTAAATTGGAGTTGTTTAGCAGTGCTTCCGTTCATCAAAGCCAAAGGATCCTTTAAGTGACGTTTGAGAGCAAAGCTAAACATACATCAAATGTTTTGTAAGGTTTTTCTAGCACGGCAGCTCACTGATTCAGCCCGTCTGGCTTAAGATCGATGCAATCAACTATTTCTTATGGATTATGGTGAGGGGGGACTAATTACAAAATATCACCTTCCCAGGCTTAAAGCATTTTCAGTGTAAGAGTTAGGTAGATACACGCTGAGCTTAATCTGCAGCCTTTGATTGCTTTCCTTAATTATTTTTTATAACAGCGGGAATTGCATCGTCTAGGATGTCTACAGATTGGGTTGAAAATTGAGGACATTCTTCTCTAGTCTTCCCTTTCCCCAAAAGGCCATTCGTAGGGGCCTGCCGTGCCTCCATCGGAGCCTGAATCTGTGGGGGAAGATGAGCTGGTACTTGAGCGGACAGAGATTGAGGGGGCGGCATCATCCGCTTTGTTGCTTGCTTCGGCTGACATTTGAAACGGGGAGGGAGGGGGCTTTGGTAATTGGGAATGGGACTGTATGGCGCAGGAGGGCGATTTGGAGAAGGGAATATGTTCTCACCATCTACTTCGCATACCGTTGGCTGGAGCCGTGTGGTGGTCAAGGTCAACGGTCTTGCATGCCATCCTGATGATGCTCCTGGAGATGCAACCCACGTGACATCAAAGGGGTTTGCGCATTGGACAATGGGGTGGGGGTTTTGGGGAAAGGGGGTTGGACACCTATTGATATGTATGATTTCGCGTGCTTGGGTCTCAGACCTTGCTTTACCTCGCTGCTATCTTTTCATAACCAGTAGGTTTAGGTTTAGGTTTTAGGTTTTATTGGTTTTTTATACCGCCCTACTCCCGAAGGACTCAGGGCAGTGTACAGCTAGAGTAAAACAAATACAGTGGTACCTCGGTTCATGAACTTAATTCGTGAAATGACTCTGTTCGCGAACCGAATTGGTCGTGAACCGAGGCACAATTTCCCATAGGGTTCAATGTAAATCTGGTTAATCCGTTCTGACCTTGTTTTTTGGTCGTAATTCTTGAACTGAAAAGGAAATACGTTCGTAGATAAAATGTCCGCGGCTCCGGTTCGTGAAGTGAAACGGAGTTCGTGAACCCGAGCATTTTTACGAACTTTTCTGTTCGTGAAGCGAGGCGGAGTTCGTGAAGCAAGGCGGAGTTCGTGAAGCGAGGCGGAGTTCGTGAAGCGGAGCATATTTTTACGAACTTTCCCGTTCGTGAACCGAAACGGTGTTCGTGAACCGGAGCACATTTTTTGGAAAATTTCTGTTCGTAAACCGAATTGGTCGTGAACAGAGGCGTTCGTGAACCGAGGTACCACTGTATATAAAAGTTTAAAAAGTTTTTAAAAGACATATTAAACAATTTGGCCTAACAATGAAAAAAAAACACAACCAATCCTGATTAAAATTAATAAAAATTTATATTTTAAAAATCATTTTTATGCCAGCCCAGCTTGTTTGAAAAAAAAAAAAGGTTTTGAGAGCACGGCGGAAGGTGCTTAAGTCAGGGATAGTTCTTCATTCCGGGGGCAATTCGTTCCAGAGGACCTGTGTTCCCACGGAGAAGGCTCTCCCCCTGGGTGTCGCCAGTCGACATTGTCTAGCCGACGGCACCATGAGGAGTACGCTCTATGGGAGCGTACTCGCCGGTGGGAGGCTCTCGATGGCAGAAGGCGTTCTCGTAAGTAAAAGAGTAAAAGTACTCTTAATTCTTACAAATGGAGTTGAGTGGATTCTTTCTTGGTTATCGTTAGAGGCAGATCTGACAGCCAGAGCCTTTCAGGATTAGAACATCTTGTAAACAGGGAGAAATATGGGCAGGATGAACATGAGAGACAGAGCTGAGGAGCAAGGACCACCCCCTCCTGATCCGAGAGCACCGAGAGTGGAGAGAAGGCGAGAACAGCACAGATTGAGCAGGCTACTTGGGAGAAGAATGAGACTTAAGGAGACGCTGTGGAGAAGGGCATTTGTTGGGAACAAATGCTGAATTCCTGAAGTGTTGAGTGCCGCTGTTTGAACTTCCCAAGACTCCTTGCATTCTTTCTGGCTTTCTGGACTATTTACCTGGATCCTTTGCCTCCTGGATTCCTAGATTTTCCCTGCTGGATGTATTGCTGTGCAGCCTTGGGTTACACCACGATGGCCTGGAATATTTGCAGCCAGAGGCTGTTTGAGGCGTGTGTGTGTGTGGAGAGGGAAGTTTGTCATCACTTTGTCCTGGGACTTGCCAGAAACATGGAAGCATTTGTGGAAATTTGGAGGAAATAAGGGGTGGTTTGAACTGTCTGCTGCTTGTGTTATCTCTGTGCCGTACCCTGGGTCATCACTGGGCCTTCCCACTATTTTATTCCATAGAACACACCCTGCAGTTTTGGTCACCACACTATAAAAAGATGTGGAGACTCTAGAAAGAGTGCAGAGAAGAGCAAGAAAGAGGATTAGGGGACGAGACTAAAACATATGAAGAATGGTTGCAGGAACTGGGTATGTCTAGTTTAATGAAAAGAAGGACCAGGGGAGACATGATAGCAGTCTTCCAATATCTCAGGGGTTGCCACAAAGAAGAGGGAGTCAAGCTATTCTCCAAAGCACCTGAGGGTAGAACAAGAAGCAATGGGTGGAAACTGGTCAAGGAGAGATTCGACCTGGAAATAAGGAGGAACTTTCTGACAGTGAGAGCAATCAACCCTCGAATAGAAGTTGACTTCAGAAGTTGTGGGAGCTTCATCACTGGAAGCTTTCCAGAGGAGACTGGACTGCCATCTGTCAAAAATGGTGTAGGGTCTCCTGGGTGGAAACTAATGGGTGGAAACTAAACAAGGAGAGAAGCAACTTAGAACTGAGGAGAAATTTCCTGACATTTAGAACAATTAATCAGTGCAACAGCTTGCCTCCAGAAGTTGTGAATGCCCCAACCCTGGAAGTCTTTAAGAAGATGTTGGATAGCCATTTGTCTGAAATGGTATAGGGTTTCCTGCCTAGGCAGGGGGTTGGACTAGAAGACGTCCAAGGTCCCTTCCAACTCTGCTATTGTATTGTATTGTAACAGTGAAGACTTGCATCTTCTCCAGTTGCGATAAACAATGGCAAAGGATTATCTAAGTTTAAGTGGAGGGTTGGATTAGATGATCTACAAGTTCCTTTCCAACTCTGTTAATCTGTTAATCCTCCTCCTCATCACCACTGTCAGAATAGTCATGAACTGGAGGAGACATGGTAACAAAGTCAGCCAATGAATAGGCATGGTTATAGATCAGCCAATGAGGCTTATTGGAAGCAGAAACGTAAGTAAGAAGTCTGGACAAGGCTTAGCTCGATTAAGCTTTGGACTCTGAACTGAAACCAATCTCTCCTGTGCCTTTGTTTTGCCTGTAACTACTACCACGTTGGAGAATCTACTATTAGTATTGCACATTTACTCTTGTGTTATTATTATTTATATAAAGAAGTCAATGAATCCTGCTGAACCAGTGATCTGTGTGTGCTTTCTGGATTTGATTTCTGCAGCAAACTCTGACAATCACCACCATCATCAGAAGCTTACACAGACATAACACAAACACATTTAAATTGCTCAAAAACAACACTACAACATTGAGCATTGCACAACGCTGCATTCAGGATCGGATCTGGATAAATTGCATCATGTGGTCTTAAAATGCAAACTGAAGAGTTCTCTCTTCCACCTCTAACTGAAGTTTGGATTCTTGTTCTACTACAGGTTGTTGCTTCGTCTTCTTTTTGCTACCCCCAATTCATCATTTTTACCACACTTCGCTGTGTGAGAGTTTCATGGCAATTTATGTCATTACACAAATTATACAAATTGCCATTAACTGATCTAATGTACTATAAAGAATTGGAAGCATGAAGAAAAAAAAATTATTTGAATTTTTCTTCTGCATGTTTGCATTGCTTTATGACTTCATTTATCAATTCTGTTAATTGAAATTTATATCATTAGGGTGAAATGCAGAGGGGTGGGTTTTTCACCTCCTCTTCTTCTGTTAGCCTCAATTTTCGGAAACTCTTTGTCTGTTTCCAGTAGTATGTGAGGAAGACCATGAGAAACAAGATGAAGGGATCCTGCCAGGGGAACCTATATAAATAAAAAGTTAACTATGAGTTTGTTCAAAACCGCTAATCTCAGAAACGACTGCACCAATCGCCACCAAATTTTCACACAACGCTCCTTCCAAGTACAGCACCATTGATACGCACAGATTGTGTGGATATGGCACCTGTGCCAGGTGCACGCCACACAAATGTACAACTGCAGTTCTTCTCACTCACTCACTCGCCTCTCTCCCCTTCGCGGCACCTCCCACCTGGCCGCATTTTAGCTCTCATCACTTACACGTGCGGTCTGTGTCATATCCGTGACAGTCGCCTCCTCAGCGGCTTCTCTCTCCTCCTCCGCCGCTGCTGACCTGCCACCCCACACCGCTCCCCCCGCCACCACTGCTCCTCCCGCTGCTGCTGCTGCCCCGCCGCCACCCCCGCAGCCGCTGCCCCCCCACCACTGCTGACCCACCGCTACTGCTTCCCCAGCCGCTGCTGAGCGGGGGAGAAATACAGGAGGCAGGTAGGTAGTTAGGTAGGTAGAGGGATAGAGAGGGAGAGGGAGAAATACAGGAGGCAAGTAGGTAGGTAGGTAGGTAGGTAGGTAGGAAGAGGGATAGAGAGAGAGGGGGAGAAAATACAGGGGGTAGGTAGGTAGATAGGCAAGTAGGTAGAGGGATAGAGAGAGAGGGAGAAAAACAGGAGGTAGGTAGGTAGTTGGAGGGATAGAGAGAGAGGGGGGAGAAATACAGGAGGTAGGTAGGTAGTTGGAGGGATAGAGAGAGAGAGAGAGGGAGAAATACAGGAGGTAAGTAGGTAGGTAGGTAGGTAGGTAGAGGGGGAGAGAGACAGGGAAAAATACAGGAAGTAGGTAGGTAGGTAGGTAGAGAGAGAGAGAGAGAGGTAGAAATACAGTAGATAGGTAGGTAGAGTAAGAGAGGGAGGGGAGGGAGAGGGAGGGGAAACCGAGGCAGAGAAGGAAGGGGGTCGCTGAGAGGGTCTATGAGGGGAAACTTTTTCATTTAACCAAACTTGGGTACAGCTAGTAGTCAAATAAGAGACCATGTATCTTTGGCATTTAACACCAGAACTCGTGACACGGTTGCTCAGTGGGTAAGACGCTGAGTTTGTCAATCAGAAAGATTGGCAGTTAGGCGGTTCGAATCCCTAGCACCGTGTAATGGAGTGAGCTCCTGTGACTTGTCCCAGCTTCTGCCAACCTAGCAGTTTGAAAGCATGTAAAAATGCAAGTAGAAAAACAGGAACCACCTTTGGTGGGAAGGGAACAGCATTCCGTGCATTTTCGGTGTTTAGACATGTCGGTCACATGAGAGTAGATGCAAAGATTAGAAAACTAATAATGAAAGATGATTAATGAATTAGGAATCAGAAACAAGTGTAAATATAATGAAAGATGAAGAATATTTATTATGTAGAATAGTATATAAGGGTAAGATGTTACAAAAATGTAAAATGCAAAAAATAATAATATCTAGAATGATAATTATATAATATATACAGTACATAATACTATAAGGGAGGAGAGCTTGTGGCGTAGAGGTTAATATAACTGCCTAATAAAAACAGCACAAGTTCGAATCCCAGCAAGGGTATGGATAGCTTGAAATAGATCTATACCAGCCTCCCTTCATTTATTTATCGGCAAAACTGCAACACATAATAGAATATATAAATGTTTTTTTAAAAAAACCTATGGATATAAACTGGTATAGAGTTGTTGCAAAGCTGAAACTGTGATGTAAAATGAAGAAAACGGTAGAATAAATATATATATTTGTTTTCCCAAAGAAATCCAGGGAAAAGAAGAATCAGAATTCTATCAGATATGGGATAAATGGTATAAGTGGATGGAGGAAAGAAACAAGAACTAATGAAGGAATACAGCCAAACTTAAAAACAGGAGTTATGAGTAAAATAAGAGGGTTTAGAAGGGTGAAATCCAAATGAAATATAACAAAAAGGGGAATAATATAAGATGAGCGGCTTCAATTGACAATTGCTCTTAGAAAGAACAGGAAGTTCCTGATCATATTGTACGGTGCAAATGGAGTGTATGTCTAAGTTTTGTGTCAGTGTACTTTATATGTTTGTAAATAAAATTTATTAATAAAAAAAGAAAACAAATTAAAAAAAGAGAGAGAGAAAGGAGTAGCATATTATGCATCTATGTCCAGAAAGTAGCTCATGTATAATTTGTGGGAGAGGCACAAGAGACAGGAACACGGTTGGCAAAGGTTGAATGAAACTGGAACTCCCATGGAGCTCAACCACCGCTCCGATTCCCTTTCTTCTTCTTCTTCTTCTTCTTCTTCTTCTTCTTCTTCTTCTTCTTCTTCTTCTTCTTCTTCTTCTTCTTCTTCTTCTTCTTCTTCTTCTTCTTTTTCTTCTTCTTCTTCAACTTCCTTGAGGTTCCCTCTGATGGCCTCGAAGGCCGTCCGTTGGGTGGGTTGGCTGATCTCTCTTGTTAACATATGGCAGGAGGAGGCAGACATATGGTCCCAGGATCAGTCGCTGTTCTTTGCACTCCACATTAAAGCTGCGCTTTCTGAATCATTAATGTAGAATGAGGAAAGGGCACTTCCTTCAAAACTGATGAGAAGGGGAAACAGCAGCGGAGGAGGGATTCATTCGGAGGTGAGCGTTCGTGGCAAGGCACATCAAAGAGTAGCAGGATCTTCTGTGATGCAGAGATCAGAGAAGGATGACCCACTCGCCTTCTGTCAGGGCAAGGGAAGGCAAGGTCAAACGGACTAGTTCCACCATCAGATGGGAGAACAAGCAAAAAGGGAGGTAGAATCTGAAGCCAAGGAATCTGGTGTGTACAGCTTGAAGGGTAGAAGATTGGCTTAAGATACAGAAGGATCTTGACAAACATGAACATTGGGCAGTGTCTAACAAAATGAAATTCAACAGGGGAAAGAGTCAGGTTCTACATTTAGGCAAGGAAAACAAAATGCACAGGTACAGTATAGGTGGTACCTTGCTCAATAGTAGTAACTGAGAGAGGAATCTTGGAGCCCTAGTGGACAACCATTTAAATAGGAGCCAGCCGTGTGCAGCAGCTGCCAAAAAAGCCAACACAGTTCTAGGCTGCACAAACAGAGGGATAGAATCAAGATCACGTGAAGGGTTAATACCACTTTATAAGGTCTTGGTAAGGCCACACTTGGAATACGGCATCCAGTTTTGGTTGCCACAATGTAGGAAAGATGTGGAGACTCAGGAAAGAGTGCAGAGAAGAGCAACAAAGATGATGAGGAGACTTGAACATATGAAGAACGGTTGCAGGAACTGGGTATGTCCAGTGTAATAAAAAGAAGGCCTTGGGGAGACAGGATAGCAGTGTTCCAGTATCTCAGGGGCTGCCACAAAGAAGAGGCAGTCAAACTATTCTCCAAGGCACCTGAGGGCAGAACAAGAAGCAATGGGTGGAAACTAATCAAGGAGAGAAGCAACTTAGAACTGAGGAGAAATTTCATGACAGTCAGAACAATTAATCAGTGGAACAGAAGTTGCCTCCAGAAGTTGTGAATGCCCCAACACTGGAAGTCTTTAAGAAGATGTTGGATAGCCATTTGTCTGAAACAGTGTAAGGTTCCTGCTTAGGCAGGGGGTTGGACTAGAAGGCCTCCAAGGTCCCTTCCAACTCTGCTATTTTATGGTATTGTATTGGTTTAGAGTTTGTGGTAGGTGATTGTTACTCAGAGCTTTCCCACTTCTGCGATAGAAGCATTTTATCAGGGTTGTATTCTTGATTCTTTGCTCCTAGATGTCCATGGAGATTCTCAACCATCCAGGTCATGGTTGTCCCAAAGGGCAACTGAACTTCCTTGCTTTGAGAGGCGGGGGGATGGGGGTCAACTTGTTCTCCGAAGCACCAGAAGGCAGAACAAGAAGCAATGGATGGAAACTAGTCAGAGAGAAGCAACCTGGAACTAAGGAGAAATATCCTGTTGGCAAGAACAATTCACACATGGAACGACTTGCTTTCAGGAATCGTGGCTGTTCCAAAACTGGAGGTTTTAGTGTAGCATAAGGTAAAGGTCCCCCTCACACCTATGTGCTAGCCCTTCCCGACTCTAGGGGGTGGTGCTCATCTCTGTTTCAAAGCCAAAGAACCAGCACTGTCCGAAGACATCTCCATGGTCATGTGGTCAACACTGAAGGCGCACGGAAGGCTGTTCCCTTCCCACCAAAGGCGGTCTCTATTTGTCTACTTGCATTTTTCACGTGCTTTCAAACTGCTAGGTTGGCAGAAGCTGGGACACGTCACAGGAGCTCACTCCATTATGCAGCACTAGGGATTCGAACCACAGAACTGCCGACCTTTCTGATTGACAAGCTCCACGTCGTCGCCACTAAGCCACCTTTTGTGTAGCATAAAGTAGTAATATCCTTTGGCATTTTTTCTCTTCCTTTCATGGACTTACAATCTCCCTGCTTCCCCATGTAAAAAAACTCAAAGAGCAAATTTCCTCGGTTGCTTTGTCTCTCTGTCTCGGACTGGCCTTGTGCTGATTAGGGGACTGGAGACTAAAATGAAGAACGGCTGCAGGAGCTGGGTATGTCTAGTTTGATGAAGAGAAGGACCAGGGGAGACATGATAGCAGTGTTCCGATATCTCAGAGGGTGCCGCAAAGAAGAGGGAGTCAAACTATTCTCCAAGGCACCTGGAGGCAGGACAAGAAGCAATGGGTGGAAACTAATCAAGGAGAGAAGCAACTTAGAACTAAGGAGGAATTTCCTGACAGTTAGAACAATTAACCTCTGGAACAGCTTGCCTCCAGAAGTTGTGAATGCCCCAACCCTGGAAGTCTTTAAAAAGATGTTAGATAGCCATTTGTCTGAAATGGTATAAGGTTCCTGCCCACGCAGGGGGTTGGACTAGAAGACCTCCAAGGTCCCTTCCAACTCTGCTATTGTATTGTATTGTATTGAATTAGTCTCTTTTTCACTCTTTTGAGTGTGTCTCAAACTGCACTTTGCCTGCTGGGCTATTGTGTACAATTCAAACTCGTTCTCTACAACTTCATTCATTCCACGCACACGGTCGTGATAATGCACGTACGACTCAAGGCTTTTTAAAAAAAAAAAATTGTGGAAGCAGCCCATCGTGTGTCATTTGTGGAAAATGTTATCCGAGGGGCACATAATGGGCCATTTGCAGAAGAGGCTCAACATGTTGATCAGTTTGCCAAGAGGCCAGCCAGCCAAAACCGTGAGTGATCAGAAGGGGGGCATTTCAGGAAATTGGCTCGGGCGAAACTCTTGAAGCTCTGTGGCTGAAACTTCGCAGTTAATAACTTCTAAAGGATCCATCAACCCCGAGATTGTCATCTCCTGCTGCCAAATCGGAAGCAGCCCCAGATGTTCTGCTCCTTTCCCCTTATAGCCCAACGTTGAATATTTCATTGAATTCACTCTCAAATTGAATTTCGTGCGTCCTTTCAAATAGAACGTAGAATCAAAGGGATGGGAAGGACCCTGGAGCAGGGGTGGGCTCCGGAGGAGTTCGCAGGGGTTCAGGAGAACCTCTAGGTAAGATTCTGTGCAGTTCAGTGAACCCCCCCAAACCCCACTCCTGGCTGGCACCGCCCTCCCTGCCCCGAGTTCCCACACGGCTTATTTTGGGTACAAGAAAGTGCAGTGCGTGTGCGGAATCTCGGGGAGGTTGAAAAACAGGCCTACTGGAAGTTCAGGAATGAGCCCATTTCTGGCCTCCAGAGGGGGCCAGAGCTTGGGGAGGCCATTTTTACTCCCCACCGGAGGCTCAAGAAAAACCTCTTGAGCCCAGGAAGGGCAAAAATGCCCCTCCCCTGCTGTGGTGCAGCAGGTTGACTAGGCCACGCCCAATATGGCCACACCCCCAACAACCAGGCAGAGAACCCCTTGCTAAAAATTTTGAAGCCCATCCCTGCCTTGGAGGTCTTCTACTTCAAACTCCTGCTCAAGATAGGACAACATATGTCACCCCAGTCAATTGGTTGTCCAGTTATTTTTGAAAGCATCCAATGTTAGAGTACCCACAACTCCAGGTCCAGGAGGCAAGCTATCCCATTGATGGATAGTTTTCACGGTCAGAAAATTTCTCCTTACTTCTAGGTTGGAGATCTCATCAACAAGCTTCCACCCATAGTTCTAAGTTGCTTCTGTCCTTGATTAGTTTCCACCCTTTGCTTCTTGTCCTACCCTCAGGTGCCTTGGAGAATAGCTTGACTCCCTCTTCTTTGTGGCACCCTCTGAGATATCGGAACACTGCTATCATGTCTCCCCTGGTCCTTCTTTTCTTTAAACTAGACATACCCAGTTCCTGCAACTGTTTTTTATATGTTTTGATCTTTCCTTGATAGGTTTCCATTACTTCTTGTTCATATTGACTTATTCTCTGAAGCACCTGAGGGCAGGACAAGAAGTAATTGGTGGAAACTAATCAAAGAGAGAAGCAACTTAGTTCTAAGTTCTTTCTCAGTTCTGAGAAATTTCCTGACAGTTTAAACAATTAGTCAGGGGAACAACTTGCCTCCAGAAGTTGTGAATGCACCCTCCAAGGTCCAACTGTTCTATTCTATTCTATTCTATTCTATTCTATTCTATTCTATTCTATTCCATTCCATTCCATTCCATTCCATTCCATTCCACTCCATATTATTTATTCTATTCTGTTCTGTTCTGTTCTGTTCTGTTCCGTTCCGTTCCGTTCCATATACTCTCCTCTCCTCTCCCCTCCTCCCCTCTCCTCTCTTCCCTTCCTCACCAGTCCAGTCCAGTCCATATTCCATTCCATTCCATTCCATTCCATTCCATTCCATTCTATTCTATTCTATTCTATTCTATTCTATTCTATTCTAAAGCGAGAACTAAGGAGAAATATCCTAACAGTGAAAACAATTAACCAGTGGAACTGCTTGCCTCCAGAAGTTGTGGCTGCTCCAACACTGGAGGTTTTTAAGAAGAGATTGGATTGAAATGGTATAGACTAGAGTCTCCCGCTTGACCAGGGGGTTGGACTAGAAGACCTCTAAGTTCCCTTCTAACTCTATCTTTCTGTATTCTGAGCTGCTAGGATTATTAACGAGGGGATATGTCCTTTTAGCAAATATATCCAGGACTATCCCTAAATTTTGCCCACAATTTGTCACAAGTTCCATAGCAATTTACACAGCTTCCTGGTGCAGAACTGGACAGGCAGTGTCGTACAGAGCTGGCAAAATTGTTTCCTAATTTTGGCCACTGTAAGATTTGTGGTTCCTGGTCAGATCTAAATGAATTTTCTACTTAGACTAACTTAGAACACTTTGATGACCACGTTTGACTGAAACTTATTTTTCAAATATCAGCTATCGGCCAATGTCAGCAGTTAAAGTTAGGCTCCTCCAGATTGCATCTTGCATTCTTCTATATGAAAATGGGATTTCACCATGGCTGAAAATATATTTGTCTATCTGGAATGTTTTCCCCTACCACAAAGAAAAACTTCTGGATCGGCCTCTGGGTTTTATTTCATTTGCAGAGGTAGTTCAAGTCTTCATTTGCACTTTAATCAATCAATCAATCAATCAATCAATACAATACAATACAATACAATACAATACAATAGCAGAGTTGGAAGGGACCTTGTAGGTCTTCTAGTCCAACCCCCTGCGTGGGCAGGAGCCTTATACCATTTCAGACAAATGGCTATCTAGCATCTTTTTAAAGACTTCCAGGGTTGGGGCATTCACAGCTTCTGGAGGCAAGCTGTTCCAGAGGTTAATTGTTGTAACTGTCAGGAAATTTCTCCTTAGTTCTAAGTTGCTTCTCTCCTTGATTAGTTTCCACCCATTGCTTCTTGTCCTGCCCCCAGGTGCCTTGGAGAATAGTTTGACTCCCTCTTCTTTGTGGCACCCTCTGAGATATCGGAACACTGCTATCATGTCTCCCCTGGTCCTTCTTTTCATTAAACTAGACATACCCAGGTCCTGCAACCGTTCTTCATATGTTTTAGTCTCCAGTCCCCTAATCATCTTGGTTGCTCTTCTCTGCACTCTTTCCAGAGTCTCCACGTCTTTTCTACATCGTGGCGACCAAAACTGTATGCAGTATTCCAAGTGTGGCCTTACCAAGAAACTATACAGTGGCATTAACACTTCACGTGATCTAGATTCTATCCCTCTGTTTATGCAGCCTAGAACTGTGTTGGCTTTTTTGGCAGCTGCTGCACACGGCTGGCTCATATTTAAATGGTTGTCCACTAGGATTCCAAGATCCCTCTCACAGTTGCTACTATTGAGCAAGGTACCAAGGAATCAATCAATCAATCACAATAGAGCTGGAAGCAAACTTGGAGGTATTCTACTCAAGCAGGAGACCCTATACTAATTCAGACAGGTGGCTGTCCAGTCCTTCTTAAAGACCTCCAGTGATGGAGCACCTACAACGTCTGGTGGCAATCAGTTCCACTGGTTGATTGTCCTCACTGTTAGGAAGTTTCTCCTTAATTCCAGGTGATTCTCTCATGGATAAGTTTCCATCCATTGTTTCTTGTCCTGCCTTCAGGGGCTTTGGAGAATAATTTGACCCCCTCTTGTTTGCCTCAGCCCCTCAAATACTGGAAGACTGTTATCATGTCTCCCCTAGTCCTTCTTTTCTCTTGACTGGCCACACCAAATCCTGCAACCATTCTTCATATGTTTTAATCTCCAGTACTTTAATCATCTTAGTGGCTCTTCTGTGCACATTTTCCAAAGTCTCAAGATCTTGTTTGTAAATGTGTGTGACCCAAACTTTATGGAACTTCCAGTGAACTTTCTCTAGCTTTTTAGTTCCTTTAGCTTCCATTTCAAAGCAGTGAAATCAGCTCCGAATAAAATTATGTGCATCAAAATAGAAAAGTTGCATCAAAGCAATGCAAATGGGTAAATAATAAGGCTCTAAAAATCATTGAAGCCAGAAACTGGCCAAGAAGAGAGGCGAGCTATTGCACAAGAATATATTTATTCATAAAATCTCTATCCCCCTACACCCACAAACACAAACACCCATATATACACAACCTTTATACACAGACACATATACAGGTATAAGATTTCTTCAAAAAATAAATATTGTATTTGTAAAATCTGTCATTTGTCTATCTATCTATTTTCCCTGCCTCGCTCCCTCCCTCCCTCCCTGCCTCCCTATCTATCAATCTATCTATCTATCTATCTATCTATCTATCTATCTATCTATCTATCTATCTATCTATCTCTATCTATCTATCTATCTCTATCTATCTATCTATCTATCTATCTATCATCTATCTGTCTTTCTATCTATCTATCTATCTATCTTTCTATCTATCTATCTATCTATCTATCTATCTATCTATCTATCTATCTATCTATCTATCTATCTATCTATCTATCTATTATCTATCTATCTCTATCTATCTATCTATCTATCTATCTATCTATCTATCTATCTATCTATCTATCTATCTATCTATCTATCTATCTAACTAACTATCATCTATCTATCTATCTATCTATCTATCTATCTATCTATCTATCTATCTATCTATCTATCTATCTATCTATCTATCTATCTATCTATCTATCTATCTATCTTCTAATAAGCATTTACCGTATTTATTCGAGTATAACGCACAAAATTTTCTACCAAAAAAAGAAATCAAAGTTTGGGTGCGCATTATAAACGAGGGCTGGGGTGGGGTGACGCAGTGGCGGCCTTTTCCGGGCTGCAGCCGCTCACTGTACGCGAGGGCGAAGAAAAAAAAACGTCCCCTCGTCACGTACAGTGGGCGGCCCGAACTGGGGGTGAGAATTCTTATTATCCGCTGTAACGTATAGTCGCCTCTTCATTTCCTTTCCTCGCCTCGCCCACATGTTACGGTAAGCATTGCTGTTTTGCTGTTTTGCATTTCTTTGAAGCATTTTAAATAAATATTGTTACCGGTAATTTTATTTCGGTATTGTGTTCATAGTTTACGTTGTCAATAAATGATTTTTATCATGGCCGCACGTGTTCAACAACGTTTGTCACTTACAATGCTTGGTCTGAGCCAAGAAAAAGTGAAACAAAATTTTATACCGATTTTTAATCGAAAATTAGGGGTGCGCGCTATACACGTGTGCGCGTTATACTCGAATAAATACGGTATCTCTCTGTCTCCCTCTCTCTGTCTGTCTCTCTCTCTCCAAATATGTAAAGAAACACACATACAGTATATAAAGATTTTTTTTCAATACAAACCCCCTGTATTTCCCTATCCCCCCCCCCCCCAACTGTGATCCAGAAGATACCAAAAGGACTCTTATCAGCTTCTTAGTCTCAAAGTAGGTACCGTATTTTTCGGAGTATAAGACACACTTTTACCCTTCTAAAAGCGGCTGAAAATTTGGGTGCTTCTTATACTCCAAATGTAGCCCTGCCCACCTGCCAGCCACCACTCTTTGGCTTCCCCACATCCTCTTCCTGGCTGCCGAGGTTGCCACTGACAATGGCTTGTGTTTTTGGGCTCTGCGTGTTGCGTTTTCAGACTTTTGTCCTGCCTTCCAGTGCTTTGGAAAATAGGTTGACCTCTTCATCTCTGACAGTCTCTCAAATATTGGAACACTGCTGTCATGTCTTCCCATGTTTTCACTAGACTAAAAGGTAAAGGTTCCCCTCACATATATGTGCTAGTCATTCCCGACTCTAGGGGGCGGTGCTCATCTCCGTTTCAAAGCCGAAGAGTCAGCGCTGTCCGAAGACGTCTCCATGGTCATGTGGCCGGCATGACTCAACACTGAAGGTGCATGGAACGCTGTTCCCTGCCCACCAAAGGTGGTCCCTATTTTTCTACTCGCATTTTTACATGCTTTCAAACTGCTAGGTTGGCAGAAGCTGGGACAAGTCACGGGAGCTCACCCTGTTATGCTGCAGTAGGGATTCGAACCGCCAAACTGCCGACCTTTCTGATCAACAAGCTCAGCGTCTTAGCCATCCCACAATCTTTTAACATCGATCGAGCCATGTGTAAAGTGTCACATCGCCTCTCATCATTTAGATCAGGGGTCCCCAACCGTTGCAACTTTAAGTCTGAAGGGTTTAAGCTCCCAGAATTCTCCAGCCAGCAAAGCTGGCTGGAGAATGCTGGGAGCTGAGGTCCTTCAGACTTAAAGTTGCAAAGGTTGAGGACCCCTGATTTAGATGACTTCAAAGAGTTTTTTTGGGGGGTGGGATTTCCAACAAGTTTGGTTAAATTATTATGCAACCCTCAGCATTATGAAAAAAAAGAAAAATGAATTGTCTGTAAGGGAGCGCAGACTCCAGTCCTTTTCAGCTGACTTAACACTGTGTAAAGCACCGAAAATTATTAATTGAACATCTTGATTATAAATTAGGTGGAAATAATGTTGAAGAAGCATCCCCTAGTCATTGAGGTTTATGATTAAGTCTTCACACTCGAAGGTTTGGATTCCATTACAGCAGTGGTAAATATTGTGATTACGAGGGAATCTCGAAGCTCCAGAGGCCGAACGTCAGCATAATGGATTTTGAAGAAGACTCAAGATGGAGACTCAAGGCCCCGTTTGAAGCGGTGAATTCTGAAATGACATTTTTTTGCTATCTTGGACCACCAAATGCCCATCGAGTGAAGCTAAGCCTCTTCTTTAATGTAAAGAACAACGATATTTGTTTACAACGTTCAACGTCCAACATCTCAAAGCACTTTACAATAGTTTATGTGATGATGACCACAGGCTAGAAACCAAGACCATGAATTGTAATCCTATAGTAGGCACCCAAGCCAGCTGGATGATTTTGGGATAATCACTAGGAGACTGTGAGTTCTAGTTCCACTTTAAGCATCAAAGACGTTGAGGTGCTTTTGGGACAACAATCAGGAAGCTGACATCTAGTTACAAGAAAAAAACTCCAACCACTGAGAGCTTCTTCTTCTTCTTCTTCTTCTTCTTCTTCTTCTTCTTCTTCTTCTTCTTCTTCTTCTTCTTCTTCTTCTTCTTCTTCTTCTTCTTCTTCTTCTTCTTCTTCTTCCCCTTTCCCTTCCCCTTCCCCTTCCCCTCCTCCTCCTCCTCCTTCCTCCTCCTCTTCCTCCCCCTCTTCTAACACCAGCATCTACTTCTCTGTTTCAGTGTTACTCCAACTTTAAACTTTAAATAAATGGCACTGTGTTAAATTATTATTATATAAATCAAGAGATGGCATTAAATTCTTCTTCTATACATAAGGATCTTTCTTCTTCTTCTTCTTCTTCTTCTTCTTCTTCTTCTTCTTCTTCTTCTTCTTCTTCTTCTTCTTCTTCTCCTCCTCCTCCTCCTCCTCCTCCTCCCCCTCCTTCCTCCCCATCCTCCTCCCTCCCTCCTTCCCTCCCTCCCTCCCTTCCTCCTCCTCCTCCTCCTCCTCCTCCTCCTCCTCCTCCTCCTCCTCCTCCTCCTCCTCCAGTTCCTCCTTGCACTGACAATATTCCCTAGTTGGGTAATGAAATGTCTGCTAGGAAACAACCAATCTCAGAGAGCACAAAGAACACTAAAAACCTTTAAGTTAGAGGCAGTCTGTAGCTGGACCATGAAGATTGATAAGTGGAGTTGTCTACCTTAGTGGAGCAATAAGCAATCCTGACCCTGAGATGGCTCCAGCGGTTATTATTATAATAATAATAATAATAATAATAATTTAATACTTATAGACCGCACCCTCTCCCCACAGGGACTCGGGGCGGTGCACAGGAAGAATAAAAACAATGACTATATACAACATTTCATATTAAAAATAGATTAAACAGTACCTGTGCTAAAATACCCGTTAAAACTAACTAAACTAAAAATTCCCCAATAAACCCAAAAACAGAGGAATAACTATCCCAGGCCGGCAAGGCAGAAGAAGTGTGTTTTTAGTTTAAGACGGAAGGAGCGGAGGTCCGTGGTGGTCCTAATGTCGGGGGGGAGGTCATTCCAGAGGGCTGGGCCCGCCACAGAGAGAGCCCTTCCCCTGGGTGTCGCCCGCTGACAGAGTCTAGTGGACGGCACCCGGAGAAGTCCCTCTCTGTGGGAGCGAATCGGCCGTGAGGATGTATGAGGCAGGATCCGATCACGCAGATAGCTAGGTCCCGAGCCATGGAGCGCTTTAAAGATGATAATTAATACCTTGAAGCGCACCCGGAAGACAACAGGCAGCCAGTGCAGCTCACGCAAGAGTGGTGTTACATGGGTATACCTTGTGGTACCCATAATTGCTCGCGCGGCTGCGTTCTGGACTAGCTGAAGTCTCCGGGTGCACCTCAAGGGAAGCCCCATGTAGAGAGAGTTACAATAGTCCAGTCGGGATGTCACGAGCGAGTGAGTGACTGTGCGAAAAGCATCCCGATCCAATAGGGGGCGCAATTGGCGAACCAGGCGAACCTGGTAAAACGCCCTCCTGGCCACGGCTGTCACTTGATCTTCCATGGACAGCCGGGTATCCAGGAGGACACCCAAATTGCGCGCCCCATCCACAGGGGCAAGATGTTCGCCCCCTATGGCCAGCGTTGGAGTGAGCTGGTTGAAACGGGCAGCCGGAAACCACAGCCACTCGGTCTTGGTCGGGTTGAGCCTGAGTCCGTTACTTCCCATCCAGATCCGCACGGCTTCCAGGCACTGGCACATCACCGCTACGGCATCATTGGGGTGGTTTGGGGTAGATATATACAGCTGAGTGTCGTCAGCGTAAAGGTGGTACTCTACCCCAAAACCACGGATGATCTCACCCAGCGGCTTCATGTATGCATTAAACAGGAGAGGCGAGAGGACGGACCCCTGAGGCACCCCGCATGTGAGGGGTCTCGGGGTTGACCTCTGCTCTCCTGCCAACACAAATTGCGATCGGCCAGAGAGGTAGGAGGAGAACCACCGCAAAACGGTGCCTCCCACCCCCAACCCCCCCAGCCGATGCAATAGGATACCATGGTCGATGGTATCGAAAGCCGCCGAGAGGTCTAATAGGACCAGGATGGAGGAACATCCCCCATCTCTGGCCCTCCAGAGATCATCCACCAATGCGACCAATGCCGTCTCGGTGCTATGCCCGGGCCGAAAGCCGGACTGGCGCGGGTCTAGATAATCAACTTCCTCCAGGTGACGGGGAAACTGTTGTGCCACCACACTCTCAACAACCTTCGCCAAAAAGGGAAGGTTGGAGACTGGACGATAGTTATTTAATAGAGCTGGATCCAAAGAGGGCTTCTTAAGGAGGGGCCTCACCATCGCTTCTTTTAGGGAAGCAGGCAAGGAACCCTCACTTAAGGATGCGTTGACAACCTCTTGGAGCCAGCCTCGTGTCACTTCCCAGGATGCCAGTACAAGCCAGGAGGGGCACGCGTCCAATAAACATGTGGTGGCTCGCAGTCGCCCACGTAACCTGTCCATATCATCGGAAGCAACGGAGTCAAACTCCTCCCAAACAAGATCTGTCTCGTGGCATCCCGCTGGGCCATCAATGGAGGGTAGCCCGTTCTGTATCTGAGCGGTTTTCTCCTGCAGAAAAGTCACAAATTCCTCTGCTCTACCCTGTAATGGGGCTTCCCGCACCCTCTGTTGAAGTAGGGAGCGGGTCACCCTAAACAGGGCGGCAGGGCGGTTTTCTGCGGATGCTATGAGAGTAGCACAATGATGGCGTTTGGCCACTCTCAGCGCCACAATGTAAGTCCGTAAATGGGCTCTTACCTGTGTCCGGTCAGATTCAGACCAGCTAGACCTCCATCTTCTCTCTAGGCGTCTCTTGCGGCGTTTCATCACCCGCAGCTCCTCGGTAAACCAAGGAGCCAGGGTGGTTCGTCGCCGCAAGAGAGGCCGCAAGGCTTCTCTTATATCAATTAAACGTGTCAAGTTCCATCCATGAACGAGTCCTGTGTTACGAAATCTGGCTGGATTAATCATTTTTGTAAAATGAAATTTCAGAACCTCCTCCTCCTCCTCCTCCTCCTCCTCCTCCTCAATATCTTCATAAACGACTTAGATGAATGAGTAAAAGGAGAACTTACCACATCTGCAGATGATACTAAGGTGGCAGGAATAGCTAACACCCTAGAACAGGGGTCCCCAACCTTTGCAACTTTAAGTCTGAAGGACTTCAGCTACCAGAATTCTCCAGCCAGCTTTGCTGGCGGGAGAATTCTGGCAGCTGAAGTCCTTCAGACTTAAAGTTGCAAAGGTTGGGGACCCCTGCCCTAGAAGATAGGCTCAATATCCAGATGGGTCTTGACAGCCTTGAACACTGAGCCCTATCTAACAAAATGAAATCCAATGTAGAGAAATGTAAAGTCTTATACATAGGTTAAAAAACCCCACAAAAATACAAATATAGACTGGAGGAAACCAGGCTTAATTGAGGTGACTGTGAGAGGGATCTTGGAGTCTTAGTGGACAATCAGTTAAATATGAGGCAGCAGTGTGCAGTAGCAGCCAAACAAAGCCAACACAATCCTAAATTGCATTAACAAAGGGACACAATCAAGATCGAATGAGGGACTAATACCACTCTATAAAGCCCTAGTAAGATCACACCTAGAGTACTGAATACAGTTTTGGTCACCACGCTATAAAAAAAGATGCTGAGACTCTGGAAAGAGTGCAGAGAAGAGCAACCAAGAGGATTAGGAGACTGGAGGCTAAAACATATGAGGAACGGTTGCAGGAAGTAGACATGGCTAGTCTAGTGAAGAGAAGGACCAAGGGAGATAGGTTAGCAGTCTTCCTATATTTGAGGGGCTGCCACATAGAGGAGGGGGGTCAAGCTATTTTCCAAGGTGCCTGAAGGCCAGACAAGGAATCATGGATGGAAACTGACCAAGGAGAGATTCAACCTGGAAATAAGGAGGAATTTTCTGACAATAAGAACAATCAACCCATGGAACAGAAGTTGACTTCGGAAGTTGTGGGAGCTTCATCCCTGGAGGCTTTCAAGAAGAGGCTGGACTGCCATTTGTCAGAAATAGTGTAGGGTCTCCTGCTTGGGCAGGGGGTTGGACTAGATGACCTATAAGGTCCCTTCCAACTCTGTTAATCTGTCTAATCCTTCTCCTCCTCCTCTTCCTCCTCCTCCTCCTTCTCCTTTTTCTAAGGAGAGAGCTACTAAAATCCAGAAGGATCACCCTTTGAAGATTATTTCTGACCTGATAACATTCAGAGCCTCATAAACAACAGCTGGGTGTAAATCAATGGAATGCGGTGTCTTTTTGATTTATAGCAATGAAGTGTTTTGTGTAAATCAACCCAAGATTCTCAAAGAAAGGTGCCACGAGGCTTTGGGGCAACTGAGATTTATCTTTGAAAAGCTGACTTCAAGCAGGAGCAACTTGGCTGAAATATCCTCCTCCTCTCGCTTTTGATGTTTCTTTGCCTTTTTCTCCCCCTTCTTTTTAATAAAAAATAAAGGAAAACAAATTCATTTGGGTTAGGGTATAAAAAGAGCTCAGTGAAGATGTGTTGAGTGCAATGTTGTCTCCACTGTTGAATTAATTAAGGGCAGGGATGCTGGAAAGGAAGAAAAGGTGGGGGACGGTTGAGTGGGGACCCAGAAATGGACATCACAGTAGTAGCTCTTTGACCAGGGGTGGGTTCTGGCCGCCATTACTACCGGTTCGATAGTTAAAAAAAAAAAATGTGCACCCATTTTCATTTAAAATCCAAGACCGAGTGGCTGTGGCTTTCGGCACCCCGGTTCAGCCAGATAAGTCCAACACTGGCCATTGGGGGCGAACAACTGGCCCCCGTGGAGAGGGCGCGCAACTTGGGCGTCCTCCTGGATTCCCGGCTGTCCATGGAGGACCATGTGACGGCCGTGGCCAGGGGGGCGTTTTATCAGGTACGCCTGATATGCCAGTTGCGCCCCTTACTGGACCGGGGGGCCCTTCGCACAGTCACTCAAGCACTTGTGACATCCCGGCTGGATTACTGTAACACTCTCTACATGGGGCTCCCCTTGAGGTGCACTCGTACAGTTAGTGCAGAATGCGGCCGCACGGGTGATTATGGGTGCCTCAAGGCAATCCCACATAACACCTCTCCTACGCGAGCTGCACTGGCTGCCTCTGGCCTTTCGAGTGCGCTTCAAGGTGTTGACGACCATCTTCAAATCGCTCCATGGCTCGGGGCCTAGCTATATACGAGACCGCCTTCTGCCCCATACATCCCTTCGTCTGATCCGCTCCCACAGAGAGGGTCTTCTCCGGGTACCGTCAGCCAGCCAATGCCGGTTGGCGATGCCCAGAGGAAGGGCCTTCTCTGTGGCGGGCCCGGCCCTCTGGAACTACCTACCCCCCGACCTACGCACCACCTCGGACCTCCGCCTCTTCCGCCAACATCTTAAGACGTATCTATTCCAACAAGCCGGCCTAGCATAGCCCCCCGTTTCTGACTTTTATCTATAAATTTTCAGGGTTTTAAATGGGTTTTTAGCACGGGATTTAATTTAATATGTTTTTAATAATGTATATTGTCTTTTGTTATGGTTTTTAATAATGCCTGTGCGCCGCCCTGGGTCATAACAAGGAGAAGGACGGGGTATACATTTGAAAAATAAATAAAAATGAATAAATAAATAAATAAAACAACCTGAGCACGCGCACAACATTACCAAATGAAGACAAATTAGATTTTTTAAAGGAAGAATGTCCTGCGCATGTGCAGAACAGAAAATCAAGATGGTGCCACTGATCATAGGACCAGTATGGTTACGTGTCCACTGGAGTTACTACCTATTTGGCCCAGTGGTGGGTTTCAAACATTTTTTAGAACCTCTTCTGTAGGTGTGGCCTGCTTTGTGGGAGTGGCGTGTTGGCCATGTGACCGGGTGGGAGTGGCTTGCGAGCCACGTGACTGGGTGGGCGTGGCCAACTTGTAAAATGTGGTGAAACTCACTGAACAACGCTCTGGCTTAGCAACCAAAATGTTGGCTCAGGAACTCTGGCATTTGAAGCACGCAAATCTTAAAGCTGTCAAGTGACAAGACCCTCGCACCCCTAACCCTTTAGGGGGAAAAAAACCCCAGGGGCGTTCAAACTTGACAGCTTGAAGACTTGTGGACTTCAACTCCCAGAATTCCTCCTCTCGCTCTTCCTCTTGATGATGGGCAGACGGGCGGGGGGAAGGGAGCTGGAACCGGTTCTAAATGGCACCATAGATTTGTGGAACCTCTTCTATAGAAGAGCTTAGAACTGGCAGGAACCCAGACCGAATAGGTAGGAACCCACCTCTGACTTAGACTTATATACCGCTTCACAGTGCTTTACAGCCATCTCTCAGTGGTTTACAGAGTCATCATATATCCCTAACAATCTGGGTCCTTGTTTTACCAACCTCAGAAGGATGGAAAGCTGAGTCAACCTTCAGCTAATCATGATTGAACTCCAGACAGTGGACTGACTTTAACTGCAGTACTGCCTTCTAATCACTGCACCAGTGAGAGGGAGGGGGGAAGGAAGGAAGGAAGGAAGGAAGGAAGGAAGGAAGGAAGGAAGGAAGGAAGGAAGAGCAACAGCACTTAGACTTATATCCACTAACCACTAGCACAAATCCACTAACTTTTACCATCTATGCGTACTATGATTCATCTTTATGCCCCCCCTCCCTTCCCCCTGGAAAAGATCTCTCCATCCCATGTGTTTTTAAATATCTTTCCTACCCGTCCGTCCTGTATATATTTTCGATCTGCACTGTCGCCACTTTAGTCGGGCTTGCTGTTGTATAATTTTATGCATTTTACCATCTTAAGCATGTTTACCATCTTTAGCGTTCCTCCTTTTATAGCCAGTGTATAGCCAGGGAATGCTAGCGTATTCAAGGTTAGACCTTCTTTGCCTGCGGGAGTCTCCCCTCTCGCAGGCCTGGCCCCCGGGTCTAACACGGGCCCACCTCGAGGATGGATTGATTGATCCAGAGAGGTGGGCGCAGCGCAAACTTAGGGGGTTTTTAAACAAATTTTTAATTCGGCTTTTAAGGGGTTCTGGGGCGGGGGGAGGGCTCATTCAGTCAGGGGGGGGTCAAGATATAGGGCCGGCTGGCGGAAGTAGGATAAAGGAGGGGTCCATTAGGGAGGGGGGATTGGGGGTTGTCTCTGTTGAGGGCCGTCCCATTCGATTGGTCTTGGGGAGGGGCAGGGGCGGTGGGAGGCAGGATGTCCATCGTGGGTTGGAGGCTCGTGGTCGCTGGTTACGAGCGGTCGCTTGCCCCAACCCCCTGTACTCCACTCGTGGGCTAGGCGGTCAGGGATTACAGAGCCGGGGGCCCAGGCTGATGTTCTGCAACGTCAGGTCCGTGGTGAACAAAGCCCCCCTCATAAATGACCTTGTGTCAGAGGGGGACCCGGACCTGGTGGGAATTACGGAAACCTGGTTGGGCCCCGAGGGGGGTTTACCCCTCGTGGAAATGTGCCCACCAGGCTACCGTGCATTTCATCGGCCTAGGGCCCTAGGCAGGGGTGGGGGGGTGGCGGTTATTGTTAAGGAAAGTCTGGAGCCGAAGGAGACCACTGTGCCTCAGACGACCGGCTGTGAGTCCCTCTTCGTGAAATGGGGCCTAGGGAGGCAGTTGGGCTTGCTGCTTGTATACCTGGCTCCCCGCTATGTAACAGCAGCCCTGCCCGAGCTGCTCGAGGTGATCGCCGCGATGGCGGTGGAGACCCCCAGACTTATAGTCATGGGGGACTTTAACCTGCCATCGGCGGGCGAAACATCCGAGGTAGCTCGGGAGTTCATGGCTTCCATGACGGCCATGGACCTGACCCAAGTAGTTCAGGGCCCCACTCACGAGGGAGGACACACGCTGGATCTGATTTTTGTCTCTGGACACTGGATTAGTGATCTCGGAACAGGGGATTTAGTCATCTTACCCTTGTCATGGACAGATCACTCTCTCCTTCGGATAGACTTTCCAACCGTCACACCTCACCGCGGGGAGGCGGAACCGGAAACACCAAGTTGGTTCCGCCCCAGGCGCCTGATGGACCCGGAAAGGTTCCAGAGGGAGCTTGGGCCAGTACCTGTATCCCTGCCCCGCGGCTCGACTGAGGACCTAGTGGCCGCGTGGTATAGTGCGGCCACGGGGGCCTTGGACCGAATCGCGCCCTTGCGGCCTCTCATGCGGCGTCGAGTCACCCAGGCTCCTTGGTTTACCGAGGAGCTTCGGGAGATGAAACGCCGCAAGAGATGCCTAGAGAGTAGGTGGAGATCTTCTCGATCCGAAGCTGACCGAACACTAGTGAGAGACCATATTAGGACTTACTTAGTGGCGCTAAGAGTGGCCAAACGTGAGTATTGTGCCACCCTTATCGCGTCCGCGGAAAACCGCCCTGCCGCCCTGTTTGGGGTGACCCGCTCCCTCCTTCATTTGAGGCCGCGGGAAGCCCCTCTGCAGGGTCGAGCAGAGGAATTTGGAGTATTTCTGCAGGACAAAATCACTCAGATTCGGAACGAGTTGCCCTCCACTAGTGGCCCAGTCGGGGCGTCCGGTGCTGGTCTTGAGATAACACCTTGGGAGGAGTTCGACTTTGTTACTACCGAGGATATGGACAGGTTGCGGAGGAACCTTAGAGCCACCACATGTTTATTGGACCCGTGCCCCTCCTGGCTTGTACTGGCATCCTGGGAGGTGACACGAGGCTGGCTCCAGGGCATTGTGAATTCATCTCTGAGTGAGGGGTACTTGCCCACCGTTTTGAAAGAGGCGGTGGTGAGGCCCCTCCTCAAGAAGCCATCCCTGGACCCGGCTTTATTAGAGAGCTATCGTCCCGTCTCCAACCTTCACTTTTTAGTGAAGGTTGTTGAGAGTGTGGTGGCTCAACAGTTTCCCCGACATCTGGAGGAAGTTGATTATCTAGACCCGCGCCAGTCCGGCTTCCGGCCCGGTCACAGCACCGAGACGGCATTGGTCGCGTTGGTTGATGATCTCTGGAGGGCACGGGATAGAGGTTGTTCCTCTATCCTTGTCCTATTAGACCTCTCAGCGGCTTTTGATACCATCGACCATGGTATCTTATTGCACCGATTGGGGGGGTTGGGGTTGGGAGGCACCGTTTTACGGTGGTTCTCATCCTACCTCTCTGGTCGGTCGCAATGGGTGTTGGCAGGAGGGCAGAGGTCGTCCCCGAGGCCCCTCATATGTGGGGTCCCTCAGGGGTCGGTCCTCTCTCCCCTTCTGTTCAACACCTATATGAAGCCGCTGGGCGAGATCATCCGTGGTTTTGGGGTGGAATACCATCTGTACGCTGATGACACTCAGTTGTACATATCCACCCCAAACCACCCCAACGATGCCGTCGAAGTGCTGTCCCGGTGCCTAGAGGCCGTACGGATCTGGATGGGTAGTAACAAACTCAAACTCAACCCGTCCAAGACCGAGTGGCTGTGGTTTCCGGCACTCCGGTTCAGCCAGTTAAGTCCAACACTGGCCATTGGGGGCGAAAAACTGGCCCCCGTGGAGAGGGTGCGCAACTTGGGTGTCCTCCTGGATTCCCGGCTGTCCATGGAGGACCATGTGGCGGCCGTGGCCAGGGGGGCGTTCTATCAGGTACGCCTGATACGCCAGTTGCGCCCCTTACTGGACCGGGGAGCCCTTCGCACAGTCACTCAAGCGCTTGTGACATCCCGGCTGGATTACTGCAACGCTCTCTACATGGGGCTCCCCTTGAGGTGCACTCGAAAGCTACAGTTAGTACAGAATGCGGCCGCGCGGGTGATTATGGGTGCCTCAAGGCAAACCCACGTAACACCTCTCCTGCGCAAGCTGCACTGGCTGCCTGTGGCCTTTCGAGTGCGCTTCAAGGTGTTGACAACCATCTTTAAATCGCTCCATGGCTCGGGGCCTAGCTATATACGAGACCGCCTCCTGCCCCATACATCCCTTCGTCCGATCCGCTCCCACAGAGAGGGCCTTCTCCGGGTGCCGTCGACGGGGCAATGCTGGTTGGCGACACCCAGGGGAAGGGCCTTCTCTGTGGCGGGCCCGGCCCTCTGGAACGACCTACCCCCCGACCTTCGCACTATCTCGGACCTCCGTCTCTTCCGCCAACGTCTTAAGACGTATTTATTTCAACAAGCCGGCCTAGGATAGCCCCCTGTTCCTGACTTAAAAAAAAAAAAAAATTTATAATTTGGGAAGGTTTTTAATCATGGGTTTTAGCACGGGTTAATCTAATTTAATATATTTTAAATTGATATTTATTGTATTTTTGTGGTTTTAATAATGCCTGTGCGCCGCCCTGGGTCCTAACAAGGAGAAGGGCGGGGTATAAATTTAATAAAATAAAAAATAAAATAAAATAAATATACTGCTTCACATTGCTTTACTGTGGTTTACAGAGTCAAAAAATTGTTCCCAACAATCTGGGTCCTCATTTTACCAACCTCGGAAGGATCGATGGCTGAGCTAGTCAGGATCAAAGGAAGGAACTTCCTTCCTTTCTCCCTCCCTTCCTCCCACCTCCACTCCCCTTCCTTCCTTCTTCCTCCCCTTCTTTCCTTTCTCCCTCCCTCCCCCTCTCCTTCCTTCCTTCCTTCTTGCCTCCCTGCTCCCTCCCTCCTTCCTTCCTTTCTCCCTCTCTTCCTCCCACCTCCCTTTCCTTCCTTCTTCCTCCCCTTTTTTTCCTCCCTCCCAACTCCTCCCCTTCCTTCCTTCCTTCTTCCTCCCTTTCTTTCTTTCCTTCCTTCCTCCCTCCCAACTCCTCTCCTTCCTTCCTTCTTTCCTTCTTGCCTCCCTGCTCCCTCCCTCCCTCCTTCCTTTCTCCCTCCCTTCCTCCCACCTCCACTCTCCTTCCTTCCTTCTTTCTCCCCTTCCTTCCTTCTTTTCTTCTTGCTTCCCTCTCCCCTCCCTCTCCCCTCCCTTCCTTTCTCCCTCCTCCTCCTCTTCCTTCCTTCTTTCCCTCTTGCCTCCCTCTCCCTCCCTTCCTTCCTTCCTTCCTTCCTTCTTCCTCCCTTTCTTTCTTTCCTTCCTTCCTCCCTCCCAACTCCTCTCCTTCCTTCCTTCTTTCCTTCTTGCCTCCCTGCTCCCTCCCTCCCTCCTTCCTTTCTCCCTCCCTTCCTCCCACCTCCACTCTCCTTCCTTCCTTCTTTCTCCCCTTCCTTCCTTCTTTTCTTCTTGCCTCCCTCTCCCCTCCCTCTCCCCTCCCTTCCTTTCTCCCTCCTCCTCCTCTTCCTTCCTTCTTTCCCTCTTGCCTCCCTCTCCCTCCCTTCCTTCCTTCCTTCCTTCCTTCCTTCTTCCTCCCTTTCTTTCTTTCCTTCCTCCCTCCCAACTCCTCCCCTTCCTTCCTTCTTTCCTTCTTGCCTCCCTGCTCCCTCCCTCCCTCCTTCCTTTCTCCCTCCCTTCCTCCCACCTCCACTCTCCTTCCTTCCTTCTTCCTCCCCTTCCTTCCTTCTTTTCTTCTTGCCTCCCTCTCCCCTCCCTCTCCCCTCCCTTCCTTTCTCCCTCCTCCTCCTCTTCCTTCCTTCTTTCCCTCTTTCCTCCCTCCCTCTCCCTCCCTTCCTTCCTCCTTCCTTCCTTCCTTCTCCCTCCTCCCCTCCGCTTTCTTCCTTCCTTCCTCCCCTCCTTCCTTCCTTCTTTCCTCCTACCTTCCTTCCTTCCTTCCTCTTCCCTCCCTCCCCTCTCTTCTGAATGTAACTTCTAACATATGTGTGAACTTTGAAATGGTTTACCTTGTGCAAAAGTTGCTAGAATTCCAAGAAACACTTCCAACGGAAGAAAACCTCACAAAAGTTGCTTCCAGGCCTGACAAAAAATGAACTTTGTTGTGTGCTTGGTTGCCATTTGACATATTGCATTGATATATTATTATAATTTATTATTACATGGGGTTTTCCCCACCTTCTTTGATTTTTGGTTTTTTCTGTCCTCCATCCAAAGATGGGCAACCTCATAAATTTTCCTCATGTTTATTTTTCTGTTACTTTCTGATTTGTGGGGGGGGGGGGGATTTATTGTACACTACAAGCAAAAAAATTGCAAAGCAGCTGAATAAATAACTTACAAACATACCTGCACAGGTATAACTCTGTGTGGAACTTCATCGGATCCCTTATAAAACTCTCGGAAGACTTTTGATATTACATTGGAATATATTGTATTAAAAACATGTTTTTAAAATATTTACAAATATTCTATTAAAGTTTTACAAAGCCTTAGCAAGATTACACTTGGAATATTGAACCCAGTCCTGGTCACAACAATATAAAAGAAATGTGGAGACTCTAGAAAGAGTGCAGAGAAGAGCAACAAAGAGGATTGAGGGAAATGGAGGATAAAACATATGAAGAACGGTTGCAGGAACTGGGCAGGTCTAGTTTAATGAAAAGAAGGACCAGGGGAGACAGGATAACAGCCTTCCAATATCTCAGGGGTTGCCACAAAGAAGAGGGAGTCAAGCTATTCTCCAAAGTACCTGAGGGTCGAACAAGAAGCAATGGGTGGAAACTAATCAAGGAGAGAAGCAACTTACAACTGAGGAGAAATTTCCTGACAGTGAGAACAATGAATCAGTGGAACAGGAGTTGCCTCCAGAAGTAGTGAATGCCCCAACACTGCAAGTCTTCAAGAAGATGTTGGATAGCCATTTGTCTGAAATGGTATAAGGTGTCCTTCCTAGGCAGGGGGTTGGACTAGAAGACCTCCAAGGTCCCTTCCAACTCTGCTATTGTATTGTATTGTGACAGATGACAGATGATTGATAGATCTAGATGATAGATCTAGATCTATAGTGTTTATAGATCTATAGCTCTATAGCCATTTGTCTGAAATGGTATAGGGTTTCCTGCCTAGGCAGTGAGTTGGACTAGAAGACCTCCAAGGTCCCTTCCAACTCTGCTATTATATTGCGTTGTACTCTAATGGAAAGGAGGACTGGGGGTGACATGATAGGACTCTTCCAATATTTGAGATGCCGCCACAAAGATGAAGTTGTCAAACTATTTTCCAAAGCACTAGAAGACAAACAAGAAACAATAGTTGGAAACTAACCAAGGAGAGAAGCAACCTAGAACTGAGGAGAAATTTCCTAACAGTGAAAGCAATCAACCAATAGAACAACTTGCCTTTAGAAGCTATGGGTGCTCCATCACTGGAGTTTTTTAAAAAAAAAGAGACTGGCTAATCCTTTGTCTGAAATGATATAGGGGGGTTGGATTAGAAGACCAACAAGGTCCCTTCCAATTCTATTATTCCATGTTCTACTGTCATCATAACCCTCATCTCCATCCTCCTTCTCATCTCTATCATCAGCCACACGGTTACAGGAATTTGGTATCTGGTCCAGTGATGGTGAACCTTTTCAGCACCGAATGCCTAAACTGGAACCCATGTGCATGTGTGTGCATATGTACCGGAGTGCTGGAAACCTAAACACTAGCTGCCTGGCGTGCACAGGCCTGTTTTGGGGAACATTTTTGGATCTTTTCAGGCCATTTGTGGGGCTGTTTTCAGGCTGATTTTCGGCCCTGTTCAGCCCAAAAATGACATGACAAGTGGCATGAAAACTGCCCCAAAATGGCCCGAAAACAACCCAAAATTGGCCTCAAAAACGATCCAGAAAGTAGCCTAGAAAAAGGCCATTTGGGGGGCCATTTTCCAGCCATTTCCTGGCGCTCTGCCACCCGTGAAGACCAGCTGGTGCGCACCGGAAACCATAAGAGCAGCAGGTAATGTCACATGTGGCCACAGAGAGGGCTTTGCATGCCCTCTCTGGCACGCCTACCAACTAACCAATGGAATAACTTTAGAAGTTGTAGGTTCTTTTTAGACAAGAAAAAATATTTGTCTAAAAAATTATATAAAAACGGGATCTGGTTTAAATGGTTAATGCCTGAAGGAATGTTGGTATTCTGGGAGGGAGGCCGAATTAGAATTAAAACAATTGCAGAGGCCGAGGCCTTTCTTTAAAAACATTCCTCAATCCTGGGCGATGAAGAAGAAGGGACAGGAGGAGCCACGGCCCCGCCCTCTGAGGGGAGGGAGAAAGAAGGTGCGATAGCAAAAAGGCTCAGATCTCAAAAATAATCAATTTTGAACTATTGTAATTCTTGAAACGGATGAAAATGTAACTAAAGATTGAATGTATGAATCTTAAAAATGTGCCAAATGTATATATCTCCTAACACTACTTGTTTAACATGATATTGTATGAGGACCCGATTGCAGTCACCATCTCTGGTATGGAAGCTCTAAAATGTATAATATAAACCCTAATTTCCCTTCCCTAATATTATAAAATTGTAAAATCAATAAAAAACTTTTATTCAAAAAAAAGAAGAAGTTGTAGGTTCTTCATCACTCGAGACTTTCAAAAAAGGCTGGACAACCATCCAGGGGGTTGCACTAGAAGACCTCCAAGGTCCCTTCCAATTCTATTATTCTGTATTTTATTCAGAACTAATTGATAACCCGGCATTGCCCGGATATTTATCGATAGGGGGAGGGGGGAAATATCTGGACCAAACGTAATTTCTAATGTTGGATTTTCCCCCTTACCAGAGGGAGCCCCCTTGTGGAGTACGGTGAAGCCATTACCATGGCAACTCCACTGAGCTGTACAGGAGGAGCCATTTTATGGCAGTACAGTAGAATCCATTTTAAGGCACAACAGACTGTATCTTTACAGAACACATCCACCGAAGGGTGTTAGAGGTGTCTTAGCCCCACAGTATTTGTTTCCAGAGAGTAAGTCATCTGTGTACCAAGTTGGGTTAAAATTGCTTGAGGCATTCCAGAGTTATGCTGGAAAACACGCACACACACACACGCACACACGCACACACACAGAGATATTAATCAATAGAAGTGTATTTTGTAGAGTGCGGTTGAAGAAAATGTAGGAAACTTGTTTTTTTTTAACCTGATTACCGAGTTACTTAGCTCCTTTTAATTAATGCTCCAATGCATTACATCAATTCTCCTTGATTTTTTTTTCAACCTTTGTGTGCTTAAGTTACCTTATACACCAGGAGATCTTGTTCTGAAGGGTTTTATCCATCCTTTGTTACAAAGAACAGCTTTGGGGAATGTCTTAGACAAAAAAAAAAGACCACTAATTTGACCAATCCACCACCGCATGTTACAGGGAAAGATGGGAGAGATTCAAATTTTCATGAGAAAAAAAATTACCAAAGAAAGCCCTAGACTGAGAGGTCTAGAGGCTAAACTGATGAATAGAATAGAATAGAATAGAATTTGGAGAATAGCTTGCCCTCATCTTCCTTGTGGCAGCCCCTCAAATATTGAAAGACTGCTATCATGTCACCCCTAGTCATTCCTTTGAGGATAGGATAGGGATAGGGATAGGGATAGGGATGGGGTAGGGGTAGGGATTGGGGTAGGGGTTGGGGTTGGGGTAGGGGTAGGATAGAATGGAATGGAATGGAATGGAATGGAATAGAATAGAATAGAATAGAATAGAAAATATGGAAAGGAAGGGAAGGGAAGGGAAGGGAAGAGAAGAGAAGAGAAGAGAAGAGAAGAGAAGAGAAGAGAAGAGAAGAGAAGAGAAGAGAAGAGAAGAGAAGAGAAGAGAAGAGAAGAGAAAATATGGAATGGAATGGAATAGAATAGAATAGAATAGAATAGAATAGAAAATATGGAAAGGAAGGGAAGGGAAGGGAAGGGAAGGGAAGGGAAGGGAAGGGAAGAGAAGAGAAGAGAAGAGAAGAGAAGAGAAGAGAAGAGAAGAGAAGAGAAGAGAAGAGAAGAGAAGAGAAGAGAAGAGAAAATATGGAATGGAATGGAATAGAATAGAATAGAATAGAATAGAATAGAATAGAATTCTTTATTGGCCAAGTGTGATTGGACACAGAAGGAATTTGTCTTTGGCGCAGAAGCTCTCAGTATACATAAAAAGACAAGATACATTCATCAAGAATCATAAGGTCTTCCGGTTCCGGCTCCAGCGGTAACGGGCGAGCCTAGCGCTCGCTCGCCGCTTTGTTGCCTTTTCTGCCCCCCCACGGGGGCGAGACACTCCGGTTACCGGAGGTCTCCCGTAGGGTCGGCTCGGAGGGGACGTTCTTCCTCACGACGGTGGGGAGAGCGTTCCCCTCCGCGACCTAGGTGAGGAGGAACATGCTGCGGGGGGTTCTCCCTTCGCCAACGGCTGTCGGCGCCATTCACTTCAATGCAGAGGGCTGAGCGGAGAGATCGGAAGGTTTGCTGAGGCTTCAGCTGCGAGGGAGAGTGAGTTTAAAAAAGACTTTTTTTTCCTTGCTGCCAGCCAGGCTGAACGGACTGGGAGGGGGGTGTTTGTTTTCAAACCCCCCCCCCCCTCGGACTTAAGCGGCACTCTAAAATGGCTTCTCTGGAAGAGAAAGCGGAAATCTTAAATCCGGACTGTCTCTAACAAGGGAAAGTGGTATGCGGCTACTTGCAACATTGTTTCTAGGTCTGGCTGGATAAAAAAAATTTATTTTTCTACTCTCTCCTCTGGGCTCTGAGATGGGCGGTGGAAGGTGGCTTTTCTTTGTCCCTGCCTGACTATTTCAACTATGGAAAATTCCCAGCGTCTCTTTACAATTGGGACTCTCTCTGGATATTAATGAAGAATTTTTCTCTTGCTGGATTTGTGATTTCCTTTCTGGAGTACCTTCGCTATTATAACTATTGAGTTGGAAAATTGTCTCTCTCTTGGTTCCTGAATTTTACAACGTTTCAACCTTGATCAGAACTTTTGGCTCCCGGTTAGTCTCACCAACCCCACCCTGAAAACGCCATTTTGGTGGCACTGACTTTAACAGTTAAGCATGGCTCAAGAAACAGCACTGACAAGTTTAGAACAACGGATGGCTTCTCTTGAAACTGTTATACAAACTTTGGTAAAAGAAATTCAGGCCCAGAGGGCAGAAAACATCAATTTCAAGAAGGAGCTATTGGACACACGGAAGCAAGTGCTGGAAAACACACAGAAGACTGAAGAATTGGAAGGGGGGTTGGTGGGGGTTAAGGGAGAGATTAAAAATGTTACTAAAGAGGTTGGGGAAACAAATGGGCATGTGTCTAGGATTGATATGGAAAGAATGACATATTTTTTGAGATTTCAGAACGTTCTTGAGGAATCTGGGAGGAATATGCCTCCCTGATCTTATGAGCACAATTTTAGCAGACTATTTACAAAAACCTAAAGATGAGATCAGGGGGGACATTGACCTAGCCTACAGAATTAACTCAGCATATGCCAGGATAAATGAAGTGCCTAGAGAGATACATGTGAAATTTGTTAGAAGGTCAACCAGAGAGGAAATCCTGACAGCGCAGAGAGGTAGTCCATTAATCTACCAACAAAAAGAGGTTGCTATCTTGAAGCAGATCCCTAGAAAGATTCGAGAAGCAAGGAGGGAATTTTCCTTCTTGTCAAAAATTTTATTTGATCATGGGATTTGGTTCAAGTGGGTGACACCCGAAGGGATGCTGGTGTTCTGGGAAGGAGGAAGAGTGAGGATTAAAACAGTTGCTGAGGCGGAAGCCTTTCTTAAAAAACATTCCTCTGCCCTGGGGGAAGATCCAGGGGGGACGGAGGGGGCCGCGGCCCCGCCCGCTGGGGGCCAGGGAGGAGAAAAAGAAGATACAATAGCCAAGAGACTTAGATCGAAAAAATAACTTTGCCTTGATTTTTCTGAACAATTTTGCATAATATTTGTATCTGGATTTTTTGTAAATGTCTGACAGCATGGAATTGAGAATTTAGGTATATGTACTTGCTTTTACCTTGTAGTGTTATGAAAAATGTTTTTTTTTTGTTGTTATTTTTTTATTGTGTATTCTGAGGTCTCGGAAGGGCCGACGACTCTGACGTGAATGCTCTCAAAATTTCTTTGTATCCCTTACCCTACCCTATAGAAAAAATGTAAAAGCAATAAAACTTTTTCAATATAAAAAAAAAGAATCATAAGGTCCCACACAATGATAGTCATGGGGTACAAACATGAGTGATTGAGGGAACTATTTTATTTTTACATTCCACTTATTACATTTGTTTGCCATCCATCTCATCATAAGGTGGCAACAAGGTATGCCCAGCCTAATGAAGAGATATCAAGATAGCACTCTTCCAGTACTTGAGGGACTGTCAAGACAGAGAAGAAGACATTCTTGTTCTTCAGAGTTCGCTATGCTCCAAAGCACCTGAGGGTAGAACAAGAAGCAATGGATGGAAACTAATCAAGGAGAGAAGCAACTTAGAACTAAGGAGAAATTTCCTGACTGTGGGAACCATTAATCAGTGGAACAACTGGCCTCCAGAAGTTGTGAGTGGTCCAACACTGGAAGTTTCCATTAATTTTTTGTTCTCATTGTCAGGAAATTTCTCTTTAATTCTAGGTTGCATCTCTCCTTGATTAGTTTCCATCCATTGTTCCATCCATTGCTTCAAGCAATGGATGGAATCTAATCCTGCCTTTAGGTGCTTTGGAGAATAACCTAATCATGGAACTACCAAGAGCAACCAAGATGATTAGGGGCCTGGAGCAGTGGTGGGTTTCAATTTTTTTTAGAACCTACTCTGTAGGTGTGGCCTATTTTGTGGGCGTAGCTTGGCAGTCATGTGACAGGGTGGGAGTGGCCACCTTTTAAAATGTGGTGAAACTCATTTAACAACGCTCTTGCTTAGCAACCAAAATTTTGGACTCAATTGTGATGATAAATTCTTTCTTTCTTTCTTTCTTTCTTTCTTTCTTTCTTTCTTTCTTTCTTTCTTTCTTTCTTTCTTTCCTTCCTTCCGTCCTTCCTTCCTTTCTTTCTTTCCTTTCTTCCTTCCTTTCCTTTCCTTTCCTTTCCTTCCCGTTGGGTCAATGGCAGCAGCGGGCCAGATTTACTTCCAGGTACGCCGGTGGAATCCCCTCTCACCGATTCTCTAAATTTCACCAACCGGCTCTCACGAGTAGGTGCGAGCCTGCAGAAACCCACCACTGGACTGGAGGCTAAAACATACGGTTGCAGGAACTGGCCATGACCAGACTAGCGAAGAGAAGGACGAGGGGAGACATGAGAGCAGTCTTCCAGTATTTGAGGGGCTGTCACAGAGAGGAGGGGGTCAAGCTTTTTTCCAAAGCACCTGAAAACCGGACAAGGAAAATGGATGGAAACTAAACAAGGAGAGATTCAACCTGGAAATAAGGAGGAATTTTCTGACAGGGGAAACAATCAATCAATGGAACAGAAATTGCCTTCGAAAGTTGTGGGAGCTTCATCACTGGAAGCTTTAAGATTAAGATTAAGATTTATTGCATTTATATACTGCCCTATCTCCCTTTCGGGACTCAGGGCGGTGTACAGCCAACAGTAAAAATGAGTAATATAAAAGTTAAGATCAAATGTTAAGATATAATTAAATAAATTGGCCTACAAAATTAAAAACCCCTACTAAAAACAATTTAAAAACTACGACAGGCCGGCAGCATGATATAAATGAGTCTTCAGGGCCCGACAGAAGAGGCGTAGGTCCGTGATCATCTGTAGTTCAGGGAGTAGGTCATTCTAGAGGGCAGGAGCTGCCACAGAGAAGGCTCTCCCCCTGAGGGTCGCCAGCCGACATTGCCTGGCCGACGGCACCCTGAGGAGGCGCTCTCTGTGGGAGCGGACTGGTCGGTTGGAGGTGTTTGGCAGCAGGAGGCGGTCTTGCAAGTAGCCAGGTCCCTTGCCATGGAGCGCTTTAAAGATGGTCACCAATATCTTGAAGCGCACCCGGAAAGCCACAGGCAGCCAGTGCAGCTCCCGCAGGAGAGGTGTCACATGGGAGCATCTAGATGCTCCCAAAATCCCCCGCGTGGCCGCATTCTGAACTAACTGGAGCCTCTGGTTGCACCTCAAGGGGAGCCCCATGTAGAGAGCATTGCAATAGTCCAGGCAGGAGGTGACGAGGGCTTGAGTGACCGTGCGTAAAGCATCACGATCCAGAAAGGGACACAACTGGCGTATCAGGCGAACCTGATAGAAAGCCCCCCTAGCCACAGCCATCATATGGTCTTCTAGAGACAGCCGAGAGTCCAGGAGGATGCCCAAGTTGCGAGCCCCCTCTGTGGGGGCCAATAACTCGCCCCCAATAGCCAGAGATGGCACCAACTGGCTATACCGTGATGCCGGAAGCCGCAGCCACTCGGTCTTGGATGGGTTGAGTCGGGGCCTGTTTCTCCCCACCCAGACTCACACAGCCTCCAGACACCGGGACATCACTTCCACGGCATCGTTGGGTTTCTTCTTTCAAGAAGATACTGGACTGCCATCTCTCAAAAATGGTGTAAAGTCTGCTGGGCAGGGGGGCTGCACTGGATGACCTACAAGGTCTCTTCCAACTCTGTTAATCTGTATCTGCACCTCTCCAACCAACAATGGCAGGAGAAGCCACCTCTATATAAACAGAGAGCAAATCCCACTCCCTACTAGCATTGACGATGTTACCTAGTTGGGTAACGAAACACCTTTACGCAAACAACCAAGTTCAGAGAGCACAAAAGGATCCTACAATTTCAACCCTGATCTACAAATATTCTCTTCTATCGATAGATGAGGGGCATCGTCGATTTTTTTAAATGCCCTATATTTGTGTCTACTAACCATGAGAAGTTGGGATGCAGGACCTCTCAGTTAAAACATTTCAATTACCCAGGAACTCCATCAATTAATGTTTAAAGCCAGCTGCCCCCCCCCATGTTACTGGCCTAATGAAAGAGCAGTTAATTATTGCAATCTGAGATATAACATTTGCAGCCAGCCTTTAAAACTATTTTATTTTCCTTTAATAACGCACGGAATAGCTCCACCGGGATTCGGTTATGGTCCAGCCCCAGATTGTTGCCTCGTCTACCAGGATCTATTCTAACTTTATCCAGGGATATATTCCGCTTATAAATATCGCCGCTTCTCCGCACTTGGCAGCCGTGCGGCTGCCTTACAATCCCTATTGTCACCGCCCGCGTCGAGGCTTGGCTACACAAACCCCAGCATCGTCCCTTTGCATTAGGCTTTTAATCGTACAATGGGAGGCCCGCACAACCACACACACACACACACACACACACACAAAATGCTGATTGTTGCGCTCGCTTGAAACCGCGGTGGATCCAGCTGTGTGCACTTTCCATCAAAGCTGTCAGAAGCCTTCTTAAAATTAGAGCTTCGAGCGCTACCCTTTCAACGGATTTCTTTTTTTCTTTTTTTTTTTGAGGGGGGTGTTTTGGCTCGAAGCAGCTGTCATGTCCAATTCCACGGAGCCTACCGCTCGCAAAACACTCTGGGCGCTTTGGGGATGGAGAGGCTGCTATCAAATCGAAAGATGCGATTATCCCATTACCCAGAGTAGGCCTAGCATAGAAAGCCCAACCGGGATGATACAATACAATACAATACAATAGCAGAGTTGGAAGGGACCTTGGAGGTCTTCTAGTCCAACCCCCTGCCTAGGCAGGAAGCCCTATACCGTTTCAGACAAATAGCTGTCCAACATCTTCTTGAAGACTTCCAGTGTTGGGCCATTCACCACTTCTGGAGGCAATTTCTGTTCCACTGATTAATTGTCCTCACTGTCAGGAAATTTCTCCTCATTTCTAAGTCCGGGTGCGCTTCAAGGTGCTTGTTACCATCTTCAAATCGCTCCATGGCTCGGGGCCTAGTTACTTGCGGGACCGCCTCCTGCCACATACCTCCCATTGACTGATTCGCTCCCACAGAGAGGGCCTTCTTAGGGTGCCGACCGCCAGCCAATGCCGGCGGCGACGCCCAGAAATAGGGCCTTCTCTGTGGCAGGGCCTGCCCTCTGGAATGACCTCCCCCCCAAACTTCGTACTACCATACCTTCCCCTCTTCCGCCGCTCACTTAAGACACACCTCTTTCAGCAAGCTGGACTGGCATAGAATTTAATGTAGGAATGATAGCGTCTTAGCCAAATTAGATTTTTAGCACAGGTTTATTATTTAATTTCTTTTTACTTTTGTACATATGTTATTTATTATTGTATATTTTTTAATGTCCTGTGCACCGCCCAGAGTCCGTCTCGACGGAGATTGGCGCGGTTTATAAATCGAATAAATAATAAAATAAATAAGAGGGAAGAGGCCCAGCCGTTGCAGCCTCAGATGGTAAGGAAGGTGTTCCAGGCCCCTAATCCTTCTGGTTGCCCTCCTCTGCACCTTTTCCATTTCCATAATATCCTCCTGAAGGTATGGTGACCAGAACTGTACACAATACATGTGGGGACTTTGTCTCGCTCTTTCTCCGTGGCCAGGTGGACCTCAGCTGACCCTCTGGAAGATGCTAGGCCATGGTGACAGACATGTATTTATTTTAATCTCGCTCCACTCCTCCACCTCTGTCCATCCCCCGGGCTTTGCGCCTCGGGCTGCCTAGTGCTACGAAAGCCCTCCAAAGAAGAGGGAATTGCTTTAAAGCAGATTCTGCTGTCCTGGGATATGGTAATTTGAGCCATTCCGGGGAGATGCCAATTCCTGCCAAGATAATGGGGCATTCCAAATGCCAATCAAGCTCCCGTATTTGGCTGCTATGGGGCATTTGAGGGAAAGGAGCATAGCTTTAACGGGGCTGCAGGGGGGTAAAATGTTTCCACCATGAAACAGAGCACCACAAAAAATGTGGCATTGGGGAAAATACGAGTTATGGTAAATTTGTATGATTTCCCTTGTTGATTTAGGCTGCTATTAACAACTTCCCAATGAGAATTTCTCCTTCTCTCTCTCTGTCTTTCTCTCCCTCTCTCTCTCTCTCTCTCTCTCTCACTCACTCTCTCTCTCTCTTTCTTTCTTATTTCTCTCTCTCTTTTTTATTCTTGCTCTTTTTCCTCCTCCTCTCTTTTCTTTCTTTCCTTCTTTCTTTCTCTCTTTCTCTTTCATTTTTTCTTTGCCTCCTTTCTTTTTTCTTTTTTTCTTATTCTTTCACTCACTCTCTTTCTCCTTCCTTCCTTCCCTCCTCCCTCCCTTCTTTTCTCTTTCCCTCTTTCCTTTCTGTTTATCTTTTCTTCTTTCTTTCATTCTCTCTTTTTCTCCCTCCCCTCTTTCTCTCCTTCCTTTCCTCCTTCCTTCCTTCTTTCCTTCTTTCTTTCCTTCTTTCTTTCTCTTTCTTTCCTGTTTCTCTTTCTTTCTTTCTTTCTTTCTTTCTTTCTTTCTTTCTTTCTTTCTCTATTTCTCTCTCTCTTTCCCCTCTGCTTATCTTTCTTTTTCTCTCTCTCTTTCTCTCCCCTTCTTTTCTCCTTCCTTCCTTCTTAACTTCCTCTTTCTTTCTTTCTTTCTTTCTTTCGTTCTTTCTTTCGTCTCTTTCTTTCTTTCTTTCTTACTCTCTTTCTCTTTCTTTCATCTCTGTTTATCTTTTCTTCTTTCTTTCATTCTCTCTCCCCCTCTTTCTTTTTCTTTATCTCTGTCTCTCTTTCTTTTTCCCTTCCTTCCTTCCTTCCTTCCTTCCTCTTTCCTTCTTTCTCTCCTCTCTGTCTATCTTTTTGTCTTTTTCTATCCAGCTGACAAAACTAAGGGCTGTTATTTTCCTACAGAAATAAATATGGAAAAAGGCACAAAGTGGAAAAGAGAAAAGGAGAGATGGGGGGATGACATGATTCCACAAAACAAAGACTGTATGTTTTTAGAACCTATGTCTGGGGTGCTAAAATATTGGAATCCAATTTTTTGAAGAAAGAAAGAAAAAAAAAACTACACAGGAATTGATAAAATCCCTTCCTAAATAAATCATCAAGGTGACGTCAGGGAAAAATAAAAACAGCTGAACACCATTATAAAAACAGCCAGGAATGAAAACAGATGAAAGATGAAAACATAGCGAGGCCTAAAACACAGACAGAATTCTAAACGGCAGCAGTGAAAGACAGAAATCAACCAGACAAAGAGACATTTGCAAACTCTCCCTTCCTGAATATAGTTGGTGACGTGCATCGAATGTTTGCAAGTTTGGCACTCGGCCAAAGATTGTTACCCAAATGTTTTTGGCTCAAAAAAGCTGTTCACTGTCTTATTCGCACATAAAAACGTAGGTTGTCTTAGTTAGCAACTCAAACAACTCTCTCTTAACCCTTAACAACTGTCTCACTTAGCAACAGAAATATTGGGCTCCATTGCAGTCTCTCTACATGGGGCTCCCCCTGAGGTGCACCCGGAGACTTCAGCTGGTCCAGAATGCAGCCGCGCGAGCTATAATGGGGACCGCAAGGTATACCCACATAACACCTCTCTTGCGCGAGCTGCACTGGCTGCCTGTCATCTTTCGGGTGCGCTTCAAGGTGCTAGTTGTCATCTTCAAAGCGCTCCATGGCTCGGGACCTAGCTATCTACGGGATCGGATCCTGCCCCATACATCCTCACGGCCGATTCGCTCCCACAGAGAGGGACTTCTCCGGGTGCCGTCCACTAGACTTTGTCAGCGGGCGACGCCCAGGGGAAGGGCCTTCTCTGTGGCGGGCCCAGCCCTCTGGAACGACCTTCCCCCCGACATTAGAACAACCACGGACCTCCGCTCCTTCCGTCAAAAATTAAAAACACACTTTTTCTGCTTGACCGGCCTAGGGTAGTCTCTTCTTTTAGGGTTTCTTAGGGAATGATTGTTTTAATGGGGTTAAGGGTTTTTTAGGATAGTTTGTATTTTATAGTTGTTTTAGCACAGGATATGATTTAATGTGATTTTAATTTTGTACTTTGTTCTATGTTATCTGTTCTTAATTTACCTGTGCCCCGCCTCGAGTCCCTTTGGGGAGAGAGAGCGGGTTAGAAATAAAATTTATTATTATTATTATTATTATAAATTGGAGACAAAAACACAGAGAATAGAATAGAACAAAATAGAATAGAATAGAATAGAATACAATAACAGAGTTGGAAGGGTCTTCTAATCCAACCTCCTGCTTAGGGAGAAAACCCTATACCATTTCAAAAAAAATGGTTATCCAACATCTTCTTAAAGACTTCCAGTGTTGGAGCATTCACAACTTCTTGTGGCAAATCATTCCACTGATTAATTGTTCTCACTGTCAGGAAATTCCTCCTCAGTTCTAAGTTGCTTCTCTCCTTGATTAGTTTCCACCCATTGCTTCTTGTTCTGCCCTCAGGTGCTTCTCTCCTTCATTCTGGCCATTTTCTCAAGGGATGATGAATGTCAGGATTGCTGGGGCCCTAGATTCACAAATTGAACATTTTGGATTAACAGAGTTGGAAGGGAATTTGTATGTCCAACCCCACTCTCAAGCAGGAGACCCTACACCATTTCTGACAAATGGCAGTGCAATCTCTTCTTGAAAGCCTCCAGTGATGAAGTTCCCACAACTTCTGAAGGCCAATTGTTCTCCTGGATTATTGTTCTCAATTTCAGGAAGCTTCTCCTTAATTCCAGGTTGCTTCTCTCCTTGATTAGTTTCCATGCATTTCTTGTCCTGCCTTCCGGTACTTTGCAAAATAGGTTGACCCACTCTTTCTTTTGGCAGCCTCTTAGATATTGAAACACTGCTATCATGTCATATATAGTCCTTATTTTCACTAGACTAGACAAACTCAGTTCCTTCAACAATTTTTCTTTGAGAGTAGAGTAGAATAGAATAGAATAGTATATCATAGAATAGAATAATAAAGTAGAGTAGAGTAGAGTAGAATAGAATAGAATAGAATAGAATAATGGGGTGGGAAGGGATGGAACAGAACAGAACAGAACAGAACAGAATAGAATAGAATAGAATAGAATAGAATAGAATAGAATAGAATAGAATAGAATATGGAACGGAAAGGAAATGTAACAGAACAGAAAGAGAAACAGAACAGAACAGAATAGAATATGGAATGGAACAGAACAGAACAGAATAGAATATGGAACAGAACAGAACAGAGCAGAGCAGAGCAGAGCAGAACAAAGCAGAGTAGAGTAGAATAGAATAGAACCATAGGGCTATAACGGAGCTTGGAGGTCATCTACTCCAACCTCCTGCATTTCCTCCTTATTGACTATTCCCTTATTGACCAATTGTAGACCATTCCATTAATCTGCAGCCCATTCAAACTTCTTAGTTTGGCAACTGAGAGTTCCAGCATGCCAAGAGCAGGAAATGGAATGAACCAGGCTGCTTAAGGGCTCCTCCCAATGCTTGGAAAGGAACCGCCCCTCCCTCCCTCCCTCCCTCCCTCTTCACTAAGAGCCTTTGCAGCCAATGCTTCTGTTTTTTGTGGATCTGTTTTTGGGGAGGAGGAACCCATATGTGACAGGAGACAATAAAATGTTGTCAGCATCATTTGCACATTTTCAGGCTGTAACTATCAGCTGAGGACAGCAGCATCTGAAATGGCCACTTAACAGTATAATGAGAATATGGGTTAATTTTTGTGCCAGACCATTTCCCTCAGTCACTGCAATTTTGTTAGGGAAGTAGATTCACTTGGTGGCATTCATTTTTCTTCACTGCTATTTCCTCACCAAAAAACTAAGCCCTTCCTTCCTTCCTTCCTTCCTTCCTTCCTTCCTTCCTTCCCTCCCTCCCTCTTTCCCTCCCTCCCTCCCTCCCTCCCTCCTCCCCTCCCTCCCTCCTTTTTTCTTTCCTCCCTCCCTTCTCCTTTGCTGCCTCCCTCCTTTTGTCCTTACTTCCTCACTCCGTCTTTCCCTTATTTTTCATTCCTTCTTCCCCCTATCCCCTCCCTCCCTCCGTATTCCCTCCCTTCTTTTTCTGTTAAATGTTGAGTTAGTTAAATGTTACTGTATATCAAATTGCTTCAGGGTATCATCTCTGATGGAAGGATGGATGGATGGATAGATAGATATGGATGGATGAGAGAGAAAGAGAGAGAGAGAGAGAGAGAGAGAGAGAGAGAGAGAGAGAAGAGAGAGAGAGAGAGAGAGAGAGAGAGAGAGAGAGAGATGGATAGACAGAGATATGGATGGATGGATGGATGGATGGATGGATGGATGGATGGATGGATGGATGGATGGATGGATGGATGGATGGATAGATAGATAGATAGATAGATAGATAGATAGATAGATAGATAGATAGATAGATAGATAGATAGATAGATGAGATGGGATGGATTAATAAAAAGAAAGATAGTTACAGACAGACAAATAGAGACAGTTACAGAGATGGATGGATGGATGGATGGATGAACTGATGGAGAGAGAGTTACAGACTGACCAACAGGCTGACCAACAGATAGATAGATGATGAATGGGTGGGTGGACAAATGCACAATGGAAGAATAGAGGGATAGAGAAAGGGGGAGAGAGACCGTTACACACACACACACACACACACACACACACACACACACACACAGAGAGAGAGAGAGAGAGAGAGAGAGAGAGAGAGAGAGAGAGAGAGAGAGAGAGAGAGAGAGAGAGAGAGAGAGAGATTTCCAGAAAATAGGTTCAGGATAGTCTAAAAGAGACTCTTTTTGATTTAATATGTAACCATCCCATCTACTGCCACCATCATGAGCTTAGATAAATAAAAAGCCAATTGAAGAAAATGCTGAAGATTGCTCAGCCTGGATTTCTGAGGAACGATCACTCTGAACCATCTTATTATCTCAGCGCAAGCAGGAGGCTATTTTCTCTGCCACCTTCCGGGATTATTACAGGGGCCTGGGTGTCCTCTCTTGTAAAGAAACATATCTGTGGTCTGAGCCAGAGCTTAGCAAAGTTTCTCTTACTTTCTTAAGGGGAAAGAGAGCATCGGAACACCTTATTTTTAAATAGGTAGACAATCCTCTACCCAACTCACAAATGATCAAATAAACATTGATTTCAAAAGTCCCAGGGCAAAAAATGCAAGAAAATGCCAAAAAAAGGAAATTCGGATCTTGACGTCTTAGAAACCCATTTGTGATGACATCTGAAACATTTTTAAATAGCTCTCCAGCAAAATACTTTCCCCTTAGGTGATAAGAGTATGAAGAAAACTATGGCCTGGCACTGTTCTGAACTCCTGATGTGCCCTCCAGAAATATTTTCTTTCTAGCGATGGCTGAAAAACAATTAAATAAAAAAATGTCAAAATGTTTATATATGAAGATATGGGGAAGGGGAAGGAAGGGGAGGGAAAGGAAGGGGAGGGGAAGACAGCAGTGGAGAGGAAGGGGAGAGGAGGAAAGGGAAGGGAGGGAGAGAGAGAGAGAGAGAGATGAAGGAAAGAAAGATGGAATAAAGGAAAGAAGGAGAGAAAGAAAGAGAGAAAGAAAGAAAGCTGGAGGGAGGAAGGCAGGCAGGTAGGCAAGAAGGAAGGTAGGAAGGAAGGAAAACGGAAGGAAGGAAGGAAAGAAGGAAAACTGGAAGAAAGAAGGAAGGAAAAAGGAAGGAAGGAAAGCTGGAGGAAGGACGGCCGGTAGGTAGGCAAGAAGGAAGGTAGGAAGGAAGGAAAACGGAAGGAAGGAAGGAAGGAAGGAAGGAAGGAAGGAAGGAAGGAAGGAAGGAAGGAAGGAAGGCTGGATGAAGGAAGGTAGGCAGGTAGGTAGGAAGGAAGGAAGGAAGGAAGGAAGGAAGGAAGGAAGGAAGGAAAGCTGGAGGAAGGTAGGTAGGTAGGTAGGTAGGTAGGTAGGTAGGTAGGTAGGTAGGTAGATAGGAAGGAAGGAAGGAAGGAAGGAAGGAAGGAAGGAAGGAAGGAAGGAAGGAAGGAAGGAAGTTTTTTTACTACTGTTCTGTGGGCGTGGCTGTGAGCATGGCAGGGAAAGGATACTGCAAAATCCCCATTCCCTCCCCACTCCAGGGGAAGGATACTGCAAAATCCCCATTCCCACCCCACTCCAGGGGAAGGATACTGCAAAATCCCCATTCCCTCCCCACTCCAGGGGAAAGATACTGTAAAATCTCCATTCCCTCCCCACTCTAGGGGAAGGATACTGCAAAATCCCCATTCCCTCTCCACTCCAGGGGAAGGTTACTGCCAAATCTCCATTCCCACCCCACTCCAGGGGAAGGATACTTCAAAATCCCCATTCCATCCCCACTCCAGGGGAAGGATGCTGCAAAATCTCCATTCCCTCCCCACTCCAGGGAAAGGATACTGCAAAATCCCCATTCCCTCCCCACTCAAGGGGAGGGATACTGCAAAATCCCCATTCCCTCCCCACTCAAGGGGAAGGATACTGCAAAATCCCCATTCCCTCCCCACTCCAGGGGAAAGATACTGTAAAATCTCCATTCCCTCCCCACTCTAGGGGAAGGATACTGCAAAATCCCCATTCCCTCTCCACTCCAGGGGAAGGTTACTGCCAAATCTCCATTCCCACCCCACTCCAGGGGAAGGATACTGCAAAATTCCGATTCCTTTCCACTCCAGGGAAAGGATACTGCAAAATCCCCATTCCCACCCCACTCCAGGGGAAGGATACTGCAAAATCCCCATTCCCTCCCCACTCCAGGGGAAGGATACTGCAAAATCCCCATTCCCTCCCCACTCCAGGGAAAGGATGCTGAAAAATCTCCATTCCCTCCCACTCCAGGGGAAGGATACTGCAAAATCCCCATTCCCTCCCCACTCTGGGGGAAGGATATTGCAAAATCTCCATTCCCTCCCCACTCCAGGGGAAGGATACTGTAAAATCTCCACTCCACGCCTACCCAGCTGGTTATTAGGGAAGAGAACCGGATGTTCAATTATTTGAATCCCACCGGTAATTATATGGATGGTAGCCCACCACAAAAACTCAGGTCTGGATTTGGAAAACATGAACTTGGGAAGTGTTGGATTAGACAAAGGATTCCGACTCAAGCATGGTCAAACAACAGGAACGTTTATTCACAACTATTTACAATACACTAGGATCATTACTGGCAAGGTTTCCCTGTCTGACAGCTGCTTATGTATAGCTTTAAGGCGGGGAACCTTTTAGCAAGCAAGCTGCAACATTGTATCTATTTTCTAGACAGAATCCGGCCAGCTGCGTCTTAGCCAATCAGACGCAGCTGCCGGCTCCGTTCCGGAATGCGGTGACTCAGAGTTTACCAGACTTGCTGGCTCGGTCGTAGACCTGAGGACTTAACACTCCTTCCCCCATAGTCAGTGTGCATGTGTCCAGTCTCTCTGTCCATCAAAGTGTAAGCGCATGCATACTCGTCCAAATAGGCGGGGCGATGTCGGACCCTCCCTGAACGCCTCATTTGCTGCGGAGAGCTCGGCGAGGTAAGTAGTTCCTGCGGAAGCTCCTCCCTGCGAGGAGTGGAGCTTCCACTTATGTCACCGCAGCCTGCCCTCGGAGGTGGAGTCGCCGTGGTTGGTACCGGCGATAATGGTAAGTCCAGGCGAGGGGGCGTGGCGACCGGGTTTGAGGTTCTTGAAGGTTGCTGGCAGGCAGCGGCTTGATAGGGAGGGCCTCCGAGAGGAGAGGCCCACAATTCTGTGTCGGCTTGAGTGGAGTAGTCCGGAGGGGTTCCGCACGGGGTGTCAGATGAGGAGAGGCCTGGACTGGCAAAGGCCTCTGAAGTTACGATCTGCGGTTCGGCTTGAACAGGCAACAACGGCCCAACGGGGGCCAACGGGCAGGAACGGCCTGGTGTGGCGAAGGCCGTCTCTGGCAGGCAGCGTCTTAGTTTATCCAGGTGGCGCCGCCACTCGGATCCATCGCGTAGGCCGACCCTGTAAGAACAGGGGCCGGTTAAGTCCAAGACGGTTGTGGGAACCCATCTCGGCTCCCCTGAGAAGTTCCTTGCCCAGACTAGGTCCCCAGTTTTAAACAAGCGAGGGGAGGGGGCCTGCAGGTTGCTCCTCTGCACCCCATCCGTAATCGGGGTGCAGTCTGTCCAGGGTGGTCTGCAAGCGACGACCCATTAAGAGCTCCGCGGGGCTTTTCCCTGTGGCCGGGCAAGGTGTGACATGCTGTCCCAAGAGGTAAGCAGCCACCCTTGCCTGCCAGTCCCCTTTATCCAAACGGGCCAAGGCCAAGCGGACAGCTCGTTCCGCATGTCCATTAGACGCCGGGTGATAAGGGGCAACTGGCACGTGGCGGATCCCTTGGGTGGCCAGAAAGTCCAAGAAGGTGGAGGACTGAAATTGGGGTCCGTTGTCAGACACAATGACGTCCGGCAACCCGTGTGTGGTGAACAGGTGGCGCAATGCTCGCACAGTCCTCTCCGCTGTGGTGGAAGCCATGATAATCACCTCCACCCAGCGGGAGAATGCATCCACCGCAACAAGGAAATTCTGGCCATGGAAGGGACCCGCGAAGTCCAAGTGAAGCCGGGACCACGGGCTCCTGGGAATGTCCCACTCCCTCGGCGGGGAGACCGGCGGGGCAGGACAGGAAGATTGGCAGGTGGGGCAGGCGGCCACCCAATCCGCCACTTCAGCGTCCATGCCAGGCCACCAGACATAGCTCCGGGCCAATGCCTTCATGCGGACTATGCCTGGGTGATTGGCATGGAGCGACTGAAGGACCATGTGTCTCAGGGGGAAGGGAACGATGACCCGATCTCCCCAACATAAGCACCCACAATGGAGCGAGAGCTCCATTTGGCGTGACTTGTAAGGCCGAAGGCCACCCCCTCAGCACCCAACGGCAAACCTGGGCAAGGACGTGGTCTGCATGGGTGTGAGCGGCGACGGCAGATGAGGACAAGGGCAAGTCCGACTCCACCACTGTCAGGACGGAGAGGGCAGGCACGGGGGCCAGATCCGTCCCTGGAAGAGGGCAGCGGCTTAGGGCATCGGCATGCCCTATCTACTTGCCAGGACGGTATAGCAGCGTATAGTCATACACTGCTAGGAACTCCGTCCAACGGGTCATCCTGGGAGAAAGGATGGGGGGGGTCGGACGGTCACCGGCTAACAGCCCAAGGAGTGGCTTGTGGTCTGTGACGACTGAAAAGGTCTGCCCATAGAGGTAATTGTGAAACTTCTTAATCCCGGACAATACAGCCAAAGCATCCTTGTCAATTTGGCTGTAGTTTCTCTCAGTTTGAGACATTGTCCGGGAGTAAAAAGCAATGGGGGCTTCTGAACCGTCCGGAAGGACGTGGCTCAGGACAGCCCCCAGGCCGTAAGGGGAGACATCGCATGCAAGCGTCAGAGGAAGCCTGTCATGGTACTGGACTAGTACCGTGTCTGACGTGAGCATGGCTTTGACAGCTGCGAACGCATGCGCTTCGTGGCTGCCCCAGCGCCAGGCCGCAGATCGGTCGAGCAACCGATGCAGCGGCTCGGCTAACGATGCCTTGTGGGGAATAAAAGGCGCGTAAAAATTCAAAAGGCCGAGGAATGCCTGCAGCTCCGTTTTGGAGGCAGGAGTGGGGGCCTTTTGGATGGCCTCGACCTTTGAGGGGGTCGGGTGAATTCCTTGGGCATCAATCATGAAGCCCAGGAATTCCACCCTCGGCACAGCAAATGTGCATTTGCTGCGCTTCAATTTTAAACCCGCGCCCCTGAAAATTCTGAGGACCTTCCGCAACGTCTTGGCGAGTTCTGATATGCTGGAAGCAGCAATCAGGACATCGTCAAAGTACGGCACAACTCCAGGGAGCCCATGGAGCAGTCGCTCCATGAGGCTCTGGAAGAGCCCCGGGGCCACGGACATGCCGAATTGGAGGCGGCGACAGCGGAAAGCCCCATGGTGGGTGACGATGGTCTGCGCCTCCGCAGCCTCGTCGTCCACAGGGAGCTGTTGGTAGGCCTGCGCCATATCCAGTTTCGAGAACACGCGTCCCTGCCCCAATGAGTGGAGCAGGTCCTGTACTACCGGAACCGGGTATGGGTTCGCCTGAAGCCCGAGGTTGATCGTCGACTTATAGTCGGCGCAGATCCTCACGGACCCGTCGGGCTTAATGGGGACCACAATCGGGGTCTCCCATTTCGCCTGATCGACGGGTTCGAGCACGCCCTGCGCCACTAATCAATCTAATTCTGCTTCAACCTTGGCGAACGGCAGCCTGCGGGCCTTCAAGCGGACAGGAGCAACCTGAGGGTCTAGGTTCAGGGAAACTGGGGTGCCCCTATACTCTCCTAGGCTGCCATCAAAGACGTCGCTGAACTCTTTGAGTACGGCGTCTACCAGAGAACTGGCGGGCACGCTGTTCACTCCTTGGACTGACAGTCCCAAGGCTGGAAACCAGTCCAGTCCGATCAAGGCAGCTAGGGAATTGGCCACTACCAGGATGGGAAGAGACCCATGGGAAGGGCCGTAGTCTACCCTAACCCTGTGCTGTCCTAGAATGGGAATGGCCGAGCCCTGATAATCTTTTAGGACAGTTGTCACAGGGGTGAGGTCCTGCTTATGGAGTTTTGGGCACAACTTAGCTAAGTGTGCCCACGAAATGAGAGATCTAGAGGACCCAGAGTCTACTTCCATCTTGACTCCCACCCCCTCTACACAAACCACCGTGGTCAGTCTCGTATTCTCTGCCAGGTCGTAGTTCAGAGCTGGGGGCATCTCTGACAGCGCGAAGCAGTCCGTCGGCTGTGGTCGGCGGCGTCTAGTCCGTTTCTGAGCCGCTTGTTGTTCGGTCAGAGAGGCTCTGGAGGCAGCGGCTGGAGCTGTCGCTGGGGCGGCGGCACGGCACACGGCCACCAGGTGTCCTTTTCTGCCGCATCGATGGCATACGGATGCCTTGAAGGGGCAGTTGGGTCTCTGGTGGGCACCTCCACAACCCAGGCAGGCCCCGGTCTTTGGCTGGGGCATAAATGAGTGGTTGGGCTGGCGTCCAGTCACCCTCATGCATTCCCCTTGTTCCTCTTCGTACATTTTGTCTAGCGGGGCTATCTCGTCCACCAAACAGGCTCGTGGTGTGGGGAAGAGAGGAGGGTGTGCACGGCCCATGTCAGACATTGATATTTCTGACAATTCCGCCATGCGGGCTTCTTCCACCGCTTGCTCTAGAGTCAACACAGTTTTGGAGAGCAAGCGGCGTTTGAGGCGGATGTCTTTCACGCCACATACGAATTGTTCCAGCAGCGATTCCTCCAGGAAGGCTGTGGGGAATTCACACGGAATCGCGGTGGCTCTTAATTTTTGTAGGAATTCGGCCACCGATTGTTTTGGTTGTTGCACACATTGTCTGAATGCATAGCGGTGCGCTATGCATGAGGGCATGGGTGCATAGTGTGCCCTCAGGCGGCCGAGGAGGTCATCCCACGGAACTTCATGCACAGCTGCTGGGGCTGCGATGGTCTGCGCGGTGGCGAACAATTCCGGGCCGGCGCACTGGAGAAAAAGGCTCAGCTTCCTGGCTGGTGCTAGCTCGCCGTAATCGTTTGCTATCAGGAAGCACTCGAAGCGAGCTAAGAAGGAAGCCCATTGCTCCTTCATCGGGTCGAACAGAGCGAACGGTGGCATTGTCGCCATGGTGAGGCTGTGGTGGGCGCTCTGCACTCGGACAGTCGACGCTTCGTTCCCCGTTGTGTCTAGTGACAAGGCCTGTATCCCACCTTCGTCGCCAGTGTTGGATTAGACAAAGGATTCTGACTCAGGCATGGTCAAACAACAGGAACGTTTATTCACAACTATTTACAATACACTAGGATCATTACTGGCAAGGTTTCCCTCTCTGACAGCTGTTTATATACAGCTTTAAGGCGGGGAACCTTTTAATAATAATAATAATAATAATTTAATTTATAGACCGCTCCTCTCCCCATAGGGACTCGGAGCGGTGCACAGGGAAACTAAAACCACAATACAATGTACACATACAGTTAAGAAAAAATTAAATATGAGCCTGTGCTAAAATCCCCTTAATCTACTAAAATACCCAATTAAAAAACAGCTAAACCCTGTAGAGAGAGGCTAACCAAGGCCGGCCAAACGGAAAAGATGAGTCTTCAATTTCAGACGGAAGGAGCGGAAGTCCGTGGTTGTTCTAATGTCGGGGGGAAGGTCGTTCCAGAGGGCTAGGCCCGCCACAGAGAGAGCCCTTCCCCTGGGCGTCGCCCGCTGACAGAGTCTAGTGGACGGCACCCGGAGAAGTCCCTCTCTGTGGGAGCGAATCGGCCGTGAGGATGTATGCGGCAGGATCCGATCCCGCAGATAGCTAGGTCCCGAGCCATGGAGCGCTTTAAAAATGATGACTAATACCTTGAAGCGCACCCGGAAGACGACAGGCAGCAAGCTGCAACATTGTATCTATTTTTTAGACAGAATCCGGCCAGCTGCGTCTTAGCCAATCAGACGCAGCTGCCGGCTCCATTCCGGAATGCGGTGACTCAGAGTTTACCAGACTTGCTGGCTCGGTCGTAGACCTGAGGACTTAACAGGAAGGAAGTAAAAGAAGAACTTCCTTATTGTATGTCTAGTTTAATGAAAAGGACCAGGGGAGACACGAAGCAGTGTTCCAATATCTCAGGGGTTGCCACAAAGAAGAGGGAGTCAAGCTATTCTCCAAGGCACCTGAAGGCAGGACAAGAAGCAATGGGTGGAAACTCATCAAGGAGAGAAGCAACTTAGAACTGAGGAGACATTTCCTGACAGTGAGAACAATTAATCAATGGAACAACTTGCCTCCAGAAGCTGTGAATGCTCCAACACTGGAAGTCTTTAAGAAGTTGTTGGATAGCCAAGGTGGCTAGCCCCAATTGAAGCTGTAACCTACCCAACTGTCCATAATCCCAAGAGAAATATAACATACGGAGACTTAATAGATGAAGGGGGCAATATTAGAACAAGGGCAGATCTACAGCTAAGGGGTTGGGAGATAGACTGGTGGCCATTTAATCAGGCAGTATCTAAATTTACTAAGGATAAATATGAACCCGGAATATACTCAACAAACCAAGATATAGATAAGGTTCTATGGGATTCACCAACCAAATTCATTTCTAAGGCTTATAAATTATTACTACAAAGGTATATAGGCGAAGAAATAATCAAAGGCACTATGATTGCCTGGGGAAGGAATATAGGTAAGAACATCAACCTTGAAAATTGGCAAACCATTTGGAAAAAGTCCATGAAAATGACCCTCTCATCCTCCTTTAAGGAGAATCTATATAAAATGCTTTACAGATGGTATTTACCACCAGCTAGAATTGCCCACATGTTCCCAAACTCATCGGACAGGTGTTGGAAATGCAAAACAGCTAGGGGCACATTTTTTCACCAATGGTGGACTTGCCCAATCTCTGTACTACTTTGGAAAAAAATACAAAATTGGCTCATGGAAATAACAGCCACTAATTTCCCCCTTAAACCTGAATTATACTTGCTCGGTATTAAAGCACAAGAGATCCCAAATCAGGACTGGTACCTCTTTACACACATCACAACAGCGACCAGAATGGCCATTGCACAGCAGTGGAAAAATAACAACCCACTAACTGAAAGCTTAATCATATCTAAAATCTTCAGCTGTGCGGAATCGGATAAATTAACGTATATCTCAAAGGACAAGTCAACCTCAATCTATGCCCAATCCTGGGAGAAATGGTACAGATGGTATGGTAAGAGAATGACGGATAACAAAGAAACTAACTAGATAGAATAACAGCGAAATAGATATAAGGAGTTATAAGACAATACTATATTTAAGACAATGTTATAGACTCAAATGTAAGCATCCAAATATGAATACAAATAACAACTGATGTTAAACTGGGACAAATATACTTCTTAAATCAGGGGAGTAGATATATCCCCGGTTTGTATTCCCCTACCCCCCCTTTTTTACCCTTGTACGTCCTCTCCAATACCCCTACCTTATACCTGTTAAATGTTTAATTTTTTATATATACACTAATAAAGATTACTTTAAAAAAAAAGTTGTTGGATAGTCATTTCTCTGAAATGGTATAGGGCAGTGATGGCTAACCTTTTATGGCTCGCGTGCCAAAAGCGGGGGGAGCGCAGAGGGGTCGTGCAAGGGCGTGCCACACCCATAATGCTATGTGCATGACCCCCTGCTTTTGGCGTGCTTTTTTCGCCCTCCTCAGGCTCCAGAGGCTTTCTAGGAGCCTGGGGAGGGTGAAAACAGCCTCCCCTCCCAACCTCCAGAGGCTTCAGGAACTTCCCTGAAGCCTCCAGAGGGCGAAAAATGGCCTCAAAAGAAGGCCTAAATCAGCTGGCCAGCACTCACATCTGCGCTAGTGCTGACAGGGCAACGCCTCGCGTGCCCTAAGAAATGGTTCCGCGTGCCACCTGTGGAACCCGTGCCATAGGTTCGCCATCACTGGTATAGGGTTTCCTGCCTAGGCAGGGGGTTGGACTAGATGACCTCCAAGGTCCCTTCCAATTCTGCTATTGCCTTGCCTTGCCTTGCCTTGCCTTGCCTTGCCTTGCCTTGCCTTGCATTATTACATTGTGGTTAAGGAAATAACCTTGTCCAAGTAACCTGAAGTTAAGCTCAACTCTTATCTCACTCTTTCTTTCATTTTATTTTTTTTCCGGTGAAAAGAAAATGCCTTCCCCTGAATAAGGATAGAAGCAGCAGCATCACCTGCCCTTGTGACCTGAACTCTTAAGAGGCAGGCAAGTCTCCTGCAGAATGGATGGAAGTAAGAATAACGCTTGTAAATTATACATCCCGGGTCACTCACCCAAGATAAGAAATTTATAACAACAGTCCTGGGAACGGAGGCTGTTCACCAATCTCTCTTTCTTGATTTTCGGAGTCAATTTGGCAGCTGCTGGAGGGAAAGTTGGAGAGGCAAACCCAAGGAGAAGGAGGAAAGAAAATGGCAGTAGAAATGTATTATTTTTTTTTCTTTTCATTTCATCAAGCATAAATTCGATAACAGATATAAGTGCAAACATGATTATGAATACATGAAATGAATGCAAATACAAGGACATATGAGTACCGGGCTAGTAGCAGCGTGGGTGGTTCCTGGTTTGGCCTGCTTTAGCCGAACCAGTAGTAGCGGCAGCGGGAGGCCCCGCCCATCCATCTGGACGCTTCTGCACACACACAAACACGCCTGAACCAGTAGTAAAAATAGTTGCAACCCACCCCTGGATGGTAGGCACGCTGGTGCGCTTATGCGTGCTCCTTAAAGACCTCTTAGGAATGGGGGGAGGTCAACAGTAGACAGTCTAAGGTTAAAGTTTTGGGGTTTGGGGAAGAAACTGTTGTCCCCAATTCGGGTCTGAGCCTGGTGCCGAAGCCAACGATGGACGCCAGAGACAAGGTGCAGGTTTTCTGATTGCTTTTTATTGGAGTCCTCCAAGGAAAAGGGTTCCTGGTCAAAAGGCCAAGAACCAAGAACAAAGGATTAAGAAAGCTTTATACATTTTCACTAAAGGAGAAGGTGGGGCAAGGTGAGATAACAAGAAATATCATCTAATAAACATTTTAGTAATAATTCTACAATTTGTTCTATTGGTCTCTAGCTGTCCCATTCCTAGTTCTTAGCTAATGAATGCCCCAGGAATTATCTAATACACATTTCATTTGCTGCAGGCCATCTCTATTCCTAACTTTTAGCTGAGGTCTGCAAATTGTCTAAACCTCTTGTTGCTTTTATCAACTTTCCAACTACCCATCATTGCTACAAGCTTTACACATGCCTATTTCCTGTTGATAAGCATTCTTTGTTCTTGTGAGACAGACAGACAGACAGACACCCCCCCCCTTATTCCAGTCTTCCTGATTTACTTTCAAGTGTGTGTCATGACCTTGCTTTAGCAGCCAGTCCATCAAAACCACAGGGTCAGGTAGTGCATTCCAGGCATTGACCCCTCTGCTGCAGAAGTTGTATTTTCTACAATTGTGTTTGGAGCAGTTTAGCAGAAGTTCGTGTCTATTGTGAGCTCGTATGTTGCTGTGTTTGAAGCTGAAGTACTCCTTGACAGGTAGGATATTGTAGCAGATAATTTTATGTACTACGCTTAGGTCAGATTTAAGAAGGCAAAGTTCTATTAATACAATACAATACAATAGCAGAGTTGGAAGGGACCTTGTAGGTCTTCTAGTCCAACCCCCTGCATGGGCAGGAATCTTATACCATTTCAGACAAATGGCTGTCTAACATCTTTTTAAAGACTTCCAGGGTTGGGGCATTCACAACTGCTGGAGGCAAGCTGTTCCAGAGGTTAATTGTTCTTACTGTTAGGAAATTTCTCCTTAGTTCTAAGTTGCTTCTCTCCTTGGTTAGTTTCCACCCATTGCTCCTTGTCCTGCCCCCAGGTGTCTTGGAGAAAAGTTTGACTCCCTCTTCTTTGTGGCACCCTCTGAGATATCGGAACACTGCTATCATGTCTCCCCTGGTCCTTCTCTTCATCAAACTAGACATACCCAGTTCCTGCAGCCGTTCTTCATATGTCTTAGTCTCCAGTCCTCTAATCATCTTGGTTGCTCTTCTTTGCACTCTTTCCAGAGTCTCCACGTCTTTTCTACATCGTGGCGACCAAAACTGTATGCAGTATTCCAAGTGTGGCCTTACCAAGGCACTATACAGTGGCATTAACACTTCACGCGATCTAGATTCTATCCCTCTGTTGATGCAGCCTAGAACTGTGTTGGCTTTTTTGGCAGCTGCTGCACACTGCTGGCTCATATTTAAATGGTTGTCCACTAGGATTCCGAGATCCCTCTCACAGTTGCTACTATTGAGCAAGGTACCACCTATACTGTACTTGTGCATTTGGTTTTTCTTGCCTATATGTAGGACCTTACTTTTTTCACAATTGAATTTCATTTTATTAGACAGTGCCCAATGTTCAAGTTTGTCTAGATCCTTCTGTATCTTAAGCCTATCTTCTGGAGTGTTGGCTATTCCTGCCAGCTTGGTGTCGTCTGCGAATTTGATGAGTTCCCCATTTATCCCCTCATCCAAATCGTTGATGAAGATGTTAAAGAGTACTGGGCCTAAAACAGAGCCTTGGGGGACTCCACTGCATACTTCCTTCCATGTAGATGCAGTTCCATTGAGGACTACACGTTGAGTGCGGTTGGTCAGCCAGTTACGAATCCATTTGGTGGTGGTGCTGTCTAACCCACAATTTTCTACTTTATCTAATAGTAGGTTATGGTCTACTTTATCAAATGCCTTACTGAAGTCCAGGTAAATTATATCAACAGCATTCCTCTGGTCCACTGATTTTGTTACTTTGTCAAAGAATGCAATTAGATTCGTCTGGCATGATCTGTTTTTGACAAACCCATGTTGGCTTTTGGCTATTACTTTGTTTGCTTCTAGGTGTTCACTTATTTGTTGTTTAATTATCTTTTCCAGAATCTTTCCTGGTATTGAGGTCAGGCTGATGGGTCTATAGTTTCCTGGATCTGTTTTTTTTCCTTTTTTGAAGATGGGAACCACATCTGCTCTTTTCCAGTCTTCTGGCAGTTCCCCGGTGCTCCAGGATCTCTGAAAGATATAGTTCAGTGGTTCTGAGATCTCGTCTGCCAGTTCCTTCAGAACCCTGGGGTGTAATCCATCCGGTCCTGGTGATTTGAACTCGTCCAGGGCAGACAGGTGCTCACTTACCATTTTCTTCTCTATTTCAACTTGTGTTCCTAATCTGATATTTGTGGTGCTGTTTTTGATTGATTGGACTGTTTTATCCCTTTGTGTAAAGACAGATGCAAAGAAAGAGTTAAATAGTTCTGCTTTCTCCCTGTTGCTTATCATCTTCTTGCCATTTTCTCCCAGCAGTGGACCAATTGTTTCCTTAACTTTTTTCTTATTTTTAACATGTTGGAAGAAGCTTTTTTTGTTATTTTTTACTTTTTTGGCAAGCCTTTCTTCATTGTGAGCCTTAGCTTTCCTCACTTCATCTTTACAGGCTCGGGCTATTTGCTGATATTTTGCCTTGGTTATGTCCCCCTTTTTCCACTTTTTATATTTATCCTTTTTGTCTTTCAATTTGTCAGAGAGTTCTTTATGCAGCCATGCTGGTTTCTTTTGGGAACTGTTATTTTTCTTCTTCATTGGTATTGCGCTGGACTGGGCTTTTATAATCTCATTTTTCAAAATTTCCCAAGCTTCTTGAGTTGTTTTCCCCTTGAGGATTCTCATCCATGGAATCCTTCCCAAGCTCTCTCTGAGTTTGTTGAAATTAGCTCTCTTGAAGTCTAAGACTCTAGTTTGACTTTGTTCAACTACTTTTGTTTGCATAATGTTGAATTCCAGTATTTCATGATCGCTTGCCCCCAAAGTTCCTGTAGCTTCTACACCTTCTATCATTTCCTCTCTGTTAGTGAGAATTAAGTCCAATATTGCTGATCCCCTTGTTCCCTTCTCTACCTTTTGGGAAACAAAGTTGTCTGCTAGGTTTGTTAGGAACCTGTTGGATCTTCCACTTGGTGCAGAGTTTGTTTCCCAATTGATGTCAGGGTAGTTAAAATCTCCCATTACTATTGCAGTGTGCTTCCTACATACCTTAGTTAGCTGGTTAGCAAAAAGTACATCCACTTCCTCTGCTTGGTTGGGTGGCCTGTAGTATAGACCTATGACAATATCATTCCCCCCCCAACCTTTAATATTGACCCAAATACATTCAAGATAGTTCTCATCATTGTTGTGCTCTATTTCTGTAGAGATGTAATTATTTCTTATATATAGTGCAACTCCACCTCCTCTTTTATTTGGTCTATTTCTTTTAAATAATTTAAATCCTTCTAGCTGTATGTTCCATTTGTGGGTTTCATCCCACCAAGTTTCTGTAATGGCAACAATATCGTATCTGCCCTCATTTACTTGAATTTCTAATTCACCCTGTTTATTCCTCATACTCTGTGCATTGGTGTATAGACATTTGAGTCCATTTTGATTGACCCTGTGTTTTCTGTCTACGAAACCTGTGTTATGCCTGACTATGGTTCTCTTTGCCCCTATTTCTTTGCCACTTGTATGGTTCATGTACATGGTATGGCACCCACTGTTAATTGTTTGGTTTTGCTTGACAGTAGTGTTGATAATATTACCTGCACAATTATCTATGTTACACGCACTGATAACCCTATGAATTTTAGTTTGCTGGGGACAGAAATATTCTTTATCTATTGATTCTCTGTCCCCACTATTCAGTTTAAATGTTTAGCCAGGAAATCTGTGAATTTAGTGCCAATTCTAAGTTGCCAAAGTCGAACATTTTAAGTCTGGTGGCATAAGAGATTCTGTTGCGAGCAGAGGAGTGGAGGACTCTTGTCATGAAATATCCCTGGACAGAGAATCACTCTGGGCTGCAGATCTAGTTCGCAAACCAATTGTGTTGTTATCCACCACAGTCCAATTCGAAGAGCCTTGGATCTTCTCGGAAGCTGTGGAAGCAATCACCACACAACAAGCATCTGAATATTGGCAATTTCCCCCAAAGGGATCTGCATAAATGCTCAAGGGAAGATTTGGTCCTTCCAACGATGGCCAAATCTTATCGTCAAAAAGGAGTCCATCCAAGGGATCCTCTTGGGTGGAGAACAGGCTCTTACTAAGAACGGATCTCAGAAACAATTCAGGATTGAAAGAAAGAGGGAAAGGAAAAAAAAGGAGAGAGAGAAAGAGAGAGGGTGGGGGAGAGATGGAGTGAATGAGGGAGGGACAGACAGAGAGAGAGACAGAGAGAAAGAAAGACGGGGAGGGGAAGGGAGGGAGAGAGAGAGAGAGAGAGGGAAGAAGAGACACAAAGAGAGAAATAGAGAGAGACAGAGAGGGGAAGGGAGGGAGGGAGGGAGGGAGAGACACACAGAGAGAGGGGGAGATATAAAGACAGAGACATACAGAGAGAAACAGAAACAGAGAGGGGGGAGGGAGAGAAGGAGGGGGGAGAGACACATAGAGAGAGAGACACACACACAGAGAGAGAAAGACAGAGAGAGGGGGGAGGGAAGGAGAGAGAGAAACAGAGAAAGACACAGGGAGAGACAGAGAAAGAGGGTGGGAGGGAGACAGAGAGAGGGAAGGAGGGAGGAAAAGAGATACACAGAGAGACAGAAAGACAGAGAGACAGAAAGAGAGAGGGAGAGAGAGAGGGAGAAAGAGAGAGGGAGAGAGAGAGGGGAGAGAGAGAGAGAGAGAGAGAGAGAGAGAGAGAGAGAGAGAGAGAGAGAGAGAGAGAGAGAGCTGGCAATTCTCCTTGACTTCGGTCCCTGACATTCCCTATCTCCTCGGTGACCCATGATTTATTTATTTATATGAAATCTAAAATGTGCTTTCTTAATTGGTTTCATCTACATTTTAATAATACATTAGTTGGCAATAAACTGCCCCCCGCCCCCGTTCTCAAAATTCCACAACACACAACACACAAATCAACCCCCTTCCCCTTTTCGCCGCCTGCCCCCTCATTCGCCCCCCACCCAGCCACCCAGCCACCCAGCCCTTGACTGAATTGAATTATAAAGCACTGTTGACGTTCTCTATCAGGGTCGGCTTTATTCCTTGCTACATATTTTCTCATTACATTTCCTCTATGATTTATTGATGATGGTGCTATGCATATAAAATCTATCCAAAGTTCACATTGGAATGACCGTAGTGCTACTCCTGGGGTGGGTGGGAGAAATAAGTTCAGCTGGGATGATTCACGAGTCAACCACATCTGGCAAGTGTCCTTCTGTTCCATCAAGGATGTAAATCCGTGCAACTTTGCATGGAAGACCCTTCTTCACTTTTCCACCAAAGCTGACATTGCAGCGTTGGCCCCCCTCCCCCCAAAAAAGCAAGATGGGATATCCTTAAGGATACGATTTGTTGGGACCATGAAATCATGTTGCACCCCTTGCTCATCTGGATGGTCACAGGGTGGGTTGTCGGTCTTCACACTTTGTTCTTGAGGTTTCCAGAGTCTTCGGGTTTCTTCCAGTTCTCAAAATTAGACTTAACTTAGGGTTAAGTCAACATTGAAACATGGACGACATCCGAGATGACAAGGGCTGTGATGGCACAGTAGTTAGAATGTAGTTGATGTTGTTAGTTGTGAAGTCGTGTCCGACCCATCACGACCCAATTGGACAGCCTTCCTCCAGGCCTTCCTGTTCTCTACCATCCTCTGGAGTCCATTTAAGCTCATGCCTAGTGTTTCAGTGACTCTATCCAGCCACTTCCTTCTCTGCCATCCCCTTCTTCTTCTTTTGCCCTCCATCGTTCCCAGCATGAGGCTCTTCTCCAGGGAGTCCTTCCTTCTCATTAGGTGGCCAAAGTCTTTGAGTTTCCTCTTCAGGATCTGGCCTTCTAAAGAGCAGCCAGGGCTGATCTCCTCTAGGACTAACCGGTTGGATGGCCTTGCAGTCCAAGGGACTCAATGCAAGAGTCTTCTCCAGCACCAGAGTTCATAGGCCTCCATTCTTTGGTGCTCAACCTTCCTTATGGTCCAACTTTCACAGCCATCCATTGCAACGGAGGAAACCATAGTCATAACTATGCAGAATAGAATGCAGTATTTCAGGCTAATTTTGCTGACCGCCAGCAGTTCGATTCTCACCAGCTCAAGGTTGACTCAGCCTTCCATCCTTCCACGTTCTGTAAAATGAGGACCCAGATTGTTGGGGTCAAGGGGCTGACTCTGTAAGAGGGGACTCTAAAGCACTGTGAAGTGGTACTTAGGTCTAGCATGTCAAAGAGAAGGATTAAGAGGAACATGATAACATTCTTTGCCATAAATGCCATTGGTTCCCAAATCTGTACTTGTATGAATCAGATTCAGATGATGCTCTTCTGTGCCCATAATTTCTTACAAATAACAAAAGAATAAATTGGAATAATGGTTAAAGTAAAACTGTTCTTGTTGCACAATTTTCTATGTATGTGGTCCTTCCTTCCTTCCTTCCCTTCTTCCCTCCTTTCTCCTTGTCTTTTCCTTCCTTCCCTCCCTTGGCCATATTGCTTTATCTTCCTTCCTTCCTGCTATTCCCCTGTTTCCTTACTTTCTTCTCTCTCTCCCTCCTTCCTTCCTTCCTTCCTTCCTTCCTTCCCTCCCTTCCTCCCTCTCTCCCTGTTTCCTTCCTTCCTTCCCTCTCTCAGTCCTATTCCTTCACCCTCCTTCCTTCCCTCCCTCTCTCTTTTCCTCAGTCCCTTTCCTTCTCCTCCTTCCCTCCCTCCTTCCTTCCTTTTTTCCTTCCTTCCTTTCTTTTTTCCTTCCTTCCTTCTTTCCCTCCCTTCCTCCCACTCTCCCTGTTTCCTTCCTTCCTTCCCTCTCTCAGTCCTCTTCCTTCACCCTCCTTCCTTCCCTCCCTCTCTCTCTTCCTCAGTCCCTTTCCTTCTCCTCCTTCCCTCCCTCCCTCCTTCCTTTCTTTTTTCCTTCCTTCCTTTCCTTTTTCCTTCCTTCCTTCCTTCCTTCTTTCTTTTCTTTTCTTTTTTACATCTCAAGACATCTCAAACCATTTGTGGAGGGAAGTATAAGCAAGAAACTCAAAGTAACTCTGTCTGAATTGTGCTAGGTATAAATTGAAGAATTGCCTTAGCAAGTTTACAATATTTTGTACTTCACCATTTTAGCGATATCTTTTCTTTTTTTCTAAATCCAAATGGGCCTAACATTAAATCTGAAAGATTGCTAAGGCCAGATCAATTTATATCAAGAGCAATTAACACAGGACATGTTCCTATGACCTGCAATACGTTTCATTAAAACCTTTTGCTATATCCAGTAATGGAACAGTCCAGAAACAGGCTGATTGCCAACTTTAATCTCAGCATACCCAGATTTGATGAGTACAATTAATCTGAAATCCCTCCCAAATAAAACTAAAAATTATAATCTCCTGAAAGGTAATTCACCTATAAATTAAAGGGAACAGGAAGATAATGATGCTAAATATCTCCCTATTGTGCTCAATATTGAATAAATTATGGATCGGAGTTATTTGGAATGTAATTCTTGTGACTTTGTGGGTCTAACACCAAAGGTGAAACTCATCTATCTCTTTATTAATGAAAACTTAGTGGCTCGAGGGGTGAAAAATATAGGGACATTTATAATATGGGAACGATGGGAAAGTTGCTTTGGAGATGCCCACTAATAATATCTGATTAGGCTTTGCTTCAAATGTGGATTTATTTAGGTTGCCATCTTAGTAATCTAAACGGCTTCAAGCTCCAGTAATTTTGCTTCATCAAACGGTGATGCAGCCACCAGGAGTCAAATAAATGCAAATAGGTGACATGATGTAGAGTAATTTATGTAATGGAAAAAGCTAGCCAAGATATCAATGAAGGTAAGAGTGTGCAAGAGAGAAAGTAGATAAATGAACAACAAAGGATGGAGCTCAACGGTCATTGTAAGTGCTCACAACTACTGTTGGCCACGGTTTACACACTCACTTCATTTGATTGAAACGTTAATGCCACTGTATAGTGCCTTGGTAAGGCCACACTTGGAATACTGCATACAGTTTTGGTCGCCACGATGTAGAAAAGACGTGGAGACTCTGGAAAGAGTGCAGAGAAGGGCAACCAAGATGATTAGGGGACTGGAGACCAAGACATATGAAGAACGGCTGCAGGAGCTGGGTATGTCTAGTTTGATGAAGAGAAGGACCAGGGGAGACATGATAGCAGTGTTCCGATATCTCAGAGGGTGCCACAAAGAAGAGGGAGTCAAACTATTCTCCAAGGCACCTGGGGGCAGGACAAGAAGCAACGGGTGGAAACTAATCAAGGAGAGAAGCAACTTAGAGCTAAGGAGAAATTTCCTGACAGTTAGAACAATTAACCTCTGGAACAGCTTGCCTCCAGCAGTTGTGACTGCCCCAACCCTGGAAGTCTTTAAAAAGATGTTAGATAGCCATTTGTCTGAAATGGTATAAGGTTCCTGCCCACGCAGGGGATTGGACTAGAAGACCTACAAGGTCTCTTCCAACTCTGCTATTGCATTGTATTGTATCAGGTCCTTACAAGGGTTTTTACCTCTGTTGGTTGCTGGGGAATCCTGGGAGATAAGTCCACCCTTCTAAAAGTCGCTGAGGTTGAGAAACACCAGGCCAGACAAATGAGAATCATTGAACTTTTTCTCTTGGGCTTAATTGAAAAAGAATTGTAAAAAAAATAAAATTGGGACTTTGTTACTATATATGTTGACCACAGCAAGACTAATTTCCTCAAGGCATTCCCACATAACACCGCTCCTGCGCGAGCTGCACTGGCTGCCTGTGACCTTCCGGGTGCGTTACAAGGTCTTGATGACCATCTTCAAGGTGCTCCATGGCACGGGGCCTAGTTACCTTCGAGACCGGCTGCTGCCCCATACGTCCCTACGACCAATTCGCTCCCACAGAGTGGATCTTCTCCGGGTGCCGTCAACTGGGCAATGCCGGTTGGTGACGCCCAGGGGAAGAGCCTTCTCTGTGGTGGGCCCAACCCTCTGGAATGATCTACCTCCCGAACTCCGTGTCATCTTGGACCTTCGCCTGTTCCGCCAGCGTTTAAAAACGCACTTCTTCCAGCTAGCCGGCCTGGCATGATTTTACTCGACACTGCACTGCTTTAGTTTCCAAAGTTTTAATTCGGGGGTTTTAATTGGTTTTAGCGCAGGGGAGATTAATTTAATTTAGTTTTAACGAATATTATTCTTGTATATATGTATTTATATTTTATATTCCCTGCGCGCCGCCCCGAGTCCCTTTGTGGTGAGATGGGTGCGGGTTATAAATGCGAATAAAATCAAAATCAAATCAAATTTATGCACAAAAATGGAAGGACACTTCGATTCCTCGCATGGACAAATGGTTGCAGAGGCTGATGGCTGAAATGGCAAAAGTGACTATTGCGATTAAAGAAGAGAATGTAGGATATTTTGTTTCCACATGGAAACCACTTCTGAACTTTGTGCTTGTCGGAGTTTGTTGCAGAAAAATCAAATCCAGGAGCGCACACAGAGAATGGATTCAGCTGGATTCATTAATTTCTTTATCTACATAAGAATAAGAGGAATAAATGTACAATGCCAACAGGTGTTTGTTCCAAGTACTGTAAACACAAGGCAGGAGAGCTACAGGCAAACACGAGCAGTTAGTTTCATATCAGTCTGCATCTTAAATTGTTTTAATTGGGTTTTAGATGGGGTTAAGTTTTAATGTTTTAAATTTTTAGCGCAGGGATAATTTATTTAATTCGGTTTTAATTATTTATATTTGTGATATCTATGTGTTTTTTAATTTCCTGTGCACCACCCCGGGTCCCTTTGGGGAGAGAGAGCGGTTATATAAGTCTAAGAAATAAATAAATAAATCAGCAGACAAGACTGCGAGTTTACTTCTCAGAGCAGCAGACTGCTTTAGTTTCTGTTTCAATTCTCTGCCCAGACTCAGATCTGTTTAAGCTCCCATTGGCTGACTTAGTTGCTAGTCCTATTCATTGGCTGACCTTGCTCCCATGTCTCCTCCAGTCATGGATATTTTTACAGTGTTTGATGTGGAGAAAAATGAAAACGTGACTTTGTGTTTTACCGATTAGACTGATAGATCTTTATAGAAATGGCTTGTCCATACTATTATGGATAAGCAAAACATTGTGATTTGATGTTAATGCTTTATTTTATCATAGAGTCAATGCTTCCTTTTCTCTTTTTTTTCTTATCTCTCCTCACTTCTCCTTTCCTCCCCTCCTCCTACTTTGAGAAAGCCCTCTTAGTCTCTCTCTCTCCCTCTCCTTCTCCCTCTCCCTCTCCCTCTCCCTCTCTCTGTCTCCCCCTCCCTCCCTCTCTCCCTCCCTTTTCTCATTCTCCTCTTTGTCCTTGCGAGGCATCTCGGGAGCTGTAATAGTGGCTACAGTCTTTTCCATTTAACCAGACTTTTAACCGGGTACAGCTAATAATTCAATAAAAATGTTGACTGGAAGAGAATCATTCTCAAAAAGGGGCGTTCGGTCTCTCACTATTATATTCAAAGCTGATTGGCTGTTAGAGGATTTAACCCATTGGCCAACCAGAACTCTGGTAGATGAAAGGAAGCTGTGCCCAGTTCCACTGCGTTTCTATTTCTCCTTTCAAATAAAGCTGCTCTTTGTTTTGTTTTATGCCAGCAAGTGTGTGTGTTTGTGTGTGTGTGTGTGTAAAAATGCCTATTGCACTTTAAGGTAGGCATAAGAAGAAGAGTGGAATGGAGTGGAGTGGAGTGAAGAGGGAAGGGAATGGAAGAGACGAAATGAGACGAGAAGAGAAGAGAAGAGAAGAGAAGAGAAGAGAAGAGAAGGAAGGGAATTAATGGAGTTAAGGGAAGGGAAGGGAAGGGAAGAGAAGAGAAGAGAAGGAAGGGAATTAATGGAGTTAAGGGAAAAGAAGAGAAGAGAAGGGAAGGGAATGGAAGGGAAGGGAAGAGAAGAGAAGAGAAGAGAAGAGAAGAGAAGAGAAGAGAAGAGAAGAGAAGGAAGGGAATTAATGGAGTTAAGGGAAGGGAAGGGAAGAGAAGAGAAGAGAAGGAAGGGAATTAATGGAGTTAAGGGAAGGGAAGGGAAGAGAAAAGAAGAGAAGAGAAGAGAAGGAAGGGAATTAATGGAATTAAGGGAAGGGAAGGGAAGAGAAGAGAAGGGAAGAGAAGAGAAGAGAAGAGAAAATATGGAGGGGAAGGGAAGGGAAGGGAAGAGAAGAGAAGAGAAGAGAAGAGAAGAGAAGAGAAGAGAAGAGAAGAGAAGGAAGGGAATTAATGGAGTTAAGGGAAGGGAAGAGAAGAGAAGAGAAGGAAGGGAATTAATGGAGTTAAGGGAAGGGAAGAGAAGAGAAGAGAAGGGAAGAGAAGAGAAGAGAAGAGAAGAGAAAATATGGAAGGGAAGGGAAGGGAAGAGAAGAGAAGAGAAGGAAGGAAATTAATGGAGTTAAGGGAAAAGAAGAGAAGAGAAGAGAAGGGAATGGAAGGGAAGAGAAGAGAAGAGAAGTGAAGTGATTAGAATGCAATACTGCAGGCTACCTCTGCTGCCTGCCAGCTGCCTGCAATTTGGCAGTTCGAATCTCGCCAGGCTCAAGGTTGACTCAGCCTTCCATCCTTCCGAGGTGGGTCAAATGAGGACCCAGATAGTTAGGTGCAAGAGTCTGACTCTGTAAACCGCTTAAGAGATTGATTTCCTTCCTTCCTTCCTTCCTTCCTTCCTTCCTTCCTTCCTTCCTTCCTTCCTTCCTTCCTTCCTTCCCAGTGGTTACAATGCAGCATTGTAGGCTACCTCTGCCAGCAGTTCAATCCTGAATGGCTCAAGGTTGACTCAGACTTCCATCTTTCCGAGGTGGGTAAAATGAGGACCCAGATAGTTAGGTGCAAGAGGCTGACTCTGTAAACTACTTAAGAGATTGACTTCCTTCCTTCCCTCCTTCCTTCCTTCTCTCTTTCCTTCCTTCCTTCCCATTGGTTACAATGCAACATTGTAGGCTAGCTCTCCCCACTGCCAACAGTTCAATCCTGAATGGCTCAAGGTTGACTCAGCCTTCCATCTTTCCGAGGTAGATAAAATGAGGACCCAAATTGTTGGAGGGCAATAGGCTTACTCTGTAAACCACTTAAGATATAAGATTCCTCCTTCCCTCCCTCCCTCCCTCCCTCCCTCCCTCCCTCTCTCCCTCCCTTCCGGGTGGTTACAATGCAGCATTGTAGGCTAACTCTGCTCACTTCTGGCAGTTCGATCCTGACCAGCTCAAGGTTGACTCAGCCTTCCATCCTTCTGAGGTGTGTCAAATGAGGACCCAGATTGTTGGGGGCAAGAACCTGACCTTGTAAACCGCTTAGAGAGGACCGTAAAGCAATGTGAAGCGGTATATAAGTCTACTGTAAGTACAATTGCTATTATGTTTTTTCTTCAGGAGAACTGAAGCTGAGTTCCTTCTGCCAAAATAGAATTAGGAGAAAGAGGGCCCATTTGACCCTTTCCTTGCTCAGTGACTGCTTGGCCCTTCTGTCTCATTTCTCTTTCCACTCAACTTCGAGTGACAGTATTGCTGTCACCCAGAACTAACTTGTCGTGATGGATCAGAGGGACTCACCTTGCCTCTTACCAATGCAGAAGCATAATGGACTAATTGCTCAGGTCTGTTTTAGTTCCTTGCGGTGGCTGGGATGATGAACTGCTCCAGATGTTGCAGCTACTCAACGCAATATATCTTCAGAATAAATGTCTCTATCTCCTGAGCCAATCTGACACCAGGACAAGACAGCCTACCTTCTTCCAAAAATAGAAGCCTATGAAAGACCCTTGATTCTTTCTAACATCTTCTCTGGGTCTCAGGGTGTTGGTAGGAAATGAGAGGAGCAGAGAGAGGAGCAGAGAGAGAAAAAAAAGGATGTGAAAAAATAACAATGAGCAATAAAATAAAATAAAATAAAGCCAATTTTTTTTAAAAAAAAATCAAAATAGTAATATGATCTGAGGATATAATATGATTGTCAGGTCTGCAGTCATATTCCTTTTAAGATCTTTGGCCTGCCACGCTTTCTATATTTTTTTATGCTGTTTCATTAGTGGGGGATAGGGAGGGAGGGATAGTAAGGAGTAGAATGTGTTTGCTTTCAAAATAAAGAATTCCTTTCTACAAAGTAGAAAAGGGAAAACTGTTTTCCCTATCGCACAACACTAGAACTAGGGGGCACTCCATGAAACTTTTGGAAGCTAGACCTCAAACAAATAAGAGGAAGGACATTTTCACCCAGAGGATCACTGGTCTATGGAACTCCCCGCCAGAAGAAGTGGTGACAGCTGTCAGCCTCGACACCTTTAAGAAAGGATGAGAGGAGTTCATGGAGAACAAGAGTGTCCATGGCTATCATGAGGGATGCCTAAGGACACCCTCCGGGATGGAGAGATAGGCAGGATATCTCTCAATGCCATTTTCAGGGAATCATAAGCAGGTGAAGACATCTGCTTGGGAAGACCCTGAAGCAAATGGGGAGCCATTGTGGGAGACAGAATGCTGGACTGGATGGGCTGTGGCAATGTTTACATTGTCCACTGTTTTCTGAAAAGCCTCCAGAGATGGAGCACCCACAACCTCTGAAGGCAACTTCCATTCCACTGGTTAATTGTTCTCATTGTTAGGAATTGTTCTCCTTATTTCTAGGCTGCTTCTCTCTTTGTTCAGTGAAGTGAAAGGTGAGATGAAAAGAGCTGGTGCAAAAGGTGAGAGAAACAAGGTGAAATGAAGCAAAATGGCCCCTAGACTTTGAGAAGGGAGGGGAGTTTGTGCAACAGCTTTGACAGCTCAGTGATGAGCTGTGAAGGTCACCATCCACTGGCAGAAGAAGCGATGAAGCAACCTCTCTTCCTTTGCTAAATGATATCCCATCTTCTACCTGTCACCGTCCCCTTCTTGACTTCTTGTTCAATAGCATTAATTTTCTCTTGATAGGCTGTCCATTGTTACCCCGGGGGTTGACCTGGATTGAACTCAATACATGCCAAAGACTCGCCATTCTTTCTGTGCCTTTTTCCAACTGTCTATTTATCAACTCCTTAACTGGACTTCTGACACAGATAGAGTTTGTTTTCCCTTCGATGGACTTGGACAATCGTTTGAAAAGTAGAGAGGAAACATTACTTTGAAGGGTAAAACTTTGCCTTGTGGACCAGGGTGGAGATTTCATTTAAGATTTAATTGTTCCTAACATGACCAGATTTGATCAGAGGTAGTGACAGATTTTATTTTCCTGGGCTCCAAGATCACGGCAGATGGGGACTGCAGCCAAGAAAGTAAAAGACATTTGCCCATGGGGAGGAAAGCTATGGCAAATCTAGCCACATCCTAAAAAGCAGAGACATCCCCCTGCCAACAAAAGGGTGTCCAGTCAAGGCTCTGGTTTTCCCAGTTGCAATCGATGGCTGTGTTGGTTGGACCATAAGGAAGGCTGAGCTCCAAAGAATGGAGGCCTTTGAACTCTGGTGCTGGAGAAGAAGACTCCTTCATTGAGTCCCTTGGACTGCAAGGCCATCCAACCGGTCAGTCCTAGAGGAGATCAACTCTGACTGCTCTTTAGAAGGCCAAATCCTGAAGAGGAAACTCAAAGACTTTGGCCACCTAAGGAGAAGGAAGGACTCCCTGGAGAAGAGCCTCATCCTGGGAACGATGGAGGGCAAAAGAAGAAGGGGATGACAGAGAACGAGATGGCTGGATGGAGTCACTGAAGCAGTCGGCGTGAGCTTCAATGGACTCCAGGGGATGGTAGAGGACAGGAAGACCTGGAGGAACATTGTCCATGGGGTCGCAATGGGTCGGACACGACTTCGCAACTAACAACAACGTGATCAGAATCCTCTCATTCCTGCAGAGCTAAACGAAATGTATATACGGCTGAATAGGATTAAGGTTCAGTCAGTGATGTTTGTTATGCTGTGCAAACTTCAGAGACTTGATGAATTGGATGATACAGAAATAGTGTGGATGCCAGGTGAAATTTCAGTGGTCCTTTATTGAAGAAATTGATTGTTGATTGTTTCACCTCTACTGGACTGGTTTGAGAGTCTCTTGAATGTGGACAGTGCTGTCACTTCAGATTATAACTTTGGGGCAGAATAAACTCTTCAAAATATTGGATCAAATACCCAGGCCTCGAAAGGCAATGGGTTTTATTCTGTATTTCATTATAGGCCATTTTAATGCACACATATTCTACTTACTCTTGTTTTTCTTTTAAGAATTTGCCTGCCTTCCTTTAGCTTCCCAGATGGTTTCTTGTGGAATTACGAATTCATTTCTGAATTCACTTTGAGCAAATATCTGGGGTTGGAAGGACTGAATAAACTTGCCAAAACATAGAGGCAGAAAGTTACCGGCTCAGAACATTTAGCTACTGCTATTATAATGACTAAGGGATGCAGCGGCTTAGTGGCTGAAACTATGGATGGATAGATGAATGTAGAGAGAGAGAGAGAGAGATGATGATGACGATGATGAATGGATAGATGGATAGATAGATAGATAATACAGATATAGACAGAGGGATGGATAGGTAAGGTAGGTAGGTAGGTAGGTAGGTAGAAAGATAGATAGGTAGGTATTAGATAGATAGATAGATAGATAGATAGATAGATAGATAGATAGATAGATAGATAGATAGATAGATAGATAGATAGATAGATAGATGGTTAGAGAGAGATGGATGGATGAATAAATGAAGATAGATAGATAGATAGATAGATAGATAGATAGATAGATAGATAGATGGATGGATGGATGGATGGATGGATGGATGGATGGATGGATGGATGGATGGATGGATGGATGGATGGATAAGGTAGGTAGGTAGGTAGATAGGTAGATATTAGATAGATAGATAGATAGATAGATAGATAGATAGATAGATAGATAGATAGATAGATAGATAGATAGATAGATAGAGAGATGGATGGATGGATGGATGGATGGATAGAGAGAGATGGATGGATGGATAAAGAAGATAGATAGATAGATAGATAGATGGATGGATGGATGGATGGATGGATGGATGGATGGATAGGTAAGGTAGGTAGGTAGGTGGGTGGATGGATGGATGGATGGATGGATAGAAGGATGATAGGTAGGTAGGTAGGTAGGTAGGTAGGTAGGTAGGTAGATAGATAGATCAGACAGAGGTACACATTTATCAATTCAGCCACCTTCAGAGCAGAGTTTAATTCATTCGGGTGAAGATCTGTTTCTGACTTTTTGCCCAGTAATTGCTGCTACAGCATGGTGTTTTGAAGAGATCAGCCTGGCAGCTCTCCAAGCCTGATCAAGGTCTGTAGTTGTGAAATCTTGTGAAAGGCTGTTGGTTGGGACTTTGCTGGAGAGGAATTCCCTTTCACCTAAACAAAAGAGGTTTTATCAGGACGAGGAGTCGGCTTCGTGCTTTTGGGAAGCCTGGGTCCAAACAACCAGGTTGTGTCCCTGAGTTCCTCCTGTGTCACTCCCAAGGAAAAAGGATCCATTTGGCCAACTCCGTCTTCCACTTGTGTCCAAAAAGAATCTGTCTGAAAAATAATAGACGAGAGGCAAATGCAGGCGGCTAACATGAGACGATCAGTAAGCCATTATCTGACACCAGGACCGTATGAAGCCAAGCAAGCTTTAACTCATGGTGCCTGAGCAGCTTTATTAAAAGGTCAGTTGCAGCCCCAGGCTAGAGTAAGTGAGAATCAAATAGCTTTGGAAATTAAAAAAAGAGGAGGGGGGAGGGAGGCTGAGAAAATTATTTGTCTAGTTGTGTCAAAGCTTCTGCCCGAGCAGGAAAGAAGCAACCTCATTCCGATGCCAGATAGAAAGGAATAATACAATACAATACAATACAATACAATACAATACAATACAATACAATACAATACAATACAATACAATACAATACAATACAATACAATACAATACAATAGCAGAGTTGGAAGGGACCTTGTAGGTCTTCTAGTCCAACCCCCTGCGTGGGCAGGAGCCCTATACCATTTCAGACAAATGGCTATCTAACATCTTTTTGAAGACTTCCAGGGTTGGGGCATTCACAACTGCTGGAGGCAAGCTGTTCCAGAGGTTAATTGTTCTGACTGTCAGGAAATTTCTCCTTAGTTCTAAGTTGCTTCTCTCCTTGATTAGTTTCCACCCATTGCTTCTTGTCCTGCCCCCAGGTGCCTTGGAGAATAGTTTGACTCCCTCTTCTTTGTGGCACCCTCTGAGATATCGGAACACTGCTATCATGTCTCCCCTGGTCCTTCTCTTCATCAAACTAGACATACCCAGTTCCTGCAACCTTTCTTCATAGGTTTTAGTCTCCAATTCCCTAGACGAGAGATTTCATTGTTCTACCGATCAGCTGGGGAGGAAAACTTTGAATGGACCTAGCAGATTTGTACAAAGAATGAAAATAAAAATGCAGATGGCGGTGGAATGCTCCTGAAGGGGATTCATCTGAGATTTCTAGGTCCTTAATCTGGAATTGTAAGGAGTCACGCCAATTGTGGGTAGAACTTTCCCTAAGGATCTCTAGGGAAGGGAGCTGTGGTGGGGCAGTGGCTGGAATGCTGTATTTATTGCAGGCTAATTCTGCCAACTGCCAGCAGTTCGATCCTGACTCTGTAAACCGCTTAGAGAGGGCTGGAAAGCACTGTGAAGTGGTATATAAATCTAAGTGCTATTGCTATTCTCCTTCTCCTCCTTCTCCTTCTCCTTCTCCTCTTTCACCTTCTCCTTCTCCTCCTTCTCCTTCTCCTTTTCCTTCTCCTCCTTCTCCTCCCCCTCCCCCCTTCCTCTTTATAGGTTGACTCACCCTTCCATTCTTCCAAGGTCTGTAAAATGAGGAGCCAGATTGTTGGGGGCAAGAGGCTGACTTTATAAACCTCTTAGAGAGGGCTGGAAAGCACTGTGAATTGGTATATAAATCTAAGTGCTATTGCTATTCTCCTTCTCCTTCTCCTCCTTCTCCTCCTTCTCCTCCTCCTCCTCCTCCTCCTCCTCCTTCTCCTTCTCCTCCTTCTCCTCCTTCTCCTTCTCCTCCTTCTCCTCCTTCTCCTCCTCCTCCTCCTCCTTCTCCTTCTCCTTCATCTTTATAGGTTGACTCACCATTCCATTCTTCCAAGGTCTGTAAAATGAGGAGCCAGATTGTTGGGGGCAAGAGGCTGACTTTATAAACCTCTTAGAGAGGGCTGTAAAGCACTGTGAAATGGTATATACGTCTAAGGACTAAGTGCTATTACTAAATCCATGCCCTCTTCCCAGTGACAGCCCCTCAGCTTTTGGAAGACAGCTATCATGTCACCCCTAAGTCTTCTCTTTGTTAGGCTGAACATACCTAGTTCCCTTAGAAATTCATCCTATGATTGTAGACTACCCATCATATGATTTAATCTCTGCATTTAAAATCTATATATCTGAGTGAATGCTATGTTTCAGGAAGACATTAACCCGTGTGTGTGTGTGTGTACTCAATGGTGTAAACCTGTGTGTGTGTGTACTCAATGGTGTAAATTTTTGCTTACCACCTTATCTGCTGTGATTCTTCCTGCTCTTTAAGGTAAGTGTATCTAGTTGGTCTTAAATTTATCTTTGTTTCTTCCTTTAACCATTTTTGATTCTCTCCTGATTTAATTGGGGATTTGCATTAGAAAAGCGGTTTTAATAAATTTCACAAAAGGAGGAAGGAAGGAAGGAAGGAAGGTGAAAGAGAAAGAAAAAGGAGGGGCTTGTAGGGATGACAATAATTTTGCCCTTTGCCTTCAGTGTGCATTTCTACTGTTTCTTCTCAATAGGATATGAATTTTAGAAGGCCAAATTAACTTAAAGAAATCCTAGGAGAGATTTCAGAACAAAAAGCTGTGTTTTACCCTAAACAAATATAAATAATACTTTTTCCTTTCTTCTTCCCTTCCTTTCCTTCTTTTCCTCCTTTACTCCCTTCTTTCTTTCATTCATTCTCTTCTCCTTCCTTCCTTCTATAGCAATTTGGGAAGGAGGACATAAACCAGTTTAAAGAGGTAGATAGATAGATAGATAGATAGATAGATAGATAGATAGATAGATAGATAGATAGATAGATAGATAGATAGATAGATAGATAGATAGATTCCTCCTGATAAAGGAGGAGAGCCCATGGCTTACTGGCTAATACAACTGCCTGATATGTAATACAGCCTGGGTTCAAATACCAGTAAAGGGTATGGCTAGCTGATGAGAGCTAAATAGCTTGAAATAGATCTATACTAATATCCCTTTATTTATTTATCAGCACAAATGTAACACAAATATAACAAAGGCAACGAAAAAATAGCTTTCTGCCTGGATGGCTCCTAGGGTGAGTCGAAAGACAGAAAAGGGAAGCAGTTCTGCCCCTTGGGCTTACCAGGGTGTTGTGACACAATATATACTTATTCCCCTGGCTCAGCTGATCAAGGAGGAGAACCTGTGGCTTAGTGGCAATTACAACTGCCTCACATGTAACACTTCCCAGGTTCAAATCCCAGTAAGGGTATGACTAGCTGATGAGAGCTAAATAGCTTGAAATAGATCTATACTAGTCTCCCTTTATTTATTTATCAGCACAAATGACACACACACACACACACACACACGTATCCAGGTATCCAGACCTCTCCAGCTTTTATAGGAACATAATGGCCCTTTGGTGTCCCAATCTGCAGCTCTGGAAATGTCCTTGCTCTTTTCAGCTAAAGCAAAATCCTTATTAAAAAATGTGTGCTTTGGGGAAAGCCTACGCAACCCTGCCTTTTGACTGAGGAAAACTAGCTTGCAAGAAGCTTCGACTCGCATTCCCCAAAAAAATGTGTTTCTTGGGATTAATGCACCCCCAAAAAAGGCATAGAGCTTTTGGGCAGATTGTTTCTTCCTATCCAGTTTGCAAATAAATGTTTTGCCTCTGCGTGAAATCCCTATTCGTGATGAAGGGGAGAAGTGACGGTTCCGAACGCTGAAAATTAATGGGTTTAGTTGTTTCTAAGAAAGAAGCATAGCAGGAAACTTAAGTCAGCAGATAGACATAAATAACTTCTCCCCAGACAGTGAAGTTTTGAATTCCTTTGAAATCATTCAGATATTTCATTTATGGATAGCGCTTTAAAGAAAGGAAATGGAACGATGGCTTCTCCTTGTGTAATTTTGGGTAAACGTTTGCAATATTTTGATCAAAACATTCCAAAGAGGGATGGCATAACTTTCGTTCTTGGTGTTCTACTTTGGTTTTACTTCTTCCTTCCCTTTCCTTCTCCTCCTCTTCCTCCTCCTCTGTCTTCCATCTTCCTACATCCACCTTCCCTCCTTCCTGCTTCCCTTCTTCTTCCCTTCTTCTTCCCTTTCTTCTGCTTTCCTCTTTTCTCCTCCTCTTCTTTCCTTCTTCCTTTTTTTCTTTCTTCCATCTTTCCTCCTCCTCCTTCCCCTGCAGAAATTACGGGAAATTCAAATATTGTTTCCATCTTCAGAGATGGAAATATAGTTTCTCCTTCCTCTCCTTCTCCTCTTCCTCCTAAGATTATGGTTTATTTAAACATTGCTTCCATCTTCAGAGGAAATTCAAATATTGTTTCCATCTTCAGAGATGGAAATATAGTTTCTCCTTCCCTTTCTCCTTCTCAGTCTTTCTGTCTCTTCCAACTCTGTCTATTCCTCCTTCTGTTCCTCCTGAAATTATGGTTTATCTAAACATTGTTTCCATCTTTAGAGAAGTAGAAATCTCTCTCCTTTTCTTTCTGCTTCTCTTTCTCCTTCCCCTCCTCCTCCTCCGTCTTCCATCTTCGTACTTCCACCTTCCCTCTTTCCTGCTTCCCTTTCTCCCTCTTTCATTGTTTATTCTCCTCTTCCTTCCTTCTTCCTTTTTCTTTCTTCTATCTTTCCTCCCCCTCCTCCTCCTTCTCCTCCTCTCCCCCATGCTGAAATTATGGTTTATTTAAACATTGTTTCCATCTGCAGAGAAGTGGAAATATAGTTTCTCCTTCTCTTTCTCCTTCCCTTTCTCCTTCATCTCCTCCTGCTCTGTCTTCCATCTTCGTATTTCCACCTTCCCTCTTTCCTGCTTCCCTTTCTCCCTCTTTCATTGTTTCTTCTCCTCTTCCTTCCTTCTTCCTTTTTCTTCCTTCTATCTTTCCTCCCCCTCCTCCTCCTCCTCCTCCTCTCCCCCATGCTGAAATTATGATTTATTTAAACATTGTTTCCATCAGCAGAGAAGTGGAAATATAGTTTCTCCTTCTCTTTCTCCTTCCCTTTCCCCTTCATCTCCTCCTGCTCTGTCTTCCATCTTCGTATTTCCACCTTCCCTCTTTCCTGCTTCCCTTTCTCCCTCTTTCATTGTTTCTTCTCCTCTTCCTTCCTTCTTCCTTTTTCTTCCTTCTATCTTTCCTCCCCCACCTCCTCCTCCTCTCCCCCATGCTGAAATTATGGTTTATTTAAACATTGTTTCCATCAGCAGAGAAGTGGAAATATAGTTTCTCCTTCTCTTTCTCCTTCCCTTTCTCCTTCTCAGTCTGTCTCCTGCTGCTGCTGCTCTTCCTGAAATTATGGTTTATCTAAACATTGCTTCCATCTTTAGAGAAGTAGAAATCTCTCTCCTTTTCTTTCTGCTTCTCTTTCTCCTTCCCCTCCTCCTCCTCCGTCTTCCATCTTCGTACTTCCACCCTCCCTCTTTCCTGCTTCCCTTTCTCCCTCTTTCATTGTTTATTCTCCTCTTCCTTCCTTCTTCCTTTTTCTTTCTTCTATCTTTCCTCCCCCTCCTCCTCCTTCTCCTCCTCTCCTCCATGCTGAAATTATGGTTTATTTAAACATTGTTTCCATCTGCAGAGAAGTGGAAATATAGTTTCTCCTTTTATTTCTGCTTCCCTTTCCCCTTCATCTCCTCCTGCTCCGTCTTCCATCTTCATATTTCCACCTTCCCTCTTTCCTGCTTCCCTTTCTCCCTCTTTCATTGTTTATTCTCCTCTTCCTTCCTTCTTCCTTTTTCTTTCTTCTATCTTTCCTCCCCCTCCTCCCCCTTCTCCTCCTCTCCCCCATGCTGAAATTATGGTTTATTTAAACATTGTTTCCATCTGCAGAGAAGTGGAAATATAGTTTCTCCTTCCCTGTCCCCTTCTCTTTCTCCTTCTGTCTGTCCTCCTCCTCCTCCTCCTCCTCCTCCTCCTCCTCCTCCTCCTCCTCCTCCTCCTCCCTTCATTTCCTACAGCCTTTCCAAGCACAATCCTTCCATCTAGTCTACCATCCATTCACATCACAATCAACAAAAATGAGTTTCTGCTTTACTGATCCTCCTCCTCATCACCTCTAGAGATCCGTCTGTTTTTATTTCGGTCCAGGACTGATTGGTTGGCTTTTCTTGCAATTCGCGGAACTCTTCATATCCATCACCCGTCCATAAATCAAAGCCATCCGTCTTATATCTCTTGTTGTTTCTCAGTGGTCATCTTTCAAAACTATACATCAGCACCGGGAAGACCATTGTTTTAACTATTCCGAACTTCTTGTCACCGAAATGTCCTGATACTTGATGATCTTGTCTAGCTGGGTTATTGCCTCCTTCGGAAGGATTAATCTCCCCTTTATTTCTCAAACGCACTGTCCATCTTGATCAACCCCAGGAAACACGCTCCCATCTTTGCCGTCAACAATAAGTTCATTAATTATACCGACCTTTCACTTCTTTATCTCGGGGGTGAATTTAAAGTTGCCATTTAATTTTCCAAAGTTTGGGGTCTCGTTTCCCAAATTGTTGGGAGGAGAATGAAGCCGGATGCCTCATTTGAATAAGAAAGTACCTTAACTTAGGTCTTGTTCTGTTCAGCTCCAAAGATCATATTAAGGTATTTCTCCACAAAATTCACATCGGGCAAATATTCCGCGAATTCAGCAGTTTTAGCTATCTTTTATCCATTAGCAGAAAAGGGAAGAAAACAATATTCATGCCTGGAGCAAAAGAAAAGGGGGAAGTAGGAAACAGTTGCAGAATTATAAATACAACCTTGAAATCGTAGAAACTTGCTAATTTTGTTTATGAAGAGTAGGGCAAAACTGTTGCCTCTGCATGGGTTCCGTGTCCTACATTCCAAGCGTGGGTCGTATCCAAGAGGAATAATGGTAAGAATGGACTGATCCAGTCAGGAATGAATGGAGATTGATTTGTATGGAAGTATTTGAGGAAAGAAAGAAAGAAAGAAAGAAAGAAAGAGGGAGGGAGGGAGGGAGGGAGGGAGGGAGGGAGGGGAGCAGAGGAGGGAATAGAGCCTTTGTATTTGAGGGAGGGAAGGAAGGAAGGAAAGGAAGGAAGGAAGGAGGGGGGGAGGGAGTGGAGTGGAGTAGAGGAGGGAATGGAGCCTTTGTATTTGAAGGACGGAAGGAAGGAAGGAAGGAAGGAAGGAAGGAAGGAAGGAAGGGAAAGAAAGAAAGAAAGATGGGAGGGAAGGAAGGAAAGAAGGAAGGGGAAGAGAGAGAGAGAGCGAAAGAAAGAAAGAAAGAAAGAAAGAAAGAAAGAAAGAAAGAAAGAAAGAAAGAAAGAGGGGGAAGGGAGGAGAATGGAATCTTTGTATGGAAGTATTTGAGAAAAAGAAAGAAAGAAAGAGAGAGAGAGAGAGGAGGGGAATGGAGGGAATTGAGACTTTATATGGAAGCATTTGAGAAAAAGAAAGAATGAAAGAAAGAATGATAGAAGGGAGGGAGGAAAGGAAGGAAGCAGTGAAGAAAGAAAGAGACAGAGAAAGAAATAGAGAGAGAGGGAGGAAGGAGGAGGGAATGTAAGTTGATATATATATATATGGGAGTATTTGAGAGGAAGGAAGGAAGAAAGGAAGGAAGGAAGGAAGGAAGGAAGGAAGGAAGGAAGGAAGGACAAAGGGGAAGGAAGAGGAATGGAGGGGAAGGGAAGTTAACTAATATAGGAGAAAGAAAGGGCCCATCCATGATAATAGCCTTGAAACCCTGCTTCCTGGGAATAACTAAGATTCAGTCTATTGTCAGCCAATACAAATTGTACAGTTGCTTTGGGCCAGACCCTCTTTTACTACCAAATCTACCTCACAGGACTCTCTCTGTGTGTGTGTGTGTGTGTGTGTGAAGGAAATAGGATGGGACAATGGTCTAAAAATGCTGCCTTGAATGAAAGGCAGGATGTAAATCTCATCGTCTCAAAAGTTTGGCCATTGTTCGATCGCTTTGGAAATGATCCGCTGAGACTTTTAGACCTGGCCAAATTTCTGACCACCGAGAGAGATTTGAGAGACTCCTGACGATATTAGACTTCACCGTAACACACTTATCGTATCCATCTGTAGAAAGTTAGCGCCCAGCCCTCTCTTAGAAGAATGAACTCTTTGGGGACATATGAAAAAAGCCAGAATATTATATTTCCCTGGATGATAAAAGAAGAAACGTGTTTTAAAGACAGAAAACAGCTTCCTGCACCCACCCACCCAGCAGATATTTGGTGCCCGTTGAGAAGGACTGGGCCAGCCTACAAGACAAAAGACCTCCAGCTCAAGGGTGATGGGATTAAGACATGACCTGTTAGGACTATAATCCTAGTGTTGAATTGGCAGTATATATATATGGAAGTATATATATTGGCAGTATATATATATGGGCTTATATATATATATATAAGGGGAACTGGCTTGGCTAAAGTGCTAGGTTCCTTGCTTAGCATGCAACGTAGCCCTGGTTCGAATCCCAGTAAGGGGTATGGCCAGCTGATGAGAGCTAATAAGCTCGAAATAGATCTATCCTGGTCTCTCTCTAATTTAATTTATTGATCAGCTCATAAAAACTAACACAGCCATGATTGAAATGGTATATGTAACTTTAAATGCTACAGTAAAATTGGCTGCTGCTTTCTCAACTCAGCCATAAGAGGGAGCTGGAATCACAGTTAAGATGCTGATCATTTTGAATGGAGACTCTGGATGTCGGGTTAGGACCGTGAAAGGCGAAGAAGCAAGGAGATTCGTGGATTGAACGACTATAAGCCAACTGTTTGAGATATCGACTGTATTTTGATTCAAGACTAACTATCACTATTTGTGAAGAAGTAGTTTATTTTTGCACCACAAGTAAAGTCTACTTGTTTTTACCATCAATGTCTGTGACTATTAGTGTGAATATCAAGCAACATATCTCTTGCTGCAAATTCCATTGCACAACTCTCTGTCTCCTAACAGAGATATCCTCAACATGACCCTCGGTGGTACTTCAAGACATGGGGGAAGATTTTATCAATGGTTAGAGAAAGACACATGGAAAAGAAAGTAAGGGGAAGATATGGAACCTAGACAATACGCCATTAAGTAGAAAAGGGGGTGGAAGAGGGGGAAAAATAGGGAAGAAAATAATAATATGTAAGTATATATTCAAAAGTAAGATACAAAGAGGAAAAAACAAAATCAGGATAGATTTGAGAAGGAAAGGGAGCAAGAAATGATATTCAGCTATTTTGGGGTCTGCAGAAACACCACCCCAAGGAAATGAAAATTAAGAGCTGGAAGAGACATCTACAACAGTAGAAAAGAGAAATGAAGAGAGGAGGAGAGGAGTGGAAGATAGAGGTGAGAAAGATGGAAGGGAGAAGGAGAGAGTGGGAAGAAGGGGAAGAGGAAGAGAGGGGAGAGGTAAGGAAAGAAGGAAAGGGAAAGGGGAGAGGAAGGAAGTAGAGAAGAGAGGGAGGGAGAAAAGAAAGTGAAAAGGAGGTGGTGTCAAAACAGACAAGGGATGGTAAACAAAGGAACACAAACGGTACATTATAACCCTGGAAATGGAATGACAAATGTATAAGAATGACAAATGTAAACAAAGAATAATAACTATGTGCATGTATATCTATAATTGTATAAACCTCTTTTATTAGACAAATGTGAATTCCTCTCATTCATATTCAGCAAAGGCCTGGTAAACAGTCTTTCAAAGGTGAATTTATGACCACAGACCTTATCTAGCTTGGAAAGCTGCCATGTCAATATTTTCCCAAGGAAAGACTTGGCACAGAGTCTCTGAGATTCACAGACAGATCTTCACACTCCTGAAATGAATGAACGACTGAATGAATGAATTGTTTCCTGCCAAAGCCCACTCCCCTTTCGCTCCTCTTTTATGTCCCATGGGAGGGGCCATTCACTGTTCACCTGTGGCTTTACTCCCAAGTCAACCCTGATATCTTAGCTGTTCTTTTCTTCTGGCAGCTCTGCGCATGCGCACACTGGGAGCAGGCTCCAGCTGTTCCTCTGCCACTGCTGTCTAGATCAGAAGGCAGCTGAGAATTGCCAGATGGTCTTGGCGCCACCACTGCCTCCAATGCAAAGCCCTCATCAGAGCCGTCCCCAGCTTCCAGGACTGGCCCGTGTTCCTCCCCAACCTCCTCATTGTCTGACGCTGCTGCCAGCTCCACGGCCGGTCACAACACAGTCCACTTCTCCTCCTCTAGAAACTCTACTCTCTTCTAGAACTGATGATGTTACCTAGTTGGGTAATGAAACATCTGCAAGAAAACCACCAAGCTCAGAGAGCAGCAAGGCTTCCACAGTTCAACTTTGAACTACAGATTTCTCTTCTGTTGAAAAAAGAAATGTGCACAACTGCCCGCAAAGTGGTACAACCAACTATAATCAACAATAAAATTAGGATGACTCTGGGCCCTGACCTTTTCACCTTCAAAAGGCCAAGAGGGAACGGATACAGGAATCACTCTGTTTTGAGGGAAGACGTGTCCGTTGCTGAAAATCAATAGTTGCCGTGGCCTCACTCCCTCCATTCCTCCTCAGGGTTGCTCAAGTAAATAACGGAAGCATCTCTGACCCCTTCGTGCCTTCCTAGGAAACGCTGCACTGCAACTTTGCTCAGGAGTGGAAAGTAGCAATGGGTGGAAACTAATCAAGGAGAGAAGCAACTTAGAACTGAGGAGAAATTTCCTGACAGTCAGAACAATGAATCAGTGGAACAGAAGTTGCCTCCACAAGTTGTGAAGGCCCCAACACTGGAAGTCTTTAAGAAGAGGTTGGATAGTCATTTGTCTGAAATGGTATAGGGCTTCCTGCCTGGGCAGGGGGTTGGACTAGAAGACCTCCAAGGTCCCTTCCAACTCTGCTATTGTATTGTATTGTATTGTATCCAGCGTTTGGATTCTGAAAAAAAAATAAAGATCTCCAAGCCAAGCCCAACGATCTCCTCAATTGCCAGCATCAGGTCCATCAAATCCGATACGCAGTTCGCGATCATTTCATCTAGGAAATTGTCACTGGGTCTCAGCTGTGTTGGCCACAGGAGCAGGAGGCCACTCATTACTGGTTTGGGGGCCTCCCAAAGTCATCTCAAATTGGCCATTATGGGAACAGGCTGTTGGTACGATTCCAGTCTGATGCATGTCCTCGGTTGTTGTTCTCTAAATCTCGTGGAGGGTGAAGTTCAAAGCTTTTTTGGGGGGGAACGAGAAGATCCAAGAAGTTGACATTAGCTTCTCCTCACTGATGCTACATGGCTAAAAGACATGAAGAACAAACATAAATGAGACATATCCAATTCCATAAGGTTGCAGGAATTGGGTACGTTTAATTTAATGAAAAGAAGGACTAGGGGAGACATGATAGCAGTGTTTCAATATCTCAGGGGTTGCCACAAAGAAGAAGGAGTCAAGCTATTCTCCAAGGCACCTGGGGGCAAGACAAGAAGCAATGGGTGGAAACTAATCAAGGAGAGAAGCAACTTAGAACTGAGGAGAAATTTCCTGACAGTGGGAACAATTAATCAGTGGAACAGCTTGCCTCCAGAAGTTGTGAATGCTCAAACACTAGAAGTTTAAGGAAGATGTTGGATAACTATTTTTCTGAAGTGGTGTAGGATTTCCTTCCTAGGCAGGGGGTTGGACTAGAAGACCTCCAATGTTCCTTCCAACTCAGTTATTCTATTCTATCTTCTGATTTCCCCACCGCTTGACAATTGTAATGTATATAGAGAAGGAAACCTCTAAAATTGGTGTAGCAGGAGTTGGCACATAAACTCTATAAATGGAGGGAGAGAATCAAGATCACGTGAAGTGTTAATACCACTTTATAAGGCCTTGGTAAGGCCATACTTGGAATACGGCATTCAGTTTTGGTCACCACGATGTAGAAAAGATGTGGAGACTCTAGAAAGAGTGCAGAGAAGAGCAACAAAGAGGATTAGGGGACTGGAGGCTAAAACATATGAAGAACGGTTGCAGGAACTGGGTATGTCTAGTTAAATAAAAAGAAGCATTAGGGGAGACATGATAGCAGTCTTCCAATATCTAAGGGGCTTCCAGAAAAAAAGATGGGTTGGCCTATTCTCCGAAGCACTTGAACACAAACAAGAAGCAACAGAGAAATTGTATCAAGATCAACTTGAAGTATTGGTACCACTTCTTACTGCCTTGGTTAGACCTCATTTCAAGTGCATCCAGTTCTGGTCACCTTAATACAAAAAAAGATGTTGAGACTCTGATAAGAGTGAAGAGAAGAGCAACAAAGATGAAATGGTGTCTGTAAGAAGGTGGCTCAGTGGCTAAGAGGCTGAGCTTGTCAATCAGAAAGGTCAGCAGTTCAGCAGTTCAAATCCCTAGCGGCGTGTAACGGAGTGAGCTCCTGTTCCTTGTCCCAGCTTCTGCCAACCTAGCAGTTTGAAAGCATGTAAAAATGCAAGTAGAAAAATAGGAACCACCTTTGGTGGGAAGGGAACAGCGTTCCGTGCACCTTCGGTGTTTACTCATGCTGGCCACATGACCACGGAGACGTCTTCAGACAGCACTGGCTCTTTGGCTTTGAAACGGAGATGAGCACCGCCTCCTAGAGGTGGGAACCATTAGCACATATGTGTGAGGGGAAACGTTACCTTTTTAAGAGGAACAAATAGATGTTAGGGTTAGGTATAACTAGATATGGCTAGCTTAACAAGGAAAAGGACTTGTGGATGGCATGAAACCTTTCTTCTAGTGTCATTCTGCCTCTTTATAAATCTATGGTGAGGCCCCATCTGGAGTATTGTGTACAGTTCTGGTCACCATACCTTCAGAAGGATATTATGGAAATGGAAAAGGTGCAGAGGAGGGCAACCAGAATGATTAGGGGGCTGGCACACCTTCCTTACCATCTGAGGCTGCAACGGCTGGGCCTCTTGAACGGATTTCCTGAAGACCATTGATGAATGGTGCACCCCTTTCGCCTTTTTTTCAGGATTAAGGATGGCAAAATCCTCCGATTCGCATTCAATTTTCAGTGCTCACTGTGGCATTTCTCCCATCGGTCTTTGCATAGGTGCAAACAAAGTGCAAGCAACAAGAAGAAGAAGAAGAAGAAGAAGAAGAAGAAGAAGAAGAAGAAGAAGAAGAAGAAGAAGAAGAAGAAGAAGAAGAAGAAGAAGAAGAAGAAGAAGAAGAAGAAGAAGAAGAAGAAGAAGAAGAAGAAGAAAGAAAACTGCCAGAGGATTATCTACAAGTGCTTACACATTCCATTCAGGTAGGACTCTCCAACATGCATAACCTCGGGCGTTCATTTAATCATCTTCCTCTCTCCCTTCCCGCACCCCCAACCTGTAAAGATTGCAAAAAAATGAAATGCTGAACGCACCAAAGTGGCCCAAAATGATGAAGCTCCCGGAGTCAGCAAATTCATGCCGCAGATTCTCATAAAAGCATATTTGCAAGCTATTGAATGCACATCATAAGCCCAGGCATAAATAGATCTATGGTGTGGGGTGTTTGTTATTGCGTGGTGCCTCTAAAATAAATACACAGTGGCGATAAGTAACTGTTTGGGCCATGGAAAAGATGAGCAAGCGTGATTTCTTTTTTTTTTTTTTGAAAGAAGGTCAAAATCGTTGGCTTGATACTCCATTCTTCATGCAAAACACAGGCTTCTTCTGTATAGATACAGATTAACAGAGCTGGAAGGGACCTTGTAGGTCATCTAGTCCAACCCCACCACCCAAGTAGGGAACTCTACACTATTTCTGACAGCTGGTAGTCCAGTCTCTTCTTGAAAGGTTCCAGTGATGAAGTTCCCACAACTTCTGAAAGCGACTTTGGGTTGATTGCTGTCACTGTCAGAAAATTGCTCCTTATTTCCAGGTTGAATCTCTCCTAGATCCGTTTCCATCCATGATTCCTTGTCTGGCCTTCAGGCGCCTTGGAAAATAGCTTGATCCCCTCCTCTCTGTGGCAGCCCCTCAAATATTGGAAGGCTGCTATCCTGTCTCCCCTGGTCTTTCTCTTACTAGACCAGCTATGCCTAGTTCCTGCAACCATTCATTGTATGTTTTAGCCTCCAGTCCCCTCATCATTCTGGTTGCTCTTCTCTGCACTCTTTCTAGAGTTTCAACATCTTTTTTTATAGCGTGGGGACCAAAACTGGATGCAGTCCTCTAGGTGTGGTCTTACTAAGGCTTTGTAGAGTGGTATTAGTACCTCACATGAGCTTGATTGAATCCCCCTGTTAATGCAATTTAGGATTTGTGTTGGCTTTTTTGGCTGCCCTTGCACACTCATATTTAATTGGTTGCCTCCTAAGACTCCAAGATCCCTCTCACAGTTACTGTTATTAAGCCTGATTTCACCCAGTCTATATGTGTACTTTTGGTTTACACTTACCTAAGTGTAGGACTTTACTTCTCTCTACTTTGAATTCCATTATGTTAGATCAGAGGCGTAGCGTGGGGGGTGCAGGGGGGGCCGGCTGCACCAGGCGCAACATCTGGGGGGGCGCGCTCCAGAGACCCGACTCGGAAGCTCTCCTCCGCGGGTCTCTGGAGTTGGCGGCGGCGGCGCCTGGGCGCTCCTGGGCCGGCGAGAGTCGGGGAGCGAACAGCGGCCAGTAGGGGCCAAACCCTCCCGGGCCATCCCCTGGCTGAGGCCAGCGCCGGCTCCTCGCACCCGCCAGCGCCACCTGAGGGGGCCAGGCGAGACTTAAAGGCGCAGGTCTTTCGAAGCAACGGCCGTGCAGAGACCCTGGAAGACTCCTCCGTTCCGAGCCAGCCAGAGGAGCGGCGACCTGGGCCCTGCGGCGGCCCGGGAAGACCCTCTTGCCCCGGCTTTCGGGCTGTTGCCCTCCGTAGAAAGGAGCGTCGGGTGTCCCAGGCCCGCACCACGCAAAGGGCGCTCGCTTCTCCCCAAGGCGAGGCAACGAGTGTCGGACCCGGATGGCCGAGCCCTTTGGGCAGCGGCTGCCCACCGGATCCTCGCGGGAGGTGCGTGGGCTCGACACCACAAGAAGAGCTGCCTCCCCCGAGTGCTAAAATCCACGGGTTAGGGGGCGCAAATTACTTGCCTTGCCCCGGGTGCTGACAACCCACGCTACGCCACTGTGTTAGATAAAACCCAGTGTCCAAGTCTGTCAAGATCCATCTGGATTTTGAGCCTATGGGTGTTAGCTATTCCTGCCAGCTTGGTATCATCTGCAGATTGGGTAAGTTTACCCTTCTATTCCCTGGTTACACCCAGTCTGATGGGATGCGACCTTTATCTTCCACTCCTCTCTTCTAGTAGTCACATCAAGTTAAGACGGATCCTGGAATGAGGAATCAAAGAGGCTCTCTGTGTTAAAATTGAACAGCCCTTTCTCTCGATCAAAAGTGAAGGATGCGACAACACCTGTCTCCTGTTTGCAATGCAGCCTTGTTAGCAGTCCCAAGATGGTTGTGCACTCACTTGTAGTTTCATTCAGGTGATTGTGAGGGTACAGATTAACCAACAAAGGAGAATATTTGTAGCTCAGGGTTGAAATGAGGGGGCCTGGGTCACTGGAACCAGCATGCTACCAAGCCACACCCACCAAGCCATGCCACGCCCATCAAGCCACGCCCACAGAACCGGTAATTTAAAAAAATGAATCCCACCACTGGAGCACTGCCCCCTAGAGCCGGAAAGGACTAGCATGCAAGTGTGGGGGAACCTTTACCTTATGGGTCCCTTATCACCTGGTGATTAAAACCTTCTTCACTCCGCCCAAGCTTCCTTCTCACCCGTATAACCAGATTTCCTGAAGGATCTGAATGATGCATCGTGCCAGGATAACATTAACCAACTTTATAATAATAATAATAATAATAATTTATTAAATTTGTTGACCGCTCCCTCTCCCCGAAGGGACTCGGAGCGGTGCACACGGCTAATAAAACAATAAATACATACATATAGTTAAAAACAAATTAAATATTTCCCTGCGCTAAAAATTCCAATTAAAAAACTAAAATCCCCATCTAAAATTTCTGGCAACCCCATCGAAGAGAGACTATCCTAGGCCGGCCAAGCAGAACAGATATGTTTTTAGTTTTAGATGGAAGGAGCGGAGGTCCGTGGTAGTTCTAATGTCGGGGGAAAGGTCGTTCCAGAGGGCTGGGCCCACCACAGAGAGAGCCCTTCCCCTGGGCATCGCCCGCTGACAAAGTCTAGTGGACGACACCCGGAGCAGTCCCTCTCTGTGGGAGCGAATCGGCCGTGTGGATGTGTGCGGCAGGATCCGATCCTGCAAATAGCTAGGTCCCGAGCCATGGAGCGCTTTAAAGATGATAACTAGAACCTTGAAGTGCACCCGGAAGACGACAGGCAGCCAGTGCAGCTCGCGCAAGAGCGGTGTTACGTGGGTACACCTTGCGGTTCCCATAATTGCTCGTGCGGCTGCATTCTGGACTAGCTGAAGTCTCCGAGTGCACCTCAAGGGGAGCCCCATGTAGAGAGAGTTACAATAGTCCAGTCGGGATGTCACGAGAGCATGAGTGACTGTGCGAAGGGCGTCCCGATCCAATGCCTATTGTTCCTTCACTTTAGAGCCAAATCTCAGGGTAGAGTACAATTTATGCCTGGTAAACATGAGCACATCAGCAGTGGAAGGCCAGTGCTGGATCAGTCCCCTGGCCTGCCTCATCTAGCAGCCTGCTCTGACAGTGGCCAACCAAATGCAGAGGGAAGCTTACTAGCATCCGAGCAGATGCCTTCAGAGGCAGTTCCACAATGAGTAGCCAGCAACACATGTAATCACAGCAAATTCCCAAATGGAAGTACATGTTCCGTAAAAACAAACAATCCTTTAGCCTGTCTTGATTTTGCCATGATTCAGGCTCATTGGGTGACCTCTGGTTCTACTACCACGATGCCGAACCTATGGCACTATAGGCAGCCATATTTGCCGGCACGGCAGCCCTCAGGGGATTTTCAGCCTTCTGGAAGGCCGTTGGGCTGTTTTTCACACCGCTCCAGGCTTCGGAAAAGCCTCCGGAGCCTAGAGAGGGTGAACATAGTAGCAACTGTGAGAGGGATCTTGGAATCCTAGTGGACAACCATTGAAATATGAGCCAGCCGTGTGCAGCAGCTGCCAAAAAAGCCAACCCAGTTCTAGGCTGCATAAACAGAGGGATAGAATCTAGATCACGTGAAGTGTTAATGCCACTGTATAGTGCCTTGGTAAGGCCACACTTGGAATACTGCATACAGTTTTGCTCACCACGATGTAGAAAAGACGTGGAGACTCTGGAAAGAGTGCAGAGAAGAGCAACCAAGATGATTAGGGAACTGGAGACTAAAACATATGAAGAACGGTTGCAGGAGCTGGGTATGTCTAGTTTGATGAAGAGAAGGACCAGAGGAGACATGATAGCAGTGTTCCGATATCTCAGAGGGTGCCACAAAGAAGAGGGAGTCAAACTATTCTCCAATATCTCTAACAATTTCTAACTACATACTTAACGCTTTTGCACCTAGGTAAACCAGCAAGTGACCTGAACAAGGAGTCAAACTATTATCCAAGGCACCTGGTATAAGTTCTCCTGCTTCTGCCTGAAGATGAACTAGAAGATTTCCAGGCACTCATCCAACTCTTGTTATTATGTTCTTCCAGAGGTGGAAGAATCAAAACTGCACACAATCTTCCAGATGTGGTATCAACATTGATTTATATAACGTCATTAGGATATTGATGTTTCGGTTTCAGAGATTGTTTTTTGTTATCCCTTAAAGTGCAATTGGTATTCATTTTTCTGCACGTAACATCTTCATTCAACAGCTTACCATGACTCCGAGATCCAGCTTCCGTCTCGTCTGAAAAATGGAATGCAAAGCGAACTTTTGACCAATAATTTTATTTTCAGATCTCTATACAATCACTGCTGTGAAGAGCTTGATCTGGCTGATACGATTTTGGTGTGGGATGGAGTAAGTGTGAAAAAGGCAGGAATGAAGGGGACCAAATTAAAACCAACAAAGCTAATGCATCCTGGGATGAATGAAAATAAGGAAGCGAGAAGCAGAAAACAAGTAATAATGTAATTATAAAGGCAGATTGTCAATAGCAATTTCCAGCTTACACAACTCTGCCATTGTGCTGTGGGCAAAAGAAGGAGATCTTTGCGAGGAGATGGAGAATTGATTGAAAGGGAGAAGGGGCGGAAAAAAACCAATAAACAAGGAAGAAAGGTGAATATTACTGAAAATCAAATAATCGGTTGATCTAGTTGGACCAATCAGGATGATAGTAGTGTTCCAATATCTCAGAGGTTGCAACAAAGAAGAGGGAGTCAAACTAAGGCACCTGATGGCAGAACAAGAAACAATGGGTGGAAACTAATGAAGGAGAGAAGCAACCTGGATCTAAGAAGAAATCTCCTGACAGTGAGAACAATTAACCAATGGAACAATATGTCTCCAGAAGTTGTAAATGCTCCAACACTGGAGGCTTTTAAGAAGAGATTGGACAATTGTTTGCATATTTCTGATTTAATGAAAAGAAGGACCAGGGATGGTGTGATGACAGCCTTCCAATATCTCAAGGGTTGCCCCAAAGAAGAGGGAGTCAAGCTATTCTCCAAGGCACCTGACTGTAGAACAAGAAGCAATGGGTGCAAACTAATCAAGGAGAGAAGCAACCTTAGAACTAAGGAGAAATTTCCTAACAGTGAGAACAATTAGCCAGTGGAACACTTGCCTCCAGAAGTTGTAAATGCTCCAACACTGGAGGTTGTATAGAAGAGATTGGGCAACCATTTGTTTGAAATGGTATATAAGGTTTTCTGCCTGAGCAGGGGGTTGGACTAGAAGACCTCCAAGATCCCTTCCAACTCTGTTATTCTGTTCTGTTCTGTTCAAGGGGTTTCATTGTGAAGAGGCAATAATGAGAACAACACTAATATGTCAAACATCCACATCTGCCTATCCCAGGACCTTGGGAAGGGATTGATAAGTGGATAAGAATGCCAAAAAAAACCCCAGTTTAAACTTTTGGTTAACGGTGTGACAAACCATAATAATATAATCTTTTAGCAAGTCACTCTATTATGCACAAACTGGTCACAGGCAAGGACATAACACAACCATTAGAATGATTCCTTGGAACATCAATGAAAATTATGATGAGCCAGCAATGGAAAAATTCCATGGGAACCTATAGTTGAAAACGTCCTGTATTTTACAGAGTATAAAATGCACCTTTTTCCCTCAGAAAAGAGGGTGAAAATCTGGGTGTTTCTTATACACTGAATACAGCATTTTTGGCCTCCCGAAAACCCACCGGCTTTGCAAAAATCGCCGTGCATAGCCTTTAGGAGGCTTCCAGAGTGATCCTGGGGGCTAGGGAAGGCAAAAATGAGCAAAGAAGCCAGGCCGTTATTTGCTCATTTTTGCCTCCCATATCCCCCAGGAGCATTCTATAAGCCTCCTAAAGGCTATGCATGCCCTTTTTTCGACAAAAAATGGGCCCGTTTTCATGAAAAACGGGCCTGTTTTGGGAGGTCTGGAGAGTGCAAAACCTTTTTTAAAAAATTTGTCTCCTCAAAATCCTGCTGCGTCTTATACTCCGGTGCAATTCTTTCCAGAGGGGCTGTCCCCACTAGTGTTGATTGACAACTTCCCCTCCCCCTGAAACAGTGGTGGGTTTCAAATTTTTTAGAACCTACTCTGTAGGTGTGGCCTATTTTGTGGGCGTGGCTTGGCAGTCATGTGACAGGGTGGGAGTGGCCACCTTTTAAAATGGGGTGACACTCATTTAACAACGCTCTTGCTTAGCAACCAAAATTTTGGACTCAATTGTCATGATAAATTCTTTCTTTCTTTCTTTCTTTCTTTCTTTCTTTCTTTCTTTCTTTCTTTCTTTCTTTCTTTCTTTCTTTCTTTCTTTCCTTCCCTCCTTCCTTCCTTCCTTCCTTCCTTCCTTCCTTCCTTTTCCTTTCCTTCCCGTTGGGTCACTGACAGCGGCGGGCCAGATTTACTTCCAGGTACGCCGGTGGAACCCCCTCTCACCGGTTCTCTAGATTTCACCAACCGTCTCTCACGAGTAGGTGCGAGCCTGCAGAAACCCACCACTGCCCTGGAATCAGGCGATTGAGCACAAGCTGGGCACTTATGGACTCTCACCGGTACTTTTAATGTCCCTGGACTTGGATCAAGCGAAGCAAGTAGTAATTAATAGAATGAAGGACATGGAGTTCCAAGAAGAACTAAATAGATTGCCTTTCCACAATAGGAACAGAATCAAACAGGGTGTGTGGGAATCGGAAAGATATTTAAATGACCTCATCTTCCCAAAACAAAGAATCGCTTTCTTCAGAGCCAGATTTAACATTCTACCTTCAGCACTTCTCCAGGGCAGGTATAAGAGAACACCTATAGCAGAACGGGTTTGTATATGTGGTCAAGGAGAAGTGGAAGATATCTCACACGTTCTACTACACTGTGGGCTATACAGAGCTTGCAGGTCTGCATATATTCTCCCCTTATTAGAGAGATTACCAGGGAGGGCAGAAAATTTTTATCTAGACTTCCTTCTCCAGGACACGAACCCGGCTACTACGCATGCAGTGGCAAAATTCTGTGCTTCCGCAATGTCCATAAGAAAAAAATTGGTTATAGAAGTATAGTTGTGATCTTGTACCAATCATTTGGACATATCTCTAACAATTTCTGGACCATTGTATTTACTTACATACTTAATGCTTTTGCACCTAGGTAAACCAGCAAGTGACCTGAACAAGGAGTCAAACTATTCTCCAAGGCACCTGGGGGCAGGACAAGAAGCAATGGGTGGAAACTAATCAAGGAGAGAAGCAACTTAGAACTAAGGAGAAATTTCCTGACAGTTAGAACAATTAACCTCTGGAACAGCTTGCCTCCAGAAGTTGTGAATGCCCCAACCCTGGAAGTCTTTAAGAAGATGTTAGATTCCATTTGTCTGAAATGGTATAAGGTTCCTGCCCACGCAGGGGGTTGGACTAGAAGACCTACAAGGTCCCTTCCAACTCTGCTATTGTATTGTATTGTATTGTAAAGTGAGAACATGTATGCTACTTTCCACTTGTAACGCTGACATTTTTAAAAATATATCTTAAAGTTAGTACTTTTTAACATATGGTTAAATGTAATGTGTATTGCTGGTCTTCGACCGTAATAAAGATTTATATTATACTATACTATAAAAAAAATACTACTTATACTCCGGTGCTTCTTATACTCTGAAATATACGGTAGCTGAAAAAGAGCAGTTTCTGAACACAAATTCATCAAGTCTTGTCTCGTGACACAACGATGATTTAATGGTGGTTGAAAAGAAGAAAGTGAAGATAATTGACATGCCAATATCAGGCGAGAGTAGAAGAGAAGACAAAGAATTAGGGAAGATCACAACGTATCAAGGCCTAAAAATTGAAGTTGAAAGATGTTGGCTTAAACTGGCTGCGATGGTTCCAATAGTCCACAGAGCCTGATTTCACACACATATTACACAATGCATGACATCATCCTATCTTCTCGAGAAGCAGTCAATGCAAAGGAAAGCTAACCCCCATCAAAAACTGGTAACTGTGGTTTCATATCGATATGCCTATCCCAGGTCTTCGGAAATATCTCAATTGATAAGGCAAACATACCAAATCTAGTCTGAACATTGGACTGATTGTGCAATGCGCCAAAATACCAACAACCAAAGAGAACTTACTCTACATCAATCACTCCCACCAGCTGAGGATCATAGAATCCCAGGACTAGAAGGGACCTTGGAAGTCTTCTAGTCCTACCCCACTGGTTGAAATCCATTCACTGAGGTAGTTTGTAATATACTCTCCCTGCCTGCCTGAATGGGATGAGACAATGTAATGGGGAGAAAATGGTTCTGCGGATAGTTGGCCCCATGCCATGAAAGGCTTTAAAGGAGTAAATAGATGAGAAAGAGAGAGAGAGAGAGAGAGAGAGAGAGAGAGACAGAGACAGAGACAGAGACAGAGACAGAGACAGAGACAGAGACAGAGACAGAGACAGAGACAGACAGACAGACAGACAGAGATGGTAGGTAGGTAGGTAGGTAGGTAGGTAGGTAGGTAGGTAGGTAGGTAGGCAGGCAGGCAGGCAGGCAGGCAGGCAGGCAGGCAGGCAGCCTGGCTGACTGACTGACTGACTGACTGACTGACAGATTGATCATAGATGATACATTATGAGAGAGAATAGATAGATTATAGATAGACAGACAGGCAGACAGATTGTTACAATACAATACAATAGCAGAGTTGGAAGGGACCTTGTAGGTCTTCTAGTCCAACCCCCTGCATGGGCAGGAATCTTATACCATTTCAGACAAATGGCTGTCTAACATCTTTTTAAAGACTTCCAGGGTTGGGGCATTCACAACTGCTGGAGGCAAGCTGTTCCAGAGGTTAATTGTTCTTACTGTTAGGAAATTTCTCCTTAGTTCTAAGTTGCTTCTCTCCTTGGTTAGTTTCCACCCATTGCTCCTTGTCCTGCCCCCAGGTGTCTTGGAGAAAAGTTTGACTCCCTCTTCTTTGTGGCACCCTCTGAGATATCGGAACACTGCTATCATGTCTCCCCTGGTCCTTCTCTTCATCAAACTAGACATACCCAGTTCCTGCAGCCGTTCTTCATATGTCTTAGTCTCCAGTCCTCTAATCATCTTGGTTGCTCTTCTTTGCACTCTTTCCAGAGTCTCCACGTCTTTTCTACATCGTGGCGACCAAAACTGTATGCAGTATTCCAAGTGTGGCCTTACCAAGGCACTATACAGTGGCATTAACACTTCACGCGATCTAGATTCTATCCCTCTGTTGATGCAGCCTAGAACTGTGTTGGCTTTTTTGGCAGCTGCTGCACACTGCTGGCTCATATTTAAATGGTTGTCCACTAGGATTCCGAGATCCCTCTCACAGTTGCTACTATTGAGCAAGGTACCACCTATACTGTACTTGTGCATTTGGTTTTTCTTGCCTATATGTAGGACCTTACTTTTTTTTGATTGATTTTTTGATTGATTGATTGATCATAGATGATAGATTATGTGAGAAAGAGAATAGATAGACAGACAGACAGATTGATCATAGATGCCAGATCATGAGAGAGAGATAGAGAGAGATAGAGAGAGAGAGAGAGAGAGATAGAGAGAGAGAGAGAGAGAGAGAGAGAGAGAGAGAGAATAGATGATAAATAGATAGGTAGGCAGACAGATTGATCATAGATGATAGATTATGAGAGAGAGAGAGAGAGAGAGAGAGAGAGAGAGATGATTGAGGGAGGGAAGGAACAGACAGACAGACAGACAGACAGACAGACAGACAGACATGATGTATCTGTCTCAGGAACCAAGGTTCTTCACATGAGTACAAGTTTAATCCATACTATCTCTCTACAAGAAACTCAACTACTAATGGCCAGTGCAAATTGATGGTAAGACAAGAGTCCATAAAATTCATGGTGGGTTGGACTTGTATATCTCTTATTGGCATGAAGGGACTCCAGACCGATAACACGCTTGGCCCCTCCCTCAGACTCAGGCTGACCAGCTCTTACAAGATTGTTTATTTCATTTGTCTATGGGGATTCTCAGTCATCCAGGTCACAATTATCCCAAAGGTGCTTTTGGGGGGGGGGGGGAGGGAAGCACCTTTGGGACATTTATTGACCCCCTATATTTATCTGCCTCCCCCCCCCCCTCTTGCTGGTACGACTTGCAGAGAGTGACATTGATTGATTTCTAACCTAGAAAGAAAATCTCTTATTAAATTCTCTCTGCAACGGGGCTAAGAGCTGCGAAGACTTCTGAGTTGCTCGCCATTCCGTTGAAATGGCCCAAAGCTCTCGGGAGGATTAAGCCAATCGGTAGAAGATAATTGTCAATGACTTTTAGACACGAGAGCTGAAGACAAAACTTCCTTGTTCAGAAACGGATGCGGATAAAATAAAATATTTTTTTAAAAGAGGTCTTTGATCAGCTCCACAAGAAGAGTTCTTTCCACTTTCATCTCGGCTTGTATCAAACACGCAACATCAAACCCTCCTAAAGAAGCGATTTGCATGGAGAAAATGGCTCAATTAAATGGGACGACATTCAGATCCTTTGTTACCCCCTCCCCCCCAAAAAAAATCGTTTTCATGTCAACCATTCTTGGTTAAGATTCTAGGCTTCCTGAGATCATGAAGCCAACTCCTCATCCCAATAAATCCTCATTTATCTAGGTTAAAGGGAATTCCTCTCCAGCCAGCAGTCTTGCAAGAGATTTCACAATGACAGGCCTTGATCAGGCTTGGAGAGCTGCCAGGCCAATATCTTCCAAACGCCATGCTGTAGCAGCAATTACTTGGCAAGAAGTCAGGAACAGATCTTCACCCTAATGAATTGAATTAAATGTCTCCTGCAAACTCCACTCCCCTGTCGCTCCTTTTTATTCCCTATGGGAAGGGCCTTTCACCCTCCACCTGTGCCTTTACTCAGGAGTCGACCCCTGTTCCCTTCTCCTGGCAGGTCTGTGCATGCGCACATCAGGAACAGGCTCCAGCTGTTCTTCTGCCCCACTCATCTCCGACTCCAAAGGCAGCTGAGAATTGCTGGACGGACCTGGCCCCAGAAACGGAGCCCTCATCAGAGCCTTCCCCAGACTCCAGGACTGGCCCATGCTGCTCCCCAAACTCCCCACTATCGGAAACTGCCATCAGCTCTGCTGGTCGCTGGCATCAGATTCATTCTCTTAAAGTTCTGGTTTGAACTTCAAGTCACCGATGAAAAAAGAAAGGAAGGAAGGAAGGAAGGAAGGAAGGAAGGAAGGAAGGAAGGAAGGAAGAAAAGAGACTCGATCAGCTATTATATAAATGGATTTTATTAATAGAGATACTTATCCAAATTTGTAAAGGGAAAGGCTTCTCATCTAACAGCCTATGAATATTTAACAGGAGGCCTTAGCGGTTATGAATGCACATATATCGCCATACACTGTTTTACCCAAGCTCGGCTTCTGGGAGAACAGAAGAGGAAGGACCTAATTAACACTCTGCAATCTCCACTGGTTTAAAAACCCAAAAGGCAATCTAAATAATTCCTGAGATTGCTTTGCTCCTAAGTACTGAATGGGGAAAAGCCATTTTGAAGAGCGAGAGAGGGGAAAAAAAAATAAACCATGGGCTTTTGTGTTATTAATAGAAATTTCTCCCCTTGCTTTGTTTCATTGTGGCTGTAGATTTTGCAAAAGTATTTGGCAAAAGGCAGAGCGGCGTTGCTGGATTTGGCCCAGGTCTGACAAGGTGGTTTTTCGTTTGCGTTTTGTTCCTCTTGATTCTTCTGTGAAGTTTACTAAAGAAAGGAGGAAGGTTCAACCGAGGCCAAATGGCCCCTTCGTTTTCAGAATTGAACAACTCCTTTTGACTTGCAGGGATTGGTCAAGGCAACCTATATCTCAGAAGAAACAAAAAAATGCATCGTACCAAACATGAACTACCATATTTTGAGGACTATGAGATGCACCAGAGTATAAGACCTACAAAGATTTCGAAGAGCTAAACTAGAAAAACGTGGCCGTAACGCTTCGGCGCATGCGTAGCAGCATCCAGGCGGGGGGCAGAGCCTCCTGCCGCTGCTACTACCAGTTTGGCCGAATGGCGTCAAACCAGGAGCAACCCACCTCTGGCCCAGAGGGTTGCAGAGTGTTCCTGAGGGCTGGGGAGAACAATAATGGGATTTGGGAGGCGGGACCTGGCTACTTGCGGGACCGCCTCCTACCACATACCTCCCTTAGACCTGTTTGCTCCCACAGAGTGGGCCTCCTCAGGGTGCCATCTGCCGGACAATGCCGACGGGTGGCCCCCAGGGGGAGAGCCTTCTCTGTGGCGGGGCCTGCCCTCTGGAACGACCTACCCCCCGATCTTCGTACCATCGCGGACCTAGGCCTCTTCCGCCAGGCATTAAAGACATATCTATTTCAAGAAGCCCGCCTGGCTTAATTTTAATTTTAATGGGTAGTTTTAATTGATTTTAACCTTTTTACTCCCAAATTTTTAGCACAGACCCTTTTTTAATTCTATTTTAAATTGTCATATATTGAATTGTTTTGTATATGTTTTTATATTTCCGTGCACCGCCCTGAGTCCCTTTGAGGAGATAGGGCAGTATACAAATTTGATAAAATAAATAAAAACAGGGCCGTTTTTCGCAAAAACAGGATGCGCAAAGGGTTTGGGAGCAGTGGTGAAATTCAATTTTTTTGCTACTGGTTCTTTGGGCGTACGAGCAACACAGAAGTTCAGGAAAGGTGACTTCCAGTTTGTCCGTAGGGCTGCTTTTTGCCCTCTCGAGCCTTCAGGAGTCTTCCCTGAAGCCTCCGGAGCGCGGAAAATGGCCCAACGCGCAAACTGGAAGTATGTTCCTGAAAAATGGCTGAAGGCCGAAGTCAGCTGACCAGCGTGCGCATGCATGCTAGAGCTGACAGGGCAATGCCTGCCGTGCCCTAACAAATGGCTCCACATGCCACCTGTGGCACGTGTGCCATAAGTTCACCATCAGGGCCCTGTTACAAGAGTGGTGTCAGGCTTCCAAGTAATATACTCATAGCAAACAGAACTCCAAGGCAGGTAGATTCCTTAAAGAACAGTTTTGTGGGATATGTCATATTGGCACAGACGGGTGAAAGCCAACTCTAACAGTCCCCGTGGTTTTCATCTAATTAAAAGTAAAAATCCCCCTTCCCCTTTTCCTAAACAACTAATCGCATGGGACCAAAGTGCAGTCTGGTTGCTTGGTAACTTCACTCCTCCTCTCTCCAGCTCCCTGTGGGAATGTCCTTGGTTCCCAGAGGAAACGTTTTTTTTTAATTTATTTATTTCATTTTTATACCGCTCCTATCTCCCAGAAGGGACTCAGGGCGGTGCACAGGAAAGTTAAAATGCAGACGTACAGACATACGAATAAATCCAATTACATACGAATAAATACAACTACAAACGTTAAAATATGATTAAATTTGAAAATAGCCTGTGCTAAAAATACCACTAAAATAATAAAAATTACCAAAGATTAAAAATCATTAAAACTCAGTCAGTAAGAATGGCCTCGGGGTCTAGGCTAGGCTGGCTAGATGAAAGAAGTGGGTCTTCAGAAGTTGGTGGAAGAGGCGGAGGTCTGTAGTGGTCCGAAGTTCAGGGGGTAGGTCGTTCCAGAGGGCTGGGCCCACCACAGAGAAGGCCCTTCCCCTGGGGGTCGCCAACTGGCACTGCCCGGCAGACGGCACCCGGAGAAGTTCCTCTCTGTGGGAGCGAATCGGCCCAAGGGATGTATGTGGTAGGAGGCGACCCCGCAAATAACTAGGCCCCGTGTCATGTTATTTGCGGGACCGCCCCATGCCATGTTTTGCTTTGGCTACAACCCTCCACCCCATCTATCCCTCCTCCCTCCTCCCTAACCCTCGTCTGCATTGTGGCAACACTGATGCCCAACTGATGGCCTCAGCCAGGCCAGCTTCAGAGTTGACAGGGGGTCTGATTAAGGCACCGTCTTTTCCATTAGGTGGTTTCACAATCGCCTGCCATGTGCAAAACCTCTGCGACTGATGGGCTTAGATGTTTACCCCAAAAGATGCTGCACAGTTGGGTACAATGAAGCCAATAACTCAGAGGTGGTATTCAGCTGGTTCAGATCAATTCACCTGAACCGGTATAGAAAATCGTCCCAGATTTATGATGTTCCATTTAGGCAAGTTTTTGAGGCCGGGCGCCTGTGGGGAAGGCACGCACGAGCAAACTGGTGGTAACAAAATGTGAAACCCACCACTGCAACAAGCCAACATGAACTACAAAGATTGCAGATGTGTGATACTGGTTTTGGGATGGGTCCTCCTCTCTTACCGACCCAATTCTGGGCATCTTCTGCTAGACTGACTGTTTATAACTGAACTGTACATTCTTGTCTAGCAAACACTCAAACTCTTATTTGAACAAAAGGTCACAGGTGTGTTACCTGCAGAAGCTCAAGAATGAAATGATCATCCCTCCTCCTCCTCCTCCTCCTCTTCATCACCATCCTAGCCATATCCTCTTCTGCATATTTCCAACCAACTTGGTCCTGACCTTTCTTTTGCCAATTGGGTCCACAATACTTGCTGATGTGGTCAGTCCATTTGTTTTTTTGTTCTCCTTCGTGGATGCTTTTGATTAAAGTGGGATTCATTCTATGACTGCCGTGGTCCACCTGCCCTCAGTGATTCTTGCTATGTGACTGGCCAGTTTCCGTTTCAATTCTTTGACTCTTTTGATCGCATCCAAGAAGCTTCTTTTGCTCTGACAGGAAGGTGGGGAATGGAAGGATTTATCCTCCTTGCAGACAGCTGGACATTTGCATCCTTTTAGGGGGTCCTTGAGTCCACCTGGAGGTTTATCTGTGTCCTCAGGGTCACCTGAGTGGTGCAAATGGGTGTGGAGCCTCCTTGGTATTGCTGAAAGGACTGTGTTGTAGACCGAAGATAGTTGGTGTCCTATCCCATCCCCTCTGTTGAGAGAGGGCAGTTCAATTTTGACTTGCTTCACGACCTCCTTGACCCCTCTTTCAAACCAGAGGTCCTCTCTGTCCAAAATGTAGACTTTGCTGTCTTCAAAAGAATGACCTTTGTCTTTCACTTGGAATATTTGCATTCAGTTTTGGTCACCCCGATGTAGAAAAGATGTGGAGACTCTAGAAAGAGTGGAGAGAAGAGCAACAAAGAGGATGAGGGGACTGGAGGCTAAAACATATGAAGAACGGTTGCAGGAACTGGGCATGGCTAGTTTACTGAAAAGAAGGACCAGGGGAGACATGATAGCAGTGTTCCAATATCTCAGGGGTTCCCACAAAGAATAGGCAGTCAAGCTATTCTCCAAGGCAGGACAAGAAGCAATGGGTGGAAACTAATCAAGGAGAGAAGCAACTTAGAACTGAGGAGAAACTTCCTGACAGTGAGAACAATTAATCAATGGAACAGAAGTTGCCTCCAGAAGTTGTGAATGCTCCAACACTGCAAGTCTTCAAGAAGATGTTGGATAGCCATTCGTCTGAAATGGTATAGGGTTTCCTTCCTAGGCAGGGGATTGGATTAGATGACCTCCAAGGTCCCTTCCAACTCTGCTATTGTATTGTATTGTATTGTATTTTAAATGCAGAAGGACTGCAGAATCTAGTCCTGATGGGTTGGTTCTCCTATGTTGCACCATGCATTTCTGAAGGGTGCTGTTTTGTTTCTCCAATATACAGATCTGCCCATGGCTCGCTGCATTGTACTGCATATACCACGTTGTTCGGTTTCTGAAGCTTCTTGGATGAGAAGTGAAACACCTTCAAAGAAAAAACCAGGAAGTCCAGTTGCCTCTTTTGCAAAGGAACCTTTGGGACCCATTTTTAGAGGAGAAACAGAAATCATTTGTGGATTAAAATCAAGCCAGAAATAGATCAACCTAGACTTGTAATGCTATTGTTGTTTGTTGATTTTTTTGCATCCAACCGATATCCCAAACAGGGAATACTGAAGTCAGTTTTGCCTCTCGTTCTCTCTGCCCCCAACCTCCTGCGGCTTCCTTTATCTATTAACATTAAACATTGGTGGGGAACTCGATTTGAAGTTCAGAGCTCTTATTAAAAATGGAACAGTTCTGGAAGTTTGTACTGTTTCCCTCCATAGAATCTAATTTCCTTCTCAATGGGTGATTGTACCATTGTATGCAAAAAAAAACAAACATAAAAAATAAAGAGAGAGAGAGATCTTAATTCTTTTGCATCAGCTGCACGAATCAACCAAGCAGCCCACCAACCCCTTCAAAAAATGGACGCGATATTAAAGAATGTCTTTATCGGTTTGGATCCAATCATACCCCAGAAAGGCTGCACACATGCAATTGTAATTAGCAAGAGCTATGAAAATGGCAAGAGGGCTAATGGAGGTTGAGTTAAATAAAACTTCGGTGTGTGTGTGTATCAATAAAGAGAATACAATGTCAGGTTGCAATTATTGCGCTAGTTTTTTTCCAGGTGATCGAAAATGGAGGGAGCCTTCTCTGTCTCCTAAATCACATCCCTCAAAGCCTCTGCTCCCCTTGTAATTATTTTAGGTAACAACCCATATCAATTGTGGTTGCATGTTGCCAAGCCAATCGTACAACAGTTGAAATGGTCTTTATTGCGCATTTTCTTGCTTCCCGTTAACGGGATCTTACTCTTTTTCTCTCTTTCCTGCCAATAATTTTTTTAAATTCATAAACAAAACAGCTATGCCTGTTACTTTTAGAGTACTGAAATTAGACAACCAAGGAAGTTACCTTTTGAGAAAAAAAGCACTGTCAATCATCCAGCTCATGGTTGACCCAAAGGTACATTTCTTAATTTCTGGATTTTCTTGGGGGAGGGATTGAAAATGTTTTGCTTCTCATCCAAGAAGCTTCTTCAGTTCTTCTGCTAAAGGATTGAAGAGCTCCTCATCCAAGAAGCTTCTTAGGTCCTTCTGCTGAAGGATTGAAGAGCTCCTCATCCCAAAAGCTTCTTCAGTTCTTCTGCTGAAGGATTGAAGAGCTTCTTCAGAACTGAAGAATCCTCTTGGAGGAGAAGCAAAATGTTTTGAAAGGGAAAAAAAACAAGAAAGTCCAGCTTTCAGAAAAATACCTTTGCTACAGCATATAGTATGAATTTCACAGTCAGCATTCCAAATAGCACCCTCAACGAAAGAAGACTCCGAGGCTGGAGTTTCCTCAATATCCCATTTTATTAGAGATGTCATATTGAAACACCTGGGAAAACCTGAATTATAAAGCTTCCAGGTTTTCCCAGCCCAAATAAAAATCCAAGCCCCTGCCCAGCTTCCACATGTCCATCACATGGCCCAATCAGGCACCGTCCCAACTGGAGATGCCTTCCAGTCACACCATCGCAGCTGCAGCGCAAGATGTCCTTGACTCTCTGAGAAAGGAATGTTATTTTGACTATATATCTCCAATGCTCCATATAATCCAACCTCCCAATTTCCCACAGCCATAAATGTGGCAGGCCGGAGGGCCCCAATGCAAAAGATGGTTTCTAGGCCTGACACCAACATAATCCAAGGGTCATCGCACAAAGAACAGGAAACATCTGAGATACAACTAAGGGCACCATTTCTTTTCTGGACATCGTTCCAGAGAGAGTCTCAAACTTCTGTTGCTTCCCACTTCGTTTAATCAGTTGCCAACAAAAAAAATTCAATGTGCGCAGACAAGATTTGACTTTATCCTTTTAGAGAAGCACTGGAACCCCAGAGTTGATTTAAATTGCAAAAAAAAAACACCACCCTCTATCCTATTGTCTAGACCAGGGGTCCCCAACCTCTGCAACTTTATGTCTGAAGGACTTCAGCTCCCAGAGTTCTCCAGCCAGCAAAGCTGGCTGGAGAAGTCTGGGAGCTGAAGTCCTTCAGACTTAAAGTTGCAAAGGTTGGAGACCCCTGGTCTAGACAATATCCCAAAAGCCAAGAATTCTGATGACCCATCTTGGCAAGAAGTGGAAGTGAATCCATTCCTTGGAAACCTGGTTTTTTTGGGGGGGTGGGGGTGGGGGTGGGAGAGACATGTGCTGAAAGTCGATAGTCATGTATAATGCAACATGTTTTTAGAAAGTTTTTAGCCGGTGGCTTAGGCAGATGCTTCTCAGAATAAGAGCCAGCGAACTGTGACTGGAACTCTATGAAAATGTTTTGCACAGAAAATGAATCCTTTCGCGCAGAGAGAGGAAATATCTTCAGGGATTGGTATTATCGGGCAATCCTTTGCAGGCAGCTCGGAACCAAAGTTCATTGCATTCAAATTGTTCGACTCACCCAATGAGGGTCGTAGACCTACGTTGTCCAGTCTCTTCCGCCCTCCTAAGCAAATGTGGAAGGGTGGACGATACATCTTCCTTGAAGCGATAGATGATCTGCATCCATGTAAGATCCCTAATTTAGTTCAATAAATAGGCCCATTATTCATTTACTTATTATTTACTAGCCGATAAGCCAGCGATGCCCTGGTGTTTATAGGCGTCGAAGCATTTTTCTGACAAGGAGCCCTTGAGAAGGGCCTTTCTTCCCCTTACTCCCATGCCCATCATCCCTGCTCTCTGCCTTCCCCCTACCATGTGCTCTTATTTCCCGCACTTTCTACAATCCTGGCACTTTGCCCCTAATCCATCAGGCAGTTCTCCATTGTTCCACCAGAGGGCGAATGTCGCGGCTGGTTTTCCAGAGGAAGCTGCGAAGGAACGGACCTCACAAACAATTGCCGCTCTAGGATGCCACACTTGCTCTCCTTAATGGCCCAGGCTCTCCCTTCCCCCTCCCATGACATCACAAACAATTGCCGCTCTAGGATGCCACACTTGCTCTCCTTAATGGCCCAGGCTCTCCCTTCTCCCTCCCATGACATCACAAACAATTGCCGCTCTAGGATGCCACACTGCCCCCCCTCCCCCCAAGTATTTGGGGCAAGTCATCTGTATACCAGGTTTGGTTGAAATTGCTAAAATTAACAAGACTAAACTTTTTCGGACTGAGTGCTCAAAGCAATCTGAACCCCCAAAACGTAATGTGTGTGAAGCCCCTTCACATGCACCCCACCTACCCACCCACATGCATGTGCACCCCCACATGTGCCCCTCTCCCCTGTGCATGTATGAATGGGGCCCTGCCCCCTATGCATTGGCACACAGCCCTCTCGTGCATGCATATGTGGGCATGCTGCATGTGCCCCCTACATGTGTAGCAGAGACCCGTTGGCCAGCTGTCCAGTGAGAGGTGTGCACACATGCACAGTGGAGCAGAACTGTGGGGATGGCTCATGTGCCCACAGAGAGAGCACTTATTTATTTATTTATTTATTTATTTTAGTTTATCATATTTGTATACCGCCCTATCTCCCCGAAGGGACTCAGGGCGGTGCACAGAAGTATAAAAGCTATACATACAAAACAATTTAAAATAAATTAAATGAGGGTCTGTACTAATTTTTTTGTTAAAAACATCCGAATCAGTTAAGACTATACCCATTAAAACTATGCCAGGCCGGCCACTTGAAATAGATGTGTCTTTAATGCCCGGAGGAAGAGGTGTAGGTCCGAGATGGTACGAAGGTCGGGGGGTAGGTCATTCCAGAGGGCAGGCCCTGCCACAGAGAAGGCTCTCCCCCTGGGGCCACCCGTCGGCATTGTCCGGCAGATGGTACCCTGAGGAGGCCCACTCTGTGGGAGCGGACAGGTCTAAGGAAGGTATGTGGTAGGAGGCGGTCCCGCAGATAACCAGGTCCCATGCCATGGAGCGCTTTAAAGATGGTTACTAAGACCTTGAAGCACACCCGGAAGGCCACAGGCAGCCAGTGCAGCTCACACAGGAGAGGTGTTACATGGGAGTATCGAGAAACTCCGAAAATCCCCCGCACAGCCGCATTCTGGACTAGCTGGAGCCTCCAGATGCACCTCAAGGTGAGCCCCATGTAGAGAGCGTTACAGTAGTCCAGGCAGGAGGTGACGAGCGCTTGAGTGACCATGCATAAGGCGTCACGATCTAGATAGGGGCGCCACTGGTGTATCAGGTAGACCTGATAAAAAGCCCCCCTGGTCACGGCTGTCACATGGTCGTCCAAAGACAGCCGAGAATCCAGGAGGACGCCCAAATTGTGAGTCCCATCCGTGGGGGCCAATGACTCGCCCCCGATAGCCAGAGATGGCACCAACTGGCTATATCGTGACGCCGGGAACCACAGCCACTCAGTCTTGGACGGGTTGAGTTGGAGTTTGTTCCTCCCCATCCAGACCTGAGTGCCACCAATGGCACATGTGCCCTAAATTCACCATCACAGCAATACATTATCTCCACTTGTGTAAGATGCCTAGTTTAGTTCAATGAATGGGCTATTTACTTACTTACTTACTTATTTATTGGGGTGCAATGGCTCAGTAGTTAAAGAGCTGACAGCCCAGGTTTGAGAGCTGAGCACCGCACGATGGGGATGAGCTCCCATTCCTTGCTCCAGCTTTTAGCCATCTAGCAGTTTGAAAGTATGCAAATGCAAGTAGATAAATAGGTACCACTTGGGCGAGAAGATGCTCTCACCCAAGGTCCAACAAAGGTAGGATTAGCCCTCTACCCATTTCACCACATGGCACCTGGGAAGATTGCATCACCCAGCAAGACTCAACCAAGCATAGGACTCAGGACAGCCTACAGAGTTGCCGCTGCATGGTCCCATGGGAGTCTGGCAAGCAGTGGTGGGATTCAAATAATTTAACAACCGGTTCTCTGCCCTAATGACCAGCTGGGTAGGTGTGGCTCAGTGGTCATGTGACTGTGTGGGCGTGGCAAACTCAACGTCACTCATGTTGATGAGCACTTTGCCTTAGCTGTGACAATGTAACAGGGGTTAACCGGAGAGGCAGTTATTTGTAAGCAGGGCAATAAAGATGCAGCTAGAAACAACACCAGAATGTTTCCTTCCTGCCTGCCTTCCTTACAGGATTAGCCCTGGAAAGTGGGAAAAAAACAAAAGGAGATTTCTTCCAACAACCGGTTCTCCCAACTGCTTAAAAAGATTAACAACCGGTTCTCCCGAATAGGTGCGAACCGGCTGAATCCCACCACTGCTGACAACCAATCAGAACACAATCTCAAATTCAGTTTCTTTGTAATAATCCTCAATTATTATTATTATTTCTTTTTCTCATTTAAGTGTTGTAGATTTCCTTCTTGGTCCATGAGTTGGCTTATCACGGTTTTTTTCCCCGCTTCTCTTTTTTCATTTTATACACCAGCCAGCACCCTGGTTTATTTGCATTTTCAAAGACATTTGGTTTTGTCGATTTTATTTAATTTGCCAGCCTCCAGGTTCCCAGCGTCTTTCTCCCCACTTGGAACTGAACCCAGAAGAACATTTCTTCCAACAAGCCTTCTTCTCGCCCCTTGTTGTAGGACATAACCTGACGTGCATGCTTTATATTCCAGGCACAGCTGTTCACGGCGACATGTTCTCGGTGCAGCTGTTTTCTAAGAACTATTCTCTGCTGGGTTCACTGATTTGATACCCACCTTGATGGAATCCCAGATTTGGAAGGGATACCAAAGGCCATTGGGCCCAACCTGTGTTTCTTGCAGAAATTCCAATTAGAACATCTCTGGCATACGGTTGTCTAGCTTCCAACTGGATGTTTTCAGTGACAGGAAGTCCACCACCTCCCTGGGTCATTGATTCCACTGTCAATCTGCTACTATATCTTTTCCTCCCCCCCATATGTTCAGCCAGGATCTGCCTTCCTGTAACTTCCATCCATTATTCTACCTCCTGCATTCTGGCACCATAGAGAACAGTTTGACTTTCTTTTGACAATCCTTTCAGGTACCTTTACAGAATTTTAAAATTCTGGTGGGCCCCAAACTTATGATTTATGACAGCATCTCAGGATTAATGCTCCAACAGTGAGCAGGCTAAATCTACTGGGAAGCTGAGCTGAGCATGAAGAGGCAGAAAAGTGAGTTTGGGATAGAGATATCAAATCTAGGTCGAATAAGACCATCCAGCACTAACAAACTCAGTTTTTGGAATCTTGTTGCTGCCATCTAACATTCTCCGGCATTTTTGCAGCTCGGGTATAACTAATTTAGGAACTTTTCTCCAAGAAAAGATGAAGGGAAAGGCTGAGAAGGTCAAAGAGAAGGAGAGGAGGAGGAGGAGGAGGAGGAGGAGGAGGAGGAGGAGGAGGAGGAGGAGGGAGAAAGAAGAAGAACCAAAGATGAAGGGAAACACAGAGATCAAAGAGAAGGAAAGGAGGAGGAGGAGGAAGAGGAGGAGGAGAAGGCAGGGGAGAGAGAAAGAAGAACTAAAGATGAAGGGAAAGGCAGAGGAGGTCAAAGAGAAGGAAAGGAGGAGGAGAAAGAGGAGGAAGGGGAGAGAGAAAGAAGGAGAAGTAAAGATGAAAGGAAAGGCAGAGGAGGTCAAACAGAAGGAAAGAAGGAGTAGGAGGAGAAGAAGGAAGGAAAGAGAGAGAGAGAAGAACTAAAGATGAAGGGAAAGGCTGAGGTCAAACAGAAGGAAAGGAGGAGGAGAAGTAAGGAGAGAGAAAGAAGAATTGAAAATGAAGGAAAGGCAGAGGAGGTCAAAGAGAAGAAAAGGAGGAGGAGGAGGAGAAGGAAGGAGAGAGAGAAAGAAGGACTAAAAATGAAGAGAAAGGCTGAGGTCAAAGAGAAGACAAGGAGGAGGAGGAGGAGGAGGAGGAGGAGGAGGAGGAGGAGGAGGAGGAGGAGGAGGAGGAGGAGGAGGAGGAGGGAGAAAGAAGAAGAACCAAAGATGAAGGGAAACACAGAGATCAAAGAGAAGGAAAGGAGGAGGAGGAGGAGGAAGAGGAGGAGGAGAAGGCAGGGGAGAGAGAAAGAAGAACTAAAGATGAAAGGAAAGGCAAAGGAGGTCAAAGAGAAGGAAAGGAGGAGGAGAAAGAGGAGGAAGGGGAGAGAGAAAGAAGGAGACGTAAAGATGAAAGGAAAGGCAGAGGAGGTCAAACAGAAGGAAAGGAGGAGGAGGAGGAGGAGGAGGAGGAGGAGGAAGGCGAGAGAGAAAGAAGGAGAAGTAAAGATGAAGGGAAAGGCAGAGGAGGTCCAAGAGAAGGCAAGGAAGGGGACGAAGAGGAGGAGGCGAAAATAGTAGTTGTTTCCTTGTTTGCAAATTCTTTTTTCCCTCCCGAATACCTTCGGGCAAACTGGGCACATCATTTTCACCGCATGAGACGTTGCAACTCTTGACAGTTGCCTGTCTCCAGATCTCTTCTCCCTTATTTCCCAAGTAAAATGCTACTTTTTTTCTATACATCCCCCCTCCCCCCAACCCCCCCCCCCCCCCCAGAAAAAACACACACAAAAACCCTTTCCCCCACTTCCAGGACCGTAATGTGAACAAATGGAAGTGACCTCACTCTACACAGACTTGCTTATCCAGCTCGAATGAGATTTTCATTCCCCGGGAAGTCTAAGAGGGACGCATTAAAACCTCCATAAACTCTTTGCGGAGGTCTTAATAGCTATCGGAATTATGTCCTTTTCCCCCGTTATTGAATTCCCTTCATGTCACTTACCCACAAAGTAAGATTTTTCAGGTTTCCATTCTTTATAATTAAAGGGAGCAAATCAAGGGAAATGCGGAAAGAGTACAGGAAGCTCTTTCTGAACCCAGCTGGTACTTTCATCGGAACATTTTACCGTGATGTTCACACCAGGGGTGGGTTTCAAATTTTTTTTAACTACCGGTTCTGTGGGCGTGGCTTATTTTGTGGGCGTGGCCTGGCCTAATTTATGTTTCAGGTTGGAGATGGGAAATAAAATATTACTGAATTATTCTATATAAATAAAAACGTAACAAAGAGTTTGTTCAAAACCGCTAATCTCCGAAAGTCCTGCACCGATCGCTTCCAAATTTTCACACAATGTTCCTTTCTAGTACGGCACCAATGATATATATAGATTGTGCAGATGTCACACCTGTGCCAGGTACACACAATGGAAAGGTGAAAAAATTGTAAAAAAAAAAGGTAAGTAGATGGATGCAGAGAGAGCAGTGGTCCACAGGTACTATGTCAATCCTTTATGACGTAAAATACTCTGTCCATAAGATTCAAGGAGAAATACAGTAGGTAGGTAGGTAGCTATAGGGATAGAGAGAGAGAGGGAGAAATGCAGTAGGTAGGTAGGTAGGTGGGTAGGTAGGTAGGTAGGTGGATAGAGAGAGAGAGATAAATATAGTAGGTAGGTAGTAGAGGGATATAGAGAAATATAGTAGATAGGTATTTATTTATTTATTTATTTATTTATTTATTTATTTATTTATTTATTTATTTATTTATTTATTTATATATATATATATATTTATTTATTTTTGAATTTTTATACTGCACCTTCTCCCAGGGGGACTCAGGGCGGTGTACAGGCCTCAATAAAAATCAACTAGTATAAAATCACTAATATAAAACAATTAAAATACAATTAAAAATCTATTAAATAGTATGCCTGATTTTGATAAAAGCCGTATCTAAAAACCCTCTCTAAAACCAATTAAAAGCTACACCAGGTAGATAGGTAGGTAGAGGGAGGGAGGGAGGTAGAGGGATAGGTAGGTAGAGGTAGGTAGGTAGAGGGATAGAGAGAGGGAGAAATATAGTAGGTAGGTAGGTAGATAGAGGGAGAGAGTGGGAGAGAGGGAGAAATACGGTAGGTAGGTAGGTAGGTAGAGGGATAGAGAGAGGGAGAAATATAGTAGGTAGGTAGGTAGGTAGGTAAGTAGGTAGAGGAATAGAGAGAGAGAGGGAGAAATACAGTAGGGCGGTAGCTATAGGGATAGAGAGAGGGAGAAATATAGGAGGTAGGTAGGTAGGTAGGTAGGTAGGTAGGTAGGTAGGTAGGTAGAGAGACAGAGGGAGAAATACAGTAGGTCGGTAGGTATAGGGATAGAGAGAGGGAGAAATATAGTAGGTAGGTAGGTAGGTAGGTACGTAGGTAGGTAGGTAGGTAGAGGGATAGGTAGGTAGAGGTAGGTAGGTAGAGGGATAGAGGTAGGTAGGTAGGTAGGTAGAGGGAGAGAGTGGGAGAGAGGGAGAAATACGGTAGGTAGGTAGGTAGGTAGAGGGATAGAGAGAGGGAGAAACATAGTAGGTAGGTAGGTAGGTAGGTAGGTAGGTAGGTAGGTAGCTAGGTAGCTAGGTAGGTAGGTAGGTAGAGGGATAGAGAGAGAGGGGGAGAAATACAGTAGGTCGGTAGGTAAAGGGATAGAGAGAGAGGAGAATACTCCACCCTCGGGTTGTGTCCCTCCTGACAGGGCCACAGCAACGTGTGGCCGAGTATGACTAGTTATTAATATTATTAATAAACAATAAAGGCCAAATAAAGCAGCAACCCGAGGTGCATTGAGCTGAACGCAGGAGAACTGGACGGTCCAAAGATTGTGTGGTTTTGTTCGCTGTCTGTGAGCTGCAGGGGGGGGGGGGAAGCAGCCAAGCGAGCAAGCCACCAATCTGTCTGTCACCTGCAGAGCATCCTGTTCATGAGTAAACTTGCTCATGAGTAAACTGCAGATTAGTGGCAGCCGGCAGATCCTGGCATGCTCGCTTGGCGTCTCCCCCCCCCCTCCGGAGCTCGCAGGCATCAAACGAAACTGCCACCTCCTTCCTCCATGCATCGAGGAGGCAGAGGAGGCTCAATCCCACTTAGGAAGTGGTGGTTGCGAAGCCTCGGGGCTCCCTGAGCAGCCGTGCTCCTGACCTGCCTGTAGGCACTAGGAGGCAGTTGTGTGGATGCCCATTGTGAAGATGAGGCAGGGTGAGCATTGGAGTGAGCCAGTTATGGGGCATGGCCAGCCAGCCATCACTACCAGTTCGGGGACCCACGGACAATTCTCACTACCGGTTCTCCCGAACTGGTCTGAACTGGGAGCAACCCACCTCTGGTTCACACGGTCCTGAAATAGGAAAGTCAGACAAACAGAGGCAGTGCGGTGTAGTGGTAATAGTGCTCAACTAGAACCGGGATGGTCGAAGCTCCAGTCCAGGGGTGTCAAACACAAGGCCCACTCCAGCCCTCGATGTGGTCGGATCCAGCCTGCGGGACTGTGTCCTGGAAAATGTAAGGGGCTGGCCCATGTGGCTTTGGACAAGTCTCCCCAGTGGGAAGGGGAAACAGCATGGCTTCGGCCAGGTCTACCGAGTGCAAAGGAGAAATTTCCTAACAGGGAGGACAATTAACCAGTGGAACTGCTTGCCTCCAGAAGTTGTGGGTACTCCATCCCTGGAGGTTTTCAAGACTAAACTGGTCAGTCATTTGTCTGAAATGGGTATAGGGCAGGGATGGCTAATCTTTTCCAGACTGAGGGCCCAAAGTGAGCTTGCAAACCCCTCTCCAAATGCAATGCGCATGTGCCCCTGCGTTTGCAGGTGCAGTCCCCCCGCATGCACCCCGCCCCCCTGGGCATGCGCACATCCCCACTTGCATGTTTGCATGTACGCACACCCTGTGCATGTGCCCTTCCCCCTAGATAGAATCAAGATCAGGTGAAGTGTTAATACCACTTGATAATGCCTTGGGAAGGCCACACTTGGAATACTGCATTCAGTTTTGGTTGCCATGATGTAGAAAAGACATGGAGACTCTAGAAAGAGTGCAGAGAAGAGCTACAAAGAGGTTTAGGGGACTGGAGGCTAAAACATATGAAGGAACGGTTGCAGGAACTGGGTATGTCTAGTTTAATGAAGGCCTAAGGGAGACATGATAGCAGTCTTCCAATGTCTCAGGGGTTGCCACAAAGAAGAGGGAGTCAAGCTATTCTCCAAAGCACCTGAGGGCAGGACAAGAAGCAATGGGTGGAAACTAATCAAGGAGAGAAGCAACTTACAGTAGGACTGAAGATAAATTTCCTGGCGCTTAGAACAATGAACCAGTGGAACAGAAGTTGCCTCCAGAAGTTGTGAATGCCCCAACACTGCAAGTCTTTAAAATGTTGGATAGCCATTTGTCTGAAGTGGTGTAGGGTTCCCTGCCTAGGCAGGACTAGAAGACCTCCAAGGTCCCTTCTAACTCTGTTATTCTATTATGACTGTGGGAAGATTTTAGGACAACACCAGCTCCCTCGGGTAAGAAACGGAGATGACCAGTGTCTCCTAGAGTCGGTTACTTGCAGGACCGCCTACTACCACATACCTCCATTCGACCCATCCGCTCCCACAGGGAGGGCCTCCTTAGGGTGCCGTCCACCGGACAAAGCCGGCTGGCGATGCCCAGGGGAAGAGCCTTTTCTGTGGCAGGCCCTGCCCTCTGGAATGACCTCCCCCCTGACCTTCGCACTATCACCAACCTTCGCCTCTTCCGCCGGACACTGAAAACATATTTCTTCCATATGGCTGGCCTGGCATAGCTGCTACAGCTATTCTATTTTTAGAGTTGGGTTTTAAATTAATATTGGTCTTTTAGCACGGGCTAAATTATTTAATTTTAGTTTTCACTTTTGTAGAATTTTGTATTGTCTGTATTTTTGGATTTTTAAATTCCTGTGCGCCGCCCTGAGTCCCATTTTGGGAGATAGGGCGGGATAGACATCTAATAAAGTAAGTAAGTAAGGATGTCCCTGGATTGGGGGAACCTTTATGTTTATATCATCTACATCTCTCTGCATCTGTTTCTAACTGAAAACAGAATGATTTACAGGAAATGCATTATAACAATGGATAGTACGGAACCCCTAGACAATCTGAGACCATGTACTTTGCGCAGGGAGGGGAGACCCAAGAAAGCTGCTTCAGATTAGCTACTTCTTAGACAAAGAACTGACAGAGGAGTAGAGAAAGAAACCAAGCAGAACAAATCCTTACTTACACCATTGCTGCCCCCTTGTGATCAACAGATCCCGTGTGGAAGAGTCAGCACCTTTGAATTTGGGAAGCCACTAGACAAATATTAGGGTATCTCACAAACACTGGGAAAGGATTCATTTCATATTTCTGAACTCCCCAAAGAGTGGCGTGGTGTGGCATGGCGTGGGGCATGGCGGGGCTAGAATAGGATAGGATAGAAATTAGGATAGAATGGAATGGAATATTTTTATTGGCTAACTGTGATTGGACACATAAGGAGAGGATAGGATAGGATGGGCTGGGGTGGGGTGGGGTGAGGTGGGCTGGGGTGGGGTGGGATGGGATGGGGTGGGGTGGGGTGGAGTGGAGTGGGGTGGGGTGGAGTGGGATGGGTTGGGGTAGGGTGGGGTGGGGTGGAGTGGGATGGGATGGGATGGGGTGGGGTGGGGTGGAGTGGGATGGGATGGGGTGGGGTGGGGTGGGGTGGGGTGGGGTGGGATAGGGTGGGGTGGGGTGGGGTGGGGTGAAAGGAATGGAATGAAGAGAATAAAGAATGGAGTGGAATGGAATGGGATAAGATGTGATGTGATGTGATGCGATGCGATGTGAAGAGAAGAGAAGACAAGAGAAGAGAGAAGAGAAGAGAGGGAATGGAAAAGAGGAGAGGAGAGGAGAGGAGAAGAGAAAAGAGGGAATGGAAAAGAAGAGAGGAGAGGAGAGGGGAGGGGAGGGGAGGGGAGGGGAAGGGAAGGGTAGAGAAGAGAAGAGAAGGAATGAATGGAGTTAATGGAAGGGAAGGGAAGAGAAGAGAAGAGAAGGAATGAATGGAGTTAATGGAAGGGAAGGGAAGAGAAGAGAAGAGAAGAGAAGGAATGAATGGAGTTAATGGAAGGGAAGGGAAGGGAAAGGAAGAGAAGAGAAGAGAAGGAAGGGAATGAATGGAGTTAATGGAAGGGAAGGGAAGGGAAGGGAAGAGAAGAGAAGAGAAGAGAAGGAATTAATGGAGTTAATGGAAGGGAAGGGAAGGGAAGAGAAGAGAAGAGAAGAGAAGAGAAGGAATGAATGGAGTTAATGGAAGGGAAGAGAAGGGAAGGGAAGGGAAGGGAAGAGAAGAGAAGAGAAGGAATGAATGGAGTTAATGGAAGGGAAGGGAAGAGAAGAGAAGGAATGAATGGAGTTAATGGAAGGGAAGGGAAGAAAAGAGAAGAGAAGAGAAGGAATGAATGGAGTTAATGGAAGGGAAGGGAAGGGAAGAGAAGAGAAGAGAAGAGAAAATATTCTTAATTGGCCAAGTATGAACACATCTGGTTCATAAGTTCTCAGTGTACATACAAGCAACAAAGTAATAGAATAAAGTAATAGAACAAAGGATTATATCAATGGATGGAGAAGGTCCAACTATTCCAAACCTAGGCCATAGCAAATCTCTCTCCAGTGTTGAGAAAACATTAATATTTAAGGATATAAGAGATCATAACAGATAAAAGGAATGTAGGATTAGAAGAGAGCTAATGACACCCACAGGTTGTACAAGACTTCAGTTTATAAAGCTTAGTAAGATCTCACACCTGGAATACGGCATCCAGTTTTGGTCACCACATCATAAACAAGATGTTGAGTCTTTGGAAAAAGTGCAGAGAAGAGACACAAAGATGATTAAAGGCCTGGGGATTAAAACATAGGAAGAACAGTTGCAGGATTTGGGTATGTCTAGTCTAGAGAAAAGAAGGACATGATAGCAGTCTTCCAATATCTGAAAGGCTGCCAGAAAGAAGAGAGGATCAATCTACACTATATTGCCAAAAGTATTTGATCACCCATCCAAATAATCAATCAGGGGTTCCAATCACTTCCATGGCCACAGGTTTATAAAATCAAATACCTATGTGTTGTGGTCCAGCCAGCTCCAGATGAGCTGCTGATGGACTCCTCTAGAGGGCGACCTTGAGAGAGCAGAGAGCCCGGCTGGTCATCAGGAGGCATCTGGGTCTTGGAGTAGTGGGGAGGATCAGGGCCTGTTTGTCCCTGATGCTAGATTGAGAAGGGCTGAAAAAAGGAGGCTTCAACTGCATCAGAAGCGAACTCGAAGGATGTGAATTAGTCCCAGCTGCCTATTGACTGGCCCCTCCCAAGAGGGTTTAAAAGGAAGTCTTTGCTGAAGAAGTTCTTGCAGAGAACAACGTTGGATTTCTAGGTTCGTGTTTAGTCATGTATCTGTTAAGAGTCATTCAGGCAAGCAGCCAAGAGAGTTAGTGGCAAGCAGCCATTCTTGTATTAGTCGGAGAAAGGGGGTTCAGAACACCTAGGCATACAGACTGTAGTTACAAACATTCGTGAAAGAATGGGTCGCTCTCAGGAGCTCAGCGAGGAACTGCGATAGGAGGCCACCTGTGCAACAAATCCAGTCCTGAAATTTCCTCGCTCCTAAATATTCCACTGTCAACTGACAGCTGTATTATAAGAACATGGAAGTGTTTGGGAACGACAGCAAATCAGCCACGAAGGGGTAGGCCATGTAAACGGAGCGGAGTCAGCAGATGCTGAGGTGCAGAGTGCGAAGAGGTCGCCAATGTTCTGCAGAGTCCATCGCTAAAGACCTCCAAACTTCACCATCTTCAAAGGGCTCTGTGGCATGGGTCCTGGTTATTTGCAGAACCGTCTCCTGCCACATACCTCCATGCGACCTGTCCGCTCCCACAGGGAGGGCCTCCTCAGGGTGCCGTCCGCTGGACAATGCCGGCTGGCGACTCCCAGGGGAAGAGGCTTCTCTGTGGCGGGTCCAGCCCTCTGGAACGACCTGCCCCCCGACCTTCGTACTATCACGGACCTTCGCCTCTTCCGTCGAGCATTAAAGACCTGCTTTTTTCATGCGGCCGGCCTGGCATAGTTTGTTTTTATCATTGTTTTAATAGGGTCTTAAATTATTTTAGCACAGGTTACACTTATTTAATTTAATCTTACATCTATTTAATTTATTTATTTATTTATTTTATTACATTTATATCCCGCCCTTCTCCGTAGAGGACCCAGGGCGGCGCACAGGAGATTTAAAAACATACAAAAATAGAACATAGATAAATTGATTGATTGTATATGGATTTTATCTTTTTATTATCCCTGTGCACCGCCCTGAGTCCCAAATCGGGAGAGAGGGTGGTATATAAATAAAATAAAATAAAATAAAATAAGTAATAAATTCCTTTCGGGTACGTTTCAAGGTGTTGGTTATCATCTTTAAAGCGCTCCATGGCACAGGACCTAGTTATTTGCGGGATCGTATCCTGCCCCATACATCCCTTCGGCCGATTCGCTCCCACAGAGAGAGACTTCTCCGGGTGCTGTCCACTAGGCTATGCCAGCGGGCGACGCCCAGGGGAAGGGCCTTCTCTGTGATGGGCCCGACCCTTTGGAATGACCTTCCCCCTGAACTCAGAACTACCATGGACCTCCGCTCCTTCCGCCAGAAACTTAAAACTCATCTGTTCCATCAAGCCGGCTTGGCCTAATTTTTGCTTCTCACCCCAGTCTGTAATTTAAATTGTTTTATTTGGTTTTAATGGGTTTAGTTTTTAACGTTTATAAATTTGTACAAGGTTATTTAATTCAATTTTAATTTTGTATGTATTGTCATGTTTTTAGTAGCTTTAATTTTTCCTGTACACCGCCCCCAGTCCCTTCGGGGAGAGGGGGCGGTCTAGAAATTCAATTAAATAAATAAATAATGTGGCCTTCAGATGAGCTCAAGAACAGTGCGCAGTGGACCGACGTCCTATTGAACCGTATGGATCAGGAATGGGAGGTCACTTACTGTACGTTCGTATCCGGGTAAAGGCAGGGGAGCGAATACTTTTGGCAAGATGGTGTGTTTGCCAAAGCTCTGAAAGGCAAGAGAAGAAACAATGAACGGAAGCTAAGATCCAACCTAGAACGAAGGAGAAATTTCCCCGACTGTGAAAACAATCAACCAGTGGAACAATTTGCCTTCAAAAGGTGTAGGTGCCCCATCACTGGAGGCTTTCAAGAAGAGACTGGGCAGCCCCCTGTCTCAAATGGTATCGGGCAGTAATGGCTAACTTTTGGGTCTCTGTGTGCCAAAAGCATGCGCGCGCACACCATAATGCAATGCGTGCATGCAATATGCATGCAACCCCCACTCATGCGTCCCACGTATGCACATCTGAAAACCAGCTGGCTGGTGGGAGGTGCGCACGCATGCCCGGTGGAGCTAGGTTGGGGCAATGTCTTGCGTGTCCTCAGAGAGGGCTCTGCATGCCACCTGTGGCACCTGTGACATCGGGGGGATAGGGCCTCCTGCTTGAGAAGGGGGCTGGACTAGAAGACTTCCAAGGTCCCTTCTCACTCTCTTTATTCGATGTCCCGTGTTAAGTTTGGGCTGTTTTCTTCTCCCACTTGTCTCCAAACCTCCAAAAAATATCCCATCCAGTGACTGGTCTCGCCTTTCATGATCCTTTGCCAGACTCAAAGCGCCAGAAGGAATTAGGGCTTCACTTCGACGGCATTTAGTAACTTCTGAGTTGCAGGGGAAAAAGAAAAAAAAAACCAAGAAAGGCCAAATTGTGTTGCCTGAGTTCAAAACTCCAATCGCTGGCCCGATCTGAAGCCCCCTCCCCACCCCTCCTCTCCTTCCCCCCCCCCCCCCCCCGTCAGCTCCCCCCCCCCACCTCCTTCCCTGCCCCTCCCTTTCTTCTTTCCGACTTGATCTAATCACAGTCTGGCTTTAAATGCTAAGCCATCAATGTCAGAAACCGCAGTCAAGCACACCCTGTGCCCAACACGCAACCTTTTCAACATGATGGCTCATTAATAATTTTAAAAGGACGATGGCAGGGCAGCTATTTATAGCCCCCTCCCGCCCCCCCGCCCACACACACACACACACTTCTCGGGCAGGCCTGCCAAAAGGAAGGGGGGAATTAACATGCAGAAATTGTCATCTGGAAAACATTAGTGTTTATCAACAGATCAGTCAAGTCCCGGCTACTGTAAACTCTGCTTTTAGCGAAATAAAATGCATTAGTGGTGACAGGGATTGGAATGAGTCCTTCGGAGTGAACAGTAGCTGCAGCGGGGGTGGGTGGGTGGGTGGGGGAAGGCATGAGGGGTCCAAGGTCTTCCCCCTCCCCAACATTGTCCTCGCTCGTCCTTTCTTGACACCTGCCAAGGTCCCTGCCGTCTCCAAGGGCAGAAGGAGAGCCACCCAGGAGAGAAAAGGCAAGAGGGGAAGTTGGCGAAGTCAATTAAGTGTTAATTGCTTTGACTGAGGGGGCAGAAGACTCGGGGAAGAAAGGGAGAGATGTCAGTGCAATAGCAGAGGGTAGCTATTGGATCGAGGGCGAGCCTCAGGCCCATAGGTAAGAGTAACTATACATCAGTGTGTTTCAGAAGGGAGGGAGGGTGGAAGGAAGGAGCAACAGCGGAAAGGAAAGAAGAAAGGAAAAAGAGAGGGAAGGAGGAAAGGAAGGCAAGAAGGAGAGAGGGACAGGGAAGGAAGGAAGGAAGGGAGAGGAGCGAGAGAAGGAAGGAGCAACAGAGGAAAGGAAAGAAGGAAGGAAAAAGAGAGGGAAGGAGGAAAGAAGGCAAGAAGAAAAGAGGGACAGGGAAGGAAGGAAGGAAGGAAGGAAGGAAGGAAGGAAGGAAGGAAGGAAGGAAGGGAGAGGAGCGAGAGAAGGAAGGAGCAACAGAGGAAAGGAAAGAAGAAAGGAAAAAGAGAGGGAAGGAGGAAAGGAAGGCAAGAAGAAGAGAGGGACAGGGAAGGAAGGAAGGAAGGGAGAGGAGCGAGAGAAGGAAGGAGCAACAGAGGAAAGGAAAGAAGGAAGGAAAAAGAGAGGGAGGGAAGACAAGAAAGAGAGAGGGATGGGGAAGGAAGGAAGGAAGGTCCAACAGAGGGAAAGAAGGAAGGAAGGTAGGAGAGGAGGGAGGGGAAAGAGGGAAATAAGAAAAGAGAGAAGGAGGGAAAGGAGGGAGGAAAGGAAGAAGAGAAGGAGAGAGGGGAGGGAGGGAGGGAAAGAAGGAAGGGAAAGGGGAAGGAGTGAAGAAGTGAGTGGGGGAGGCAAGGAAGGAAGGATGGAAGAAGAGAAGGAGGGAGGGGAGGGAGGGAAAGAAGGGAGGAGAGAAGGAGGGGAAGGAGGGAGGGAAGGACTGAAGAAGGGAGGAAGAGGGAGGCAAGGAGGGAAGAAAGGAAGACAGGGAAAGGGGGAAGCAGGGAAGCAGGGATGAAGAGGGAAGGAAAGAAGGAAGGACCAACAGAGGGAAAGAAGGAAGGAAAAGGGGAAGGAGGGAGGAAGAGAGGGTGGGAGGCAAGGAAGGAAGGAGAGAAGGAGGGAGGGAAGGGGATGGAGGGAGGGAGAAAAGGAAGGAAGGAAGACTACTCATTCATTCTGGACTTGGAGTCAACATATTTTGGGTGCTGGATTTGGACCAAAGAGCCCTTCGCTCACACCGAGCTCAAGTTGAGCCCAGAAGGTTCATTCTTTGCTTCTGGAATCACTGCAAAGTCAACATTTCTCAAGCAGGTTGCAGTTTTCAACCTAACCTAGTTTTTAGTATGAGGTCATGCAGTAAATACCCTGGGGGAGGGGGGGTCTTTCTGAGGGAAGGAGTGAGGGGCATGCAATCATTGGCCAGACGTTTGGACTGGCGTTTGGCCCTCAATCTCCCTTCTTGGCTGTCCTGCCTGAGCTGAGTTCCCTCGACGGGAAGTCCGGTGCCCTCGTTGCCTGGAAGGGCATGGATGAAGCCAGCCTCAAGACAGACGCTTGAGAGAGGAATCGTCATAAATTGAAGGGCTCCGTCGTAATAAATCAAACACCCAAGGCCCTCTTCCCAGGTGCCTAGCCAGAGATTCTGGTTAGCCCTGGATGATGTCAGCCCTGCACACGCACAGACACACACACACAGAGAATGTCTGCAGAGCATCACGTCATGTCACAGAAGCAGCGAAGGAGGGTGGGAGGTGGAGGGTTTCACAGAGAAGGAAAATAGGAAATAGTAGTGCAGGTGTAGCTCTGTCCTCTGATTGTAAGGTGGTTGATCCTGAAAGACATCTGTCTGTTGATCCTTTCCTCCCTCCTGCCCTCTTCATCCCTTCCTTCCTTCCTTCCTCCTCCCTCGCCTTCCTTCCTTCCCTCCCTCTTCCTTCCTTCTTTCCTCCCTCTTCATCCCTTCATTGCGTCTTCTCTGCTTCTTCCCCCTTCCCCTTCCTTCCTTCCTTCCCTCCTTCCCTCTTCTTCCCTTCTCTGCCTCTCCCCCCTTCCCTCCCTTTTCATTCCTTCCTTCCTTACTGCCTCCTCCCTTGCCTTTCTTCCTTCACCCTTCCTGCCTCCCCTTCCCTCGCTTGCCCCCTCTCCTTCCTTCTACCCTCCCTCTTCATCCCTTCTTCCCTTCTTCCCCCTTCCCCTTTCTTCCCTCCCTCCCCCTTCCTCCCTTCTTCCTTCCTTCCCTCCTTCCTTTCCCTCCCTCTCTCTTTTCTTCTTTCCCTTTCTCCCTTCCCTCCTTCTCTCCTTCCACCCTCCCTCTCCTCCCTCCCTCCCTTTTCATCCCTTCATTCCTTCCTTCCTGCCTCCTCCCTCACCTTTCTTTCTTCCCTCCCTCTTCCATCCTTCCTGTCTCCCCTTACCTCACTTGCTGCCTCTCCCTCTTTCTACCCTCCCTCTTTATCCCTTTATCCCTTCTTTCCTGCTTCTCTGCTTCCCCATTCCCCTTTCTTCTTTTCTTTCTTCCTTCCTTTTCTCCCTGTTCCTCCTTACTTCCCTCCCATGCCTTCTCTTCCTCCCTCCCTCCTTCCTTCTTTCCTGCCTCCCCTCCCCTTCCTCGCTCTATCCCTCCTCCCTCCCTCCCTCCCTTTTCATCCTTTCATCCCTTCTTTCCTGCCTCCTCCCTCGCTTTCCTTCCCTCCCTCCCTCCCTCCTTCCTTTCTTCCTCCCCTCCTCCCTTCCTGTCTCCCCTTCCCTCCCTCACTCCCTCTCCACCCTTCCTTCCTCTTCCTCCCTTCCTCCCTTGTTTCCTGCATCTCCTCCCTCACCTACCTTCCTTTCCTTCCTCTCTCCCTCTTCCTCCCTTCTTTCCTCCCCTCCATCCCCTCTCTCCTTCCTTTCTTCCTCCCATCCTCCCTTCCTGCCTACCCTCCCTCCCTCCCTATCATCCCTCCCTCCCTTTCTTCCTTCATTCCTGCCTCCCCTCCCTCTTTCCCATTCCCTCCCTCCCTTTCCCTTTCCCCACCCCCTTTTCCTCTCACATGTATATTCAAAATTTTAAAAGCATATTTTTAAGAAGGGTTTTTTTAAAAAAAAAAAAAACAATCTCTACAATTTCAAAGCCAGAGATGTTGAGATATTGATCCCAGAGGATCAAATACTCCTTGTCTTAATTCCCCTACAACTACACACACAGGCACACCCACACACACACACACACACACACAAAGAGAGAGAAGCAGGGAAAATGAGAGACAGAGAAAGACAGAGACACAGACAGAGACAGAGAAAGACAGAGGGAGAGACAGAGACACAGAGAAAGACAGATAGACACAGAGAGAGAGAGAGAGACAGAGAGAGAGAGAGAAAGAGAAAGACAGAGAAAGACAGAGAGAGAGAGACAGAGACAGAGAAAGACAGATAGACACAGAGAGAGGGAGAGAGAGAAAGACAGAGAGAGAGAAAGACAGAGAAAGACAGAGAGAAAGAGAGAGCGAGACAGAGAGAGAAAGAGAGAGACAGAGAGAGAGAGACAGAGAGAAAGACAGAGAGAAAGAGAGAGAAAGAGAGAGAAGAGAGAGAGAGAGAGAGAGAGAGAGAGAGAGAGAGAGAGAGAGAGAGAGAGAGAGAGATGGGGGAGTGAGAGGGGGAGAGAAAGATTAGAAAAATGCTCTTGCATCAAGAGAAGGGGTTTTCCTGGGGCTTGCTTTAATGAAGCTTCCTGAAGAATTAACACCTGCCTGCCTTATAATTACTACCTGTACACCCAACCCAAGATAATTACGCCAGAAGACCAGATCACAGGGATGCTTAATCAACCAATAAAGAGTGGATCCCTCATTTGCGCTACGCCTACCTACAAAATCAAAGTCTTGAATCCTTCACTTAGAGGTCCTTCAAAAATCGATGCTGATAGGTCAGAAGGCTTCAATGCTTAATAAAGGCAGGGGGAGTGTTAGTAATTGCATTAAACTGCAACTGATTAATTTTTTTTAAAACTTCCAATGTAAGCCAACTTGTGATTTTTATCCTGAAATAATTCTGTTTGTCATTTTTCTGATGTATGGAATTTAGTCTGGTCACTTGAAAGCAACAAAGGATGATTGTAACTTGCGTGGGGAGGGGAGGATGATGTTAAATCTATGACTGTTCTTTGACTTGAGTTACTATTTGTGTGAAGATTTAATAGTCGCATCCAGAGCATCTGGGATCCGATGATGGGTCTAGTAAATTCAAGGCTTAGCCAACAGTCTTCAGGGTGCTTGGAAGCAGGAGAGGGAACTAAAGTTGCTCCACATGATTTTTTTTTTAACTTACCCGTATTTTTCAGAATAGAAGACTGTTTTCTCTCTCTCTCTCTCTCTCTCTCTCTCTCCCTCTCCCTCCCTCCCTCCCTCCCTCCCTCCCTCTCTCTCTCTCTCTCTCTCTCTCCACACACACACACACACACACACACACACACACACACACACACACACAGGCCTGCAAAGACTCCAAAGCACAGGGTTGGCTCCTTGCCACTGTTTAATTGCTGAGATGAGGAATTCCTGTCATTTTCATTTTTTTTTTCATTTTATTAGATTTATATCCCGCCCTTCTCCAAAAGGACCCAGGGCGGCGCACAGGAATTTAAAATACACACAAAATCGTAATACAAAATTTAAAAACCCATTAAATACCTGTCCTGCGCTAAAAACCAATTAAAATCCCCGAAATAAACTAGTCTAAACTAGTCCCAGCAGAACTAGTAAACTAGTCTAAACTAGTCCCAGCAGAGGTTATGTTAGGCCGGCTTGATGAAAGAGGTGTGTTTTTAAACACCGGCGGAAGAGGCGGAGGTCGGTGATAGTGCGGAGTTCAGGGGGTAGGTCGTTCCAAAGGGCAGGGCCCGCCACAGAGAAGGCCCTTCCCCTGGGTGTCGCCAGTCGGCATTGTCCGGCCGACGGCACCCTGAGAAGGCCCTCTCTGTGGGAGCGTATCGATCTAAGGGATGTATGGGGCAGGAGACGGTCTCGCATATAACTAGGCCCCGAGCCATGGAGCGCTTTGAAGATGGTCGTCAAAACCTTGAAGCACTGTGAGCTGTGAGCCCAGAGAACTCACGTTAAACTCTGCAGCACCTTATCACACCGAGAGTCCCAAACAGACAAGACTCGAATGCACAGGCAGTCTCGACTATGTTTTTGAACTGTTGTTTCCTGCCAATGGCCCCTCCCAAAGCCTTCCCTATAAGCTCTCTTAGGGGGGGGGGCAGTCAACAACCATCGGGTGACCAATTATCTCCTGCGAGCCTGCCTCTGATGCAATTGCTGCCTCCGTCTCTCAGCCCTGCGTAATCTAGCAGCAGGGACAAACTGCCCCTGATCCTCCCCACTACTCCATGCCTCAGGCGCCTCCTGGTGGCCAACCAGCTTCTCTGCTTCCTGCTCTGCCTCTGAACCCTGCCCAAGGTCTTCCTCATCTTCCAGGGCAGACTCTTCTAGCAAAGAGTCTGTCAGAAACTCATCTGGCTGGCCCACAACAGAAGATACACCTTTTCCCCCTCCCTAAAAGTGAGAGAAAATTTGGGTGTGTCTTATTGACTGAATACAGGCGTTTTTTTTGGCATCCTGAACCCTCCATGGTGTCAACTTCTAAAGCGTTGCCATGACTATTATCAGGTTGGCACCGGAGGGAGGATTCCATGCATACCTTCAGTCTCATATTCTTACACTCTAGTTGGTGAATATGAATGATACGTAGGACAGAAGGGAGAGGATGGAGGGGTAAAGTTCAGACGCCATTAAGTGGGTTTCAGCTTAGGCTCCACAGGAGTAATGCTAAGATGTTGAGCCTCATAAATGAATGGGTTTTGTTTGAACTCTGTCTCGAGGCTCTTGCGAACTTCACAGAGAGCCTAAATGCATTGCGCTTTGGCCCTCCACGTCCCCCAGAAGCCCTCAGCAGTGTTCTGCATGGTCTGTTTTCACCAAAAGCAGGCCCGATTTTGGTCTATAGTGTGCTTCTGGAGGGTGGGGAAAGTGAAAACATGACACATGGAGGGCTTTGGAGCCCCAAAACGGGCCTGTTTTGGGCAAAAAACGGGCCGTGCGGAACATTGCAGAGAGCTTCTGGGAGCAGGGGAAGGTGAAAATGCAACATGTGGAGGGCTTGGGAGCCTAAAAATGGACCCATTTTTAGAAAAAAAATAACAGGCCATGTGGAACACTGCAGAGGGCTTCTGGGAGGCCTGGGAGGGCAAAAACACAATGTGTAGAGCAGGGGTGGGTTCCTTCCAGTTCTCCTCCTCCTCCTCCTCCACCTCCTCCTCCTCCTTCACCACCTCTTCCTCCATCTCCTCCTCCTCCACCACCACCAGCTCCTCCTCCTCCACCAGCTGTTCCTTCTCCACCACCTCCTCCTCCATCTCCTCCTCCTCCACCACCACCACCTCCTCCTCCTCCTTCACCACCTCTTCCTCCATCTCCTCCTCCTCCTCCACCACCACCAGCTCCTCCTCCTCCACCAGCTGTTCCTTCTCCACCACCTCCTCCTCCATCTCCTCCTCCTCCACCACCACCACCTCCTCCTCCTCCTTCACCACTTCTTCCTCCATCTCCTCCTCCTCCACCACCACCAGCTGCTCCTCCTCCACCAGCTGCTCCTTCTCCACCACCTTCTCCTCCATCTCCTCCTCCTCCACCACCACCACCACCTCCTCCTCCTTCACCACCTCTTCCTCCATCTCCTCCTCCTCCTCCACCACCAGCTCCTCCTCCTCCACCAGCTGCTCTTCCTCCACCACCTCCTCTTCCATTTCCTCCTCCTTCATCTCCTCCTCCTTTTCCTCCTCCTCCTCTTCTTCTTCTCCTTCCTTCCTTCCTTCCTTCCTTCTTCCTTCTTCCCTCTTCCTTCTTTCTTCCTCTTCCGCCTCCTCTTCTTCTTCCTCTGCTCTATGAAACAGTTCAGTTTCTTTCTCTACCTGGCTCCCTCAAATATGCTCCTTGCTCCCAAACCTATTGAAAATTTTGTCAACAATCCTCTCCCGGAAAGCTCGATACACCGTCTGCATAAAAACCTCCGTTTCACGAGAAAATGACTATTAATGAGGCCGTGTTTCTTCCCAGCATCAAACTCAAAGAGACACAGGTCATAAATCTCTTTGATCTTTCTTTTGCTGTTGTTGTTGTGGTTGTGGTTGTTGTTGACTGGAGAAGTAAGCGGGTTCCTTTTTTTTTTTTTTTTTACCCTCCCAGACTTTTATTTTTAATATTAAAAAAAATGTTCTGATTGTGACAATTCCATTTGGTAATGAGTAATTTATGGCGAGGGCTGTTTCCAGTCTCTCCTCCCACCCACCCACCCCAGAAAAACCCCTCCAACCTTCTTTCTTCTTTCTGTTGTTTCTTGTTTCTCATCTTTCTCTTGACACATCAACAAATCCATCCTGACATGCGGACACCTGTTCTTGTTCTCTCATTCATTCATACTTCCCCACCCTTCCTTTATTATTTGGAGGGGGGGGGAGATATGACAGTTCAGTGTAGGAAGAACCTCGTGCTGATTCCTTTGTGTGAAAGACTTTCAGTTACAAATTTACCTCAGCTCATTACGTTGGTGCCAATAAGGGAGAATATTTATAGCACGAGAGTTGAACTGTGGGGTCCTTGCTGCTGTCTGAGCTTGCTTGTTCCCTTGCAGATGTTTCGTGGCCCAACTAGGTAATGTGATCAGTGCTAGTTAGGAATGAGGGGGGGGGTTCCTCTTTGATTAGGCATGAATGATCCTACCAATGGAAGAGACTATCTGTAGCTCAAGGAAGAACTGTTGGGGTCCTTGGGGCTCTCTGACCTTGGTTGTTTTCTTACAGACGTTTTAAGACCCAACTAAGGAACATCACCACGGCTAGAAGCAAAGGGAGTTTGCGGAGAGAAAGGAGGAGGAGGAGGGAGAGGAGGAGGAAGAAGAAGGGGAAGAGGAGGAGGAGGAGCAGGAATAGAATAGAATAGAATAGAATAGAGGACAAGACAAGACAATAGCAGAGTTGGAAGGGACCTTGGAGTTCTTCTAGTCTAACCCCCTGCTTAGGCAGGAAACCCTATACCGTTTCAGACAAATGGCTCTCCAACATCTTCTTAAAGACTTCCAGGGTTGGGGCATTCACAACTTCTGGAGGCAAGCTGTTCCAGAGGTTAATTGTTCTAACTGTCAGGAAATTTCTCCTTAGTTCTAAGTTGCTTCTCTCCTTGATTAGTTTCCACCCATTGCTTCTTGTCCTGCCCTCAGGTGCCTTGGAGAATAGCTTGACTCCCTCTTCTTTGTGGCACCCTCTGAGATATCGGAACACTGTTATCATGTCTCCCCTGGTCCTTCTTTCCATTAAACTAGACCAGGGGTCTGCAAAGTTGGCTCTTTTAAGACTGGTGGACTTCAACTCCCAGAATTCTAACTCCCAGCTGGCTGGGGAACTCTGGGAGTTGAAGTCCACCAGTCTTAAAAGAGCCGACTTTGCAGACCCCTGAACTAGACCTACCCAGTTCCTGCAACCGTTCCTCATATGTTTTAGCCTCCAGTCCCCTAATCTTCTTGGTTGCTCTTCTCTGCACTCTTTCTAGAGTCTCCACATCTCTTTTACATTGTGGCAACCAAAATTGAACACACAAGGCCTTATGATTAATTTTAAATATAACATTTTAATAGTTTTTAATTACTTTTTAGCACAGACTTACTAATTTAATTCTATTTTATACTGTGATTATGTGTATGGGTGTTTTTATTCTTTCTGTGCACCGCCCTGAGTCCCACTTGGGAGATAGGGCGGTATAGAAATCTGATTAATAAATAAAATAAAATAAATAAAATAAAGTTATTAACCCTTCACGTGATCTAGATTCTATCCTTCTGTTGATGCAGCCTAGAACTGTGTTGGCTTTTTTGGCAGCTGCTGCACACGGCTGGCTCCTATTTGAATGGTTGTCCCCTAGGACTCCAAGATCCCTCTCACAGTTGCTACTATTGAGCAAGGTACCACCTATACTGCACCTGTGCATTTCGTTTTTCTTGCCTAAATGTAGAACCTGACTCTTTTCACCATCGCATTTCATTTTGTTAGATAGTGCCCAATTTCCCGCATGGACTACTGTAACACCCTCTATATGGGGCTCCCCTTGAGGTGCACCCGGAGACTCCAGCTAGTGCAGAATGCAGCCGCGTGGGGGATTTTGGGAGTCTCTCGTTACTCCCATGTAACAACTCTCCTGCGCAAGTTGCACTGGCTGCCTGTGGTCTTCCGGGTGCGCTTCAAGGTGTTAGTCACCATCTTTAAAGTGCTCCATGGCGTGGGGCCTGGTTACTTGAGAGACTGCCTCCTGCCACATACCTCCCTTCGACCTGTCCGCTCTCACAGAGTTGGCCTTCTCAGGGTGCCGTCAGCCGGTCAATGCCGGCTAGCGACACCCAGGGGAAGGGCCTTCTCTGTGGTGGGTCCGGCACTCTGGAACGACCTGCCCCCCGATATCCGTACCATCACGGACCTTCGACTCTTCCGTCGGATGTTAAAAGCACATTTCTTTCATCTAGCCGGCCTGACATAGGCTAAGGGTATAATTTTAAATTTGGATATTTATTGGTTTTAATTTTTATATTATCCAAATTTTAGCACAGATTTAATAATTTAATTGTCTTTTATATTTTGTATGCATTGTTGGGTTTTTATCTTTCTGTGCACCGCCCTGAGTCCCTCTAGGGAAAATAGGGCGGTATATAAATCGAAATAATAAATAAATAAAATGTTCAAGTTTCAATGTGCAGTGATTGCCAGCCGAGTTCCTCTGTTCCCCCCACCCCACTTCTCCTGGCCTTGCACATCCTCTGCAAACAATCAAAGCTAGGCATATAACACTCAGATTTCCTCGGTCAGAAGCCAAGGCAATGTTTTGAATCCTTAATGACATCCAGGGCCTGCCAGTTTATGAACCCCTCCAGGAAAACGGGGCAGCTACCCCATCCCTCTGCACCTGCCTTCCCACAAATAAATTACAGAGAAGGATATAAAAAAAAAAGGAGAGTGGAGGAAAAAAAGAAAAGAAAGGCAAATAATTTCACTCCCCAAAACAAACAAACAAAGAGACTTTTCAGGAATTGGCGTCCCAGGGAAAAAGTCTATCTCTGATAGAATGCCAAGCTCTGGAAATATCTCACCCCCAACGCGTAGAAAGACACCGGGCCAGATTGCACCATGCAAAATAAATGAAAAAGAAGGTACGCCTGGAGAAGAGCAAGAATATTTCCCCTCCTTTCCTGTCTTGCAATCCTTCCAGGATTTCATCTTCCTCCGAAAGATGAATCAACAGTGCCCTCTTTCGCCTCTCTGTTTCTGCAGAAGGTTTTTGTTCTGTTCTGTTTTGTTTTTTGGCTGAAATGAACCCGTTAGAAACCTTTGTGTCTGAAAGGAGAGACTTTTTTTTAATTGTGTGACTTTATTCTGTCTGCCTCTCTGTTTCTCTCTGTTTGTTTCTCTCTCTCTCTCTCTCTTTCTTTCTCTCTCTCTCTCTCTCTTATCCATCCATATCTATCTATCTATCTCTCTATCTCTCTATCTCTCTATCTCTCTATCTATCTATCTATCTATCTATCTATCTATCTATCTATCTATCTATCTATCTATCTATCCATCTATCATCTATCAATCTATCTAATCATCTGTCTATCTATCTATCTATCTTTCTTTCTTTCTTTCATTCTTTCTTTCTTTCTTTCTATATAATCATCTATCCATCTTCTATGTAATCTTCTTTCTTTCTTTCTTTCTTTCTTTCTTTCTTTCTTTCTTTCTTTCTTTCTTTCTTTCTATATAATTATCTATCTTTCTTTCCCTTTTTCTTTCTTTCTATGTAATTATCTTTCTTTCTTTCTTTCTTTCTTTCTTTCTTTCTAATTATCTATCTATTTCTAATATCTCTCTATCATCTATCTATCTAATCGTATGTATGTATGTATGTATGTATGTATGTATGTATGTATCTATCTATCTATCTATCTATCTATCTATCTATCTATCTATCTATCTATCCATCTATCATCTGTCAATCTATCTAATCATCTGTCTATCTATCTTTCTTTCTTTCATTCTTCTTTCTTTCTTTCTTTCTTTCTTTCTTTCTTTCTTTCTTTCTTTCTTTCTATATAATCATCTATCCATCTTCTATGTAATCATCTTTCTTTCTTTCTTTCTTTCTTTCTTTCTTTCTTTCTTTCTTTCTTTCTTTCTTTCTTTCTTTCTTTCTTTCTATGTAATTATCTAACTTTCTTTCCCTTTTTCTTTGTATGTAATTTTCTTTCTTTCTTTCTTTCTTTCTTTCTTTCTTTCTAATTATCTATCTAGAAGTAGAACAGTGGGGCGAGGAATTGGCTATGCCATGCGATTTAGATTAGCTAGAAAGCAGGAAATCCAATCATTCTAGCTAATATAAATTGCCCGTTACAGCTGATCGACCGACCAGCTGGTCGACAGAAATACCTATTCAGACAGAAATACCTATTCAGGCGAACCAATCTGAACTGGTAGCATTTCACCCCTGATCTATCTCTATCATCTATCTATCGCTATATCTTTATATCTGTATCTCTCCAAAGCCTCCAAGGACAGCTTCCTCTCCAGTGGCTGGGAAATGTCAGGCGGCCCTGGCTCTATCTCTGAGTCCAATGTTGAGCATCCATAAGAGCCTTCCCCACACTCCAGGACTGGCCCAAGTTCCTCCCCAACCTCCTCATGGTCTGAGTCCACCACCAGTTCTGCTGTCAGCTGGCAGGCTGTTAGCAACCCTGGGTTCAGAACCAGTGTTACAACTCTGGTCCCGTAACCAGTGTTTAGAAATAAAATGCGGAACAGTGTAATACACCGGACAGTAAACAGATAAGTTGCTTTAACCACAAACAAACTCTACACACTCTGATAGTAAGAAAATAAATAGTCTTTACTTTGCAGCAACTAAAATACTTCTTCCGACCAGTGATACTAACTTCTCAAAATAATAACAGTCCTTCACCAAACGCAGAGTTATCTTACAGTGATGCAAAACAAAGACTTCTTCAGTCTTCACAGCTTCAGCTCCTCAGCACAGGAATCAAAGGGAATCGAAAAAGGGGAACGGACTGTGTTCCTGAGCTTGTTTTATGGTAGAGCTGAGAAGCACAGCCAATCAGACTTCAAACACAGTTCTTACAATACAATACAATACAATAGCAGAGTTGGAAGGGATCTTGTAGGTCTTCTAGTCCAACCCCCTGCGTGGGCAGGAACCTTATACCATTTCAGACAAATGGCTATCTAACATCTTCTTCAAGACTTCCAGGGTTGGGGCATTCACAACTTCTGGAGGCAAGCTGTTCCAGAGGTTAATTGTTCTCACTGTCAGGAAATTTCTCCTTAGTTCTAAGTTGCTTCTCTCCTTGATTAGTTTCCACCCATTGCTTCTTGTCCTGCCCCCAGGTGCCTTGGAGATACATAACTCCTTAAAGCTACATAACGTCCTTAAAAACATAGGCTCATATATATTGTCAACCCAATCTAAGGCTGAATATCCTAACACAGGCCACAACAAAGGGAGACAGACCGATACTGGAAACATAGAGACTTTTTTGGAAAGATGGTGCCATCTCTATGTTTCCAGTGTCTTTCTCCCCGCTTGGAACTGAACCCAGATGGACATTTTTTCCAACAATACAAAGGAGGTTTGTTAAAATGGATAAGCAAATGTTATTATGATTACTACTATTATTATTATAGGACTAATACCAAAATAATGAATATTGCTGTAAACACCGTGATTATTATTTCCTATTATCTGTACCCAGGCAACACACTATTCAACTAAAAATGGAATTTTTATGTTACATTTTTTTTAAAAAAATCATTAAAAAAAAGGCCTAATTCTCATAGTACTGTCTTATTGTCAAGCTTTAGAGTTGACACTTGCGTTTATTTTACCCACATAGTGTGGCTGTAGTTACTCAGGGCCCAATCGTTTGCACAGGATATGTTGTGACCAGAGGTGGGGGTATTCAGCTGGTTCAGCCCGGTTCAGGCGAACCGGTAGCAGAAATTTTGAGTAGTTCGGAGACCCAGCAAATACCACCTCTGGTGGGCCACGCCCTCCCATCCCTATCGTTCCCTGTATTATGTTCCCTGGTTTGTTTGTTTTTTAGCTCAGCTGATTTGTGTGGCAGAGCGATTGCTGTGCGTCAACTGAGCTAAAAAACAGCTCAGCTCACCAACGCTGACACCCAAGGCGGTTTTTAATAATAATAATAAATTTAATTTGCAGACCGCTCCCTCTCCCCGAAGGGACTCGGAGCGGTGCACAGGGGAATTAAAAACGTACAAACATAAATACATCGTAAGTATATAGTATGAAATCAAATTAAACAATTTATCCCTGCGCTAAAAACCTAAAATCCTAAAAACTAAACCCCTTAAAAACCCAATTAAAACAATTTAGATGTTCAGACTGAGAAGGCTGGAAGGTAGGTTAGGCCAAGTTTGAGTGCTGCATGCGCAAAGAGTATTTGAATTGAATTTATTTATATTTATATCCCGCCCTTCTCCAAAGAGGACCCAGGGCGGCGCACAGGAATTTAAAAACATACAAAAATACAAAAAAATAAATACAAAATTTAAAATATATTAAACTATCCGAATCCTATGCTAAAACCAAATTTTAAAATACCCAATTTAAAACTTTCTAAAAAGTCCCCGTGGGAGGTTAAGCTAGGCCGGCTTGTTGGAAAAGATGTGTCTTTAGACATTGGCGGAAGAGGCGGAGGTCGGTGATGGTGCGTAATTCAGGGGGTAGGTCGTTCCAAAGGGCTGGGCCCGCCACAGAGAAGGCTCTCCCCCTGGGCGTCGCCAGTCGGCATTGTCCGGCCGACGGCACCCTGAGAAGGCCCTCTCTGTGGGAGCGGATTGGACAAAGGGATGTATGGGGCAGAAGGCAGTCTCGCATATAACTAGGCCCCGAGCCATGGACATAAAGTGTGGTCTCACAGAACTGGAAGGAAACGATTTGGAGTCTCACCGCTGATTGTGACCTCTCTAAAACATTTCATAAAACGCTTTGGAAACAGAGCTTAGCTGGGCTAACCAGGCTGCCAGTCCAGTCCAATTTCTTATCTCTGTGCTTCATCTCCATGTTAGATACAGGCTGGTCCGCCATCTTACAGCTGTCCAAGGGACAACCTGCCTGGCATCCATCTCTGCATTCCCCCAGTTTGCAAATTCAGTGTTCAACCTTTTCCTTCTCTGGATACTCTTAGATTATTGATGCAGGTTATCTGTAGACGCAACGAACTTCCCCAGGCGCAGTCATATGTAATACTACAGATCGGTTGCTTACTTGGACCTATAAATAAGAATGCTTAACATTCACAAGGGCACCGAAACATTGCCAAAATGTAATGCTTCATTCATGACATCTAATATTCTTAAAGTTGCTTTTCTATATGACATTGGAAAGGCGTTTAAATCTTTGCGATCTCTTCCATTTTATTTTCTGTAGCTGTATATTACTCTCCTGGTAGCGAGGTCTTTTATGAATTATTTTATGAGGCATTCATTCTTTTTGCTTCTATCTCTCTCTCTCTCTCTCTCTCTGTGTATGTGTGTGTTTACAAGCTACCATATTTTTGGGAATTATAAGACGCACCTTCTTCCCCCAAAAAAGAGGGTTTAAATCTGGGTGTGTCTTATACACTGAATCAGTGGTGGGTTTCAATTTTTTTAGAACCTACTCTGTAGGTGTGGCTTATTTTGTGGGCGTGGCTTGACAGTCATGTGACAGAGTGGGAGTGGCCACCTTTTAAAATGTGGTGAAACTCATTTAACAACGCTCTTGCTTAGCAACCAAAATTTTGGACTCAATAGCGATGATATTCTTTCTTTCTTTCTTTCTTTCTTTCTTTCTTTCTTTCTTTCTTTCTTTCTTTCTTTCTTTCTTTCTCTTTCTTTCCTTCCTTCCTTTCTTCCTTTCCTTTCCTTCCCGTTGGGTCACTGGCAGCAGCAGGCCAGATTTACTTCCAGGTCCGCCGGTGGAACCCCCTCACACCGGTTCTCTAAATTTCACCAACCGGCTCTCGCGAGTAGGTGCGAGCCTGCAGAAACCCACCACTGCACTGAATGCAGCATTTTTGGCCTATCGAAACTGTGCCCCCTGGATGTGTGGAAGGTTTGGGAGGCTGGCGAAGTTCTGGGGGCTGGAGAAGGCAAAAACGAGCAAAAAATGGGCCGTTTTTGCTCATTTTTGCCCCCACCCCCACCCCGGATCATGTTACAACTTTTACTTTACTTTTATTAAATTTCTATCCCGCCCTATCTCCCACAAAGGGACTCAGGGCGGTGCACAGGAACTTAAAACACAAAAATACAAACAATAAAAATCTACAAAATTTAAAACTACAATTAAACAGTTTAACCCGTGCTAAAAAGAGAAAACAATTAATTTTAAACCCAGCTCTAATAAATATGGTTGTAGCAGCTATGCCAGGCCGGCCATATGGAAGAAATAGGTTTTTAAAGTCCGGCGGAAGAGGCGAAGGTCGGTGATAGTCCGGAGGTCTGGGGGGAGGTCACTCCAGAGGGTGGGGCCTGCCACAGAGAAGGCTCTTCCCCTGGGCGTCGCCAGCCGGCATTGTCCAGCGGACGGCACCCTAAGGAGGCCCTCCCTGTGGGAGCGGACAGGTCGAGTGGAGGTATGTGGTAGAAGGCGGTCCTGCAAGTAACCAGGCCCACTGCCATGGAGCGCTTTAAAGATGGTCACTAGAACCTTGAAACGCACCCGGAAGGCTACCGGCAGCCAGTGCAGCTCGCGCAGGAGAGGTATTACATGGGAGTATTTTAAAGCTCCCAAGATCCCCCGTGCGGCTGCATTCTGCACCAACTGGAGCCTCCGGGTGCATCTCAAGGGGAGCCCCCAAAGCCTCTGCATGCCCCCCCCGCCCATTTTTGTTGCAACAAACAAGGCGTGCAGAGGGTTTGGGAGGCCAGGAGAGTGCAAAAACATTTTTTTTAATGTACCTGTTCGAAATCATGGTGCATCTTATACTCCGAAAAATACGGTATCTGGTTTGCAATACTCTCCTATTTCAAGGTCTCCTCCTGCAAAATAGTGCTCCAATTGACACAACCCATTGATTCACTTACTGGATTCCCTCGTTTTCTTAAGAATGCAGAAAGTACGGGAACACCCATGAACCGAATGGACCAGGTTCTGACAAGATGCTCGGCCAAACACAAATTGGGCTTTCAGGTTTGTTTGTTTGTTTGTTTGTTTGTTTGTTTACACACAGGCTGATCCCACCCACTTCAATGACTCTGGCCAATGGACAGTCTAAAGCAGGGGTGTCAAATTCGATTTCATTGAGGGCCACATCAGGGCTGTGTTTGACCTCGGGAGTTGGACAAGCGGGGGCATGGCCAGCTTGTGTCAGAGGAACCTGTAGTGGCCTGAGTGCTCTGCCAGGGAAAACTGGCTCCTGAGCTCCGTTTTTGGCTGCAACAGCATCCTGCAACCCCCTGCCAGCAAAAACGAAGCTTTATTTTTGCTGGCAGATGCACCACGGGCCAGTCCTTTGCTGTTTCCAGGGAGGCCCCATGGGCCAGATCTAAGCACCCATGAGTTTGACACCCTTGGTCTAAAATATCAATATTTAACCTATTCTTTGAGTAACCCGTCTCTCATTCCTGCAAAAGCCAGCCCAAACCGACTGAAGTCCAGAAAGAATAACAGATCATAATTGACAAAAGCTATTCAACAATCAGTGAATTCCATGTCGAAACACCATTTTTTAAAAAGCGCCTTCACTCCTACCTGAAATACCTGGAGTGCATATTGACTCTCTTTTTTAAAAATCACCTGATTGCACTTTGTTCTTATCTTTGGTGGTACCCAGAGTCCCTCTGAAGTTGGACCACTGGGGAAAAATAAATGAATGAATGAATGAATGAATGAATGAATGAATGAATGAATGAATGAATGAATGAATGAATAAATAAATAAATAAATAAATAAATAAATAAATAAATAATAAACAAACAAACAAACAAACAAACAAACAAACACTACACAACACCAAATGTTGCTACTAAACTACCCCATTATGGTGAACCATCAACTCACCAGGGGTGCTGAGTTCTCCCCATAACCCTAACCCTAACCCTAAGCTACCATAGGCAAGAAAAACAAAATGCACAGGTACAGTATAGGTGGTACCTTGCTCAATAGTAGCAACTGTGAGAGGGATCTTGGAATCCTAGTGGACAACCATTTCAATATGAGCCAGCCATGTGCAGCAGCTGCCAAAAAAGCCAACACAGTTCTAGGCTGCATAAACAGAGGGATAGAATCTAGATCACGTGAACTGTTAATGCCACTGTATAGTGCCTTGGTAAGGCCACACTTGGAATACTGCATACAGTTTTGGTCGCCACGATGTAGAAAAGACGTGGAGACTCTGGAAAGAGTGCAGAGAAGAGCAACCAAGATGATTAGGGAACTGGAGACTAAATCATATCAAGAACGGTTGCAGGAGCTGGGTATGTCTAGTTTGATGAAGAGAAGGACCAGGGGAGACATGATAGCAATGTTCCGATATCTCAGAGGGTGCCACAAAGAAGAGGGAGTCAAACTATTCTCCAAGGCACCTGGGGGCAGGACAAGAAACAATGGGTGGAAACTAATCAAGGAGAGAAGCAACTTAGAACTGAGGAGAAATTTCCTGACAGTGAGAACAATTAACCAGTGGAACAGCTTGTCTCCAGAAGTTGTGAATGCCCCAACACTGGAAGTCTTTAAGAAGTTGTTGGATAGCCATTTGTCTGAAATGGTATATGTCTTTTCATTGTAGACTAGTGCTAGCTTCTGTTGGATAGCCTGGTGAACTAATTGTGGGTGTGTTGGTGTTGACAAAGGGAACTTCTGGGGAATAATAATTCAGGCTTTAGCCATTTGTCTGAAATGGTATAAGGTTCCTGCCCATGCAGGGGGTTGGACTAGAAGACCTACAAGGTCCCTTCCAACTCTGCTATTGTATTGTATTGTATTGTATTGTATTGTATTGTATTGTATTGTATTGTATTGTATTGTATTGTATTGTATTGTATTGTATTGTATTGTAATAGGAAATGAAATTAAAAGAAGTAAATACAATGAAACTAATGATATATTAAAGATGACTCAGCTTGCTTTGTTGGACAAAGTTGGCCACCAGTTCTTGAACTGGTCTGGTTAACTATGTTGTACTATGGCTTGTAGATAAAAGAGAGTGAAGGTTTTTTCTTTCCCCCTCTGGGATCAAATGTGCAACTCAACAAGGAGTGGGGACAAGAGACTGCACAGTCCTGAACTGGGTGGGGGGAGGAAGAAAAAAAAATCAGGATAGATACACCCTAGATTCTCTCAAGGAGTACAGATTGTGTTAGTCTGGCAAGATTCTGTCTATTAGGCATCAGAGCATAAAGACTTGGACTCAACTGGATTTCATTGTTTCATCTCTGGTTTGGACCTGACAGGAGTTGACAGCGCATGAGGTGAATAGACAAGTCCTGGAAGCCACAGGATTGCACCTACAAAAAATTGTGTTTTATTTCAAGAGACGGGATAGTTGGAGAGCTTCCAACCATGGAGACACTGTGGATTAGCTAGCATTTGAAAGAACATAAATAATATTTGAAACAGAGAACTACATACTTTGCATATAAGTCTGGTGGAATGTGCACCTGGAGAAGGAGTGGGGAGGGATCTGAGCAGGAACTCTGCAGTTTCCCAGGGAAGATGCATCACATTCTAAAGAGAAGAGTAAGACAACAGGCTATCCCAAGCTGGATGGGGGAGGGAGAAAGTAGTTCACCCACACTCCTAAAATCTGCTAGGATGTATCTATTAAGTTAGAAGATTGTAGCTTTAGTCTGGCAAGATTTTGTCTATTGGTGTAATGGCATAAAGAACAGGACTATATCTACTAAGATGAGAAGGTTATAGCTTTAGTCTGGCAAGATTCTGTCTATTGGTGTAAGGGCATAAAGAACAGGACTATATCTATTAAGATGAGAAGGTTATAGCTTTAGTCTGGCAAGATTCTGTCTAATGGTGTAAGGGCATAAAGAACAGGACTATATCTATTAAGATGAGAAGGTTATAGCTTTAGTCTGGCAAGATTCTGTCTAATGGTGTAAGGGCATAAAGAATAGGACTATATCTATTAAGATGAGAAGGTTATAGCTTTAGTCTGGCAAGATTTTGTCTATTGGTGTAAGGGCACAAAGAACAGGACTATATCTATTAAGATGAGAAGGTTATAGCTTTAGTCTGGCAAGATTCTGTCTATTGGTGTAAGGGCATAAAGAACAGGACTATATCTATTAAGATGAGAAGGTTATAGCTTTAGTCTGGCAAGATTCTGTCTATTGGTGTAAGGGCATAAAGAACAGGACTATATCTATTAAGATGAGAAGGTTATAGCTTTAGTCTGGCAAGATTCTGTCTATTGGTGTAAGGGCATAAAGAACAGGACTATATCTATTAAGATGAGAAGGTTAAAACTTTAGTCTGGCAAGATTCTGTCTATTGGTGTAAGGGCATAAAGAACAGGACTATATCTACTAAGATGAGAAGGTTATAGCTTTAGTCTGGCAAGATTCTGTCTAATGATGTAAGGGCATAAAGAACAGGACTATATCTATTAAGATGAGAAGGTTATAGCTTTAGTCTGGCAAGATTCTGTCTAATGGTGTAAGGGCATAAAGAACAGGACTATATCTATTAAGATGAGAAGGTTATAGCTTTAGTCTGGCAAGATTCTGTCTAATGGTGTAAGGGCATAAAGAACAGGACTATATCTATTAAGATGAGAAGGTTATAGCTTTAGTCTGGCAAGATTTTGTCTATTGGTGTAAGGGCACAAAGAACAGGACTATATCTATTAAGATGAGAAGGTTATAGCTTTAGTCTGGCAAGATTCTGTCTATTGGTGTAAGGGCATAAAGAACAGGACTATATCTATTAAGATGAGAAGGTTATAGCTTTAGTCTGGCAAGATTCTGTCTATTGGTGTAAGGGCATAAAGAACAGGACTATATCTATTAAGATGAGAAGGTTATAGCTTTAGTCTGGCAAGATTCTGTCTATTGGTGTAAGGGCATAAAGAACAGGACTATATCTATTAAGATGAGAAGGTTATAGCTTTAGTCTGGCAAGATTCTGTCTAATGGTGTAAGGGCATAAAGAACAGGACTATATCTACTAAGATGAGAAGGTTATAGCTTTAGTCTGGCAAGATTTTGTCTAATGGTGCAAGGGCATAAAGAACAGGACTATATCTATTAAGATGAGAAGGTTATAGCTTTAGTCTGGCAAGATTCTGTCTAATGGTGTAAGGGCATAAAGAACAGGACTATATCTACTAAGATGAGAAGGTTATAGCTTTAGTCTGGCAAGATTCTGTCCATTAGGCATAAGCAAATTAAGAACTGGGCATATTTGGATTGTACAGTGTTATCTTTGGATGTTAGGCCTAACATCACTCATCTTTTAGGTTATTTTTTTTTAATTGAAAAAGTTTTATTGGTTTTACATTTTTTAACAGGATAGGGTAATGGTTACAAAGAAATTTTGAGAGCATTCACGTCAGAGTCGTCGGACCTTCTGAGACCTCAAAATACACATTAAAAAAAGTTAACATAGAAAACATTTTCCATACCACTACAAGATGGAAGCAAGTACATTTACCTAAATTCTCCCTTCCATGCTGTCAGACATTTACAAAAAGTCCGGATAGAAATATTATACAAAATTGTTCAAGAAAAATCAAGGCAAAGTTATTTTTTTGATCTAAGTCTTTTGGCTATTGTATCTTCTTTCTCTCCTCCCTGGCCCCCCGTGGGTGGGGCCGTGACCCCCTCCGTCCTCCCTGGATCTTCCCCCAGGGCAGAGGAATGTTTTTTAAGAAAGGCTTCCGCCTCAGCAACTGTTTTAATCCTCACTCTTCCTCCTTCCCAGAACACCAGCATCCCTTCAGGTGTCATCCACTTGAACCAAATCCCGTGATCAAACAAGGTTTTAGACAAGAAGGAAAATTTCCTTCTTGAATCTCTAATTTTTCTAGGGATCTGCTTCAAGATAGTGACCATTTCTCGTTGATAAATTAAAGGTTTCTCTCTCTGCGCTTTCAGGATTTCCTCTCTGGTTGACCTTCTAACAAATTTCACATGTATCTCTCTAGGCACTTCATTCATCTTGGCATATGCAGAATTAATTCTATAGGCTAGGTCAATGTCCCCCCTGATCTCATCTTTGGGTTTTTGTAAATAGTCTGCTAAAATTGTACTCATAAGATCAGGTAGGCATTCACCAGATTCCTCAAGAACATTCTGAAATCTCAAAAAATATGTCATTCTTTCCATATCTATCCTAGACACATGCCCATTTATTTCCCCCACCTCATTAGAAACATTTTTAATCTCTCCCTTAGCCCCCTCCAGCCCCCCCTCCAATTCCTCGGTCTTCTGTGTATTCTCCAACACTTGCTTCCGGGTATCCAATAGTTCCTTTTTAAAAGTACTATTTTCAGCCCTCTGGGCCTTTATTTCTGAGGTTGCATAGAGGTTTCAAGAGAAGCCATCCTTTGTTCCAAATTTACAAGTGCTGCTTCTTGTGCCATGGTTAAAAGTTAGAGTCACTGCCACCAAGATGGCGTTTTCCGGGTGGGGCTGGTGGGGCAGATCAGGAGCTCAGTTCAATTCAGGGCTGTGAAGTTGCAAACAATTCAGAAACCAAAAGAGACACAATTTCCCAAATCAGCAAATAGTAATAACGAAGGTATTCCAGAGAAGAAGTCACAAATCCATCAAAAGAAAAAAAATTTCAAAAATCCAGAGAGAGTCCTGCTTTCAAAGAGACGCTGGAAATTTTCCTTAGTTGAAATAGTCAGGCAGGGACAAAGAGAAGCCACTTCCACCGCCCATCTAGCCAGAGGGAGAGAGTAGCAAAAAAAAGAATTTTTTAAGCTCAGCCAGACCTAGAAACAATGTTGCAGAAAGTCACAATCCACTTTCCCTTGTTAAAGACCGTCCGGAGTGAAAGTTTCCGCTTTCTCTTTGCAGAGAAGCCATCTTAGCGTGCCGCTTAAATCCGAGGGTTTTTTTTTTTAAATTAAACACCCCCCTCCCAGTCCGTTCAGCCTGGCTGGCAGCAAGGAAAAAAAGGTGTTCTTTTAAACTCACTCCCTCTCGCAGCTGAAGCCTCGGCGATCCGCCCGACCTCTCCGTTCAGCCCTCTCCATTAAAGCGAATGGCACCGACAGCCGTTGGAGAAGGAAAAAACCCCCGCTGGCATGTTCCTCTCCTCCTAGGTCGCAGAGAGGAGCGCCCTCCCCACCGCCGTGACGAGGGCCGCTCCCTCTGAGCCGACCCTACGGGAAACCTCCGGTAACCGGAGAGTTTCGCCCCCCTGGGGGGGCAGAAAAGGCAACAAAGCGGCGAGCGAGCCCTAGGCTCGCCCGTCTCCGCTGGAGCCGGATACCGGAAGTCATCTTTTAGGTTATTTTAGATGTTGTCCTTCAAATGCTGTCCTGCTGTTAGATGGAAATAACAAGGCAATACTTCAAACGATTCTTCGCTGATTAACAATGTGCTTTTCATCCACATTCCTTGAATATACTGTATATTGGTTTAAAGAGCCCTTTTCAATACAATGTGAACACATCAGCTCCCTTACCTTAATTTTGTCACCGTAAACAGTTCATCTTTGGAAGGAAAATGCAAGCCACCCTTTATTTGCCATTCCTGATTCCTGAAACATACTGCCAGCAAAGTAACGCCGAAGAATGAGGGCATAATAATGAGTTGAATTAATTGAAAACTGTTCCTCCGCTGATTCATAAATTAAAGCTGGCCAGTGGAAGGTTTATACTTTTTGGACAGAAAGGCTAAATGCTAAAGCAAAATATTTGGCAAGAGACGGCACAGCTCGGTCTATCAGCCCCGGAGTGAATTTATTTCATGTCATGTGAGGCTTCACCATCAGGCTGATAATGTCTGGTCCTCCCGTCATCGCTGGATAGGAAGGAAATCTTACTGAGTCCAATTTTCCTAAACAATTGTCCTGCGGAATGGAAAAATAGAAAAGGCGAGGTCCACTTCGCCCAATATCTCCCAAGCAAGACAAGGAAGATGCCTGAGGCTGGTAACAGATGTTCCACTGTATCTTGTGTGATGAATGCATTTTGGACACCAAGCTGTCATTTCAAGTTTCCAATGTTTTTATCTCCTTCGCTGCTCTATACCTGTATGTCATTGATAAAGTGGGGGCTTTGTGGTCCAGGTAGGTCCAGAACTTCATCTCCTTGGCCGTGTTTCCTGATTGCCCCCAAACTTTCTCTTCTAAATAGCGTGTTTGCTTTCTTTCTTGCAGCATCTGAGAAGCCAAATGTTGAACAGGTTTGTTGAGGCCTGCCAGTCACCAGCAGAGCTGTTGGCAAACTCAGACAGTGAGGAGGAACCTGGGCCAGTCCTGGAGTCTGGGGAAGGCTCGGATGAGGGTTCTGTGTCAGAGGCAGAGAGGGGGCCAGGGCCGTCTGACAGTTATCAGCTGCCTTCAGAGTCAGAAATCAGTGAGGCAGATGAACAGCTGGAGGCTGTTCCCAGTGTGTGCATGCGCATTGGTGAACCAATCTGAACTGGTAGCATTTCACCCCTGATCTATCTCTATCATCTATCTATCACTATATCTTTATATCTGTATCACTCTCTCTTTCTATTTCTCTCTCTCTCTCTCTCTCTCTTCCTCTCTGTGTCTCTCTCTCTCCTCTCTCTGCCTTAATTTACAATTCCTGGGAAATTGGAAAGAAGGGCTCCTTTAAATGGAAGCTGCCTTCAGAGTCAGACATCAATACAATACAATACAATAGCAGAGTTGGAAGGGACCTTGTAGGTCTTCTAGTCCAACCCCCTGCGTGGGCAGGAACCTTATACCATTTCAGACAAATGGCTATCTAACATCTTTTTAAAGACTTCCAGGGTTGGGGCATTCACAACTTCTGGAGGCAAGCTGTTCCAGAGGTTAATTGTTCTAACTGTCAGGAAATTTCTCCTTAGTTCTAAGTTGCTTCTCTCCTTGATTAGTTTCCACCCATTGCTTCTTGTCCTGCCCCCAGGTGCCTTGGAGAATAGTTTGACTCCCTCTTCTTTGTGGCACCCTCTGAGATATCGGAACACTGCTATCATGTCTCCCCTGGTCCTTCTCTTCATCAAACTAGACATACCCAGCTCCTGCAACCGTTCTTCATATGTTTTAGCCTCCAGTCCCCTAATCATCTTGGTTGCCCTTCGCTGCACTCTTTCCAGAGTCTCCACATCTTTTCTACATCGTGGCGACCAAAACTGTATGCAGTATTCCAAGTGTGGCCTTACCAAGGCACTATACAGTGGCATTAACACTTCACGTGATCTAGATTCTATCCCTCTGTTTATGCAGCCTAGAACTGTGTTGGCTTTTTTGGCAGCTGCTGAACACTGCTGGCTCATATTGAAATGGTTGTCCACTAAGATTCCTAGATCCCTCTCACAATTGCTACTGTTGAGCAAGGTACCACCTATACTGTACCTGTGCATTTGGTTTTTCTTGCCTAAATGTAGAACCTTACTTATCAGTGAGGCAGAAGACCAGCTGGAGCCTGTTCCAAGTGTGCACATGTGCGGAGCTGCCAGGAGAAGGGAACAGTTAAGGAACAAGGGCCAACTCAGGAGTAAAGGCACAGGTGGATGGTGAATGACCCCCTCCCATAGGGAATAAAAGAGGAGCAAAAGGGGAGGGGAGTTTGCAGGAGACAATTAGTTCTATTCATTAGGGTGAAGATCTGTTCCTGAATTCTTGCCAAGTATTGCCTGCTACAGCGTGGCATTTAGAAGATATCGGCCTGGCAGCTCTCCAAGCCTGATCAAGATCTCTAGTTGTGAAATCTCTTGAAACAATGTTGGCCGGGACTTTTGATTCACTTTAAAGTAAATAAAAGGGGTTTTATAGGGATGAGGAGTCGGCTTTGTGCTTTTGGGAATCCTAGGTCACTGGAGAAGAGTCTAATGCTGGGAAAAATTGAGGGCAAAAGAAGAAGAAGGGGACGTCAGAGAAGGAGATGGCTGGATGGAGTCACCGAAGCAGTCGCCATGAGCTTCAATGGACTCCAGAGGATGGTAGAGGACAGGAAGGCCTGGAGGAACATTGTCCATGCGGTTGAGATGGGTCGGGCAAGACTTTGCAACTAACAACAACAATCTGACTGTCTGTCTGTCTGTCTCTCTCTCTCTCTCTCTCTTGTACTTTGGCCACCTAATGAGAAGGAAGGACTCCCTGGAGAAGAGCCTCATGCTGGGAAAGATGGAGGGCAAAAGAAGAAGAAGGGGACGGCAGAGAAGGAGGTGGTTGGATGGAATCACCGAAGCAGTAGGCATGAGCTTCAATGGACTCCAGAGGATGGTAGAGGAGAGAAAGGCCTGGAGGAACATTGTCCATGTGGTCACGATGGATCGGACACGACTTCACAACTAACAACAAGATCAGAACAAGGTTGGCAGAATGAGGCTATTGAAAGGTCTGCATGGAAACAACCAAGCTCAGAGGGCACCAAGCTCAACCCTGAGCTACAAATATTCACCCTTTTGGGTAGGTTGGCAGAACGTTTGCAGGTTTCCCCTTGAAACAAAAAAAGTTTTGCTTTGATTTGTGGATCACTACAACACAGCATCCAGATGACGCAAATAAATAAAACAGTTTCTGTAGGACGGTGTTTTCCAAACCGCACAACTTCAAGAGGCGTGGACTTCAAATCCCACACTTACTAAATCCTCTAATTGTGAGAGAGCCCAAGAATTGTTGGCGATCTCCACTTGCTTTTGATCATAAATCCCCAGCATTTCCTTGGTTTTAATATTACCCTCTTTACAATCCTTCTCTGTTACACATGAATGGCAGAGGGAGGGCAGCTTTGGATCAATAGCAGAGGTCCCAACTCCACTGGTTTAATACAATACAATACAATACAATACAATAGCAGAGTTGGAAGGGACCTTGTAGGTCTTCTAGTCCAACCCCCTGCATGGGCAGGAACCTTATACCATTTCAGACAAATGGCTATCTAACATCTTCTTAAAGACTTCCAGGGTTGGGGCATTCACAACTTCTGGAGGCAAGCTGTTCCAGAGGTTAATTGTTCTAACTGTCAGGAAATTTCTCCTTAGTTCTAAGTTGCTTCTCTCCTTGATTAGTTTCCACCCATTGCTTCTTGTTCTACCCTCAGGTGCATTGGAGAATAGTTTGACTCCCTCTTCTTTGTGGCACCCTCTGAGATATCGGAACACTGCTATCATGTCTCCCCTGGTCCTTCTCTTCATCAAACTAGACATACCCAGCTCCTGCAACCGTTCTTCATATGTTTTAGTCTCCAGTCCCCTAATCCTCTTTGTTGCTCTTCTCTGCACTCTTTCCAGAGTCTCCAGGTCTTTTCTACATCGTGGCGACCAAAACTGTATGCAGTATTCCAAGTGTGGCCTTACCAAGGCACTATACAGTGGCATTAACACTTCACGTGATCTAGATTCTATCCCTCTGTTTATGCAGCCTAGAACTGTGTTGGCTTTTTTGGCAGCTGCTGCACACGGCTGGCTCATATTTAAATGGTTGTCTACTAGGATTCCAAGATCCCTCTCACAGTTGCTACTATTGAGCAAGATACCACCTATACTGTACCTGTGCATTTTGTTTTTCTTGCCTAAAGTGCATTTTGTTTTTCTTGCCTAATATTACCCTCTTTACAATCCTTCTCTGTTACACATGAATGGCAGAGGGAGGGCAGCTTTGGATCAATAGCAGAGGTCCCAACTCCACTGGTTTGGCGAAGTAATGGTCAATGTTCCTGTTTGGTTGTCTGCACTAAAATAACAAGATGAGACACCCAGTCATTTCCTCAACCCTTTCCCACTTGTCCTCCCTCCACTCCGTTTAATTGAAGAAATCAATGTTTGCTCTACATCTAAAACTTTCTGTTGACTTTCATTATTAAGGCCCCTGTATCTCTGCTGAGGTCTAGTAATAGCATACTGTACGTGTTGGACAGTTTTGAGAGCTTTTGCAATGAACCATTAAAACAAAAGGGACACGGTGGCTCAGTGGCTAAGATGCTGAGCATGTCGATCAGAAAGGTCGGCGGTTCGGCGGTTCGAATCCCTAGCGCTGCATAGCGGAGGGAGCTCCCGTGACTTGTCCCGGCTTCTGCCAACCTAACAGTTCAAAAGCACGTTTAAAAATGCAAGTAGAAAAATAGGGACCACATTTGGTGGGAAGGTAACAGTGTTCTGTGTTCCTTCAGCGTTTAGTCCAGTGGTGGGTTTCTGCAGGTTCGCACCTACTCGCGAGAGCCGGTTGGTGAGAACCGGTGAGAGGAGGTTCCACCGGCGTATCTGGAAGTAAATCTGGCCCGCCGCTGCCAGTGACCCAATGGGAAGGAAAGGAAAGGAAAGAAAGAAGGAAGGAAGGAAGAAAGAAAGAAAGAAAGAAAGAAAGAAAGAAAGAAAGAAAGAAAGAAAGAAAGAAAGAATTTATCACAATTGAGTCCAAAATTTTGGTTTCTAGGCAAGAGCGTTGTTAAATGAGTTTCACCACATTTTAAAAGGTGGCCACTCCCACCCTGTCACATGACTGCCAAGCCACGCCCACAAAATAGGCCACACCTACAGAGTAGGTTCTAAAAAATTTGAAACCCACCACTGGTTTAGTCATGCCGGCCACATGACCACGGAGATGTCTTCAGACACTGCTGGCTCTTCGGCTTTGAAACGGAGATGAGCACTGCCCCCTAGAGCCGGAAACGACTAGCATGCATGTGTGTGGGAACCTTTACCTTATTAAAATAAAAAGGATGAGGATGAAAAGGTGTATGTTGCAGTTTACACCACGGCAATATTAATTATGGATTGCTATTGTTATTTATATAGTTTTATCAATGCTTTGAGACCAGCCTTATGTAGCATTCAGTGAAATAGGTCCCAGCTCTAGGTATCTTACAAAGACACACTTACACAAACACATAGATAGACAGTTACAGTTTATTGGATTTGTATACCGCTCCTGTCTCCAAATGGACTCAGGGCGGTGCACAGAGAATTAAAATACCACGACAACAACAATGAATACAATACAATAATAAAATACGATTAAATTAGAATAGCCTGTGCTAAAAATTAAGCTAAAAATATTAAAATCTCAACCAATCCACTAAAAATATCATCAATTCTAAAATCTACGCTAAAATATAGACTAAAATCTAACTCTAAGCTAGGCCAGCTAGGTGGAACAAATGCGTTTTTAGTGAGCGGCGAGAAAGACGAAGATCCGTGATGGTATGAAGTTCTGGGGGTAGGCCATTCCAGAGGGTCGGACCCGCCACAGAGAAGGCCCTTCCCCTGGGCACCGCCAGCCGGCATTGACCAGCTGATGGCGCCCTGAGGAGGCCCTCCCTGTGGGAGCGGACCGGTCAAAGGGAGGTATGTGGTAGGACAGAGAAAAATGTATAATGTTTTGATTGCCACGATGTAAAAAAAGATATAGAGACTCTTGAAAGAATGCAGAGAAGAGCAATAAAGATGGTCAGGGGACTGGAGGCTAAAGATTATGAGGAATGGTTGCAGGAATTGGGTATGTCTAGTTTAATGGGGAGATGGCCAGCTGATTTTTGGCCTTGATTTTCGGCCATTTTTCACTCTCCGGAGCCTTCCTTGAAGAAAGGTCTCCCTTATATACCTGTCAGTACTAGAACTCACCATCTCCTGGTAAATTGGCCTATAGTCACCCAGTTGGCTCTCATGCCTAGGACAAGACTGGAACTCACCATCTCCTGATAAATAAATAAATACATAAATAAATATTTAATATTTATAAAACCGCACCCTCTCCCCACAGGGACTCGGGGCGGTGCACAGGTAGAATAAAAACAATAAATACATACAAACAATTCTAAAAACAAATTAAACATAACCTGCGCTAAAATTTCCCCATTAAACTAAAACAGTACTAATTTCCCAAAAAACCCCAAAGACAGAGAGACTTATCCTAGGCCGGCCAGACAGAAAAAGTGAGTTTTTAATTTAAGACGGAAGGAGCGGAGGTCCGTGGTCGTCCTGATATCGGGGGGAAGGTCGTTCCAGAGGGCCGGGCCCGCCACAGAGAGAGCCCTTCCCCTGGGCGTCGCCTGCTGACAAAGTCTAGTGGCCGGCACCCGGAGAAGTCCCTCTCTGTGGGAGCGAATCGGCCGTGAGGATGTATGAGGCAGGATCCGATCCCGCAGATAGCTAGGTCCCGAGCCATGGAGCGCTTTAAAGATGATAATTAACACCTTGAAGCGCACCCGGAAGACGACAGGTAGCCAGTGCAGCTCGCGCAAGAGCGGTGTTACATGGGTAAACCTAGCGGTTCCCATAATTGCTCGCGCGGCTGCGTTCTGGGCTAGCTGAAGTCTCCGGGTGCAACTCAAGGGGAGCCCCATGTAGAGAGAGTTACAATAGTCCAGTCGGGATGTCACGAGCGCATGAGTGACTGTGCGCAGGGCGTCCCGATCCAATAGGGGGCGCAATTGGCGAACCAGGCGAACCTGGTAAAACGCCCTCCTGGCCACGGCTGTCATTTGATCTTCCATGGACAGCCGAGAATCCAGGAGGACACCCAAATTGCGCGCCCCATCCACAGGGATGATGATTTGCTCATCGTCATCCTGCCAACGTATATACTTAAAGCAGTACTGGAACTCAACATCTCCTGGTAATTGGCCTGTAGTCCTCCAGTTGGCTTTCATGCCTAAAACGGGACTAGAACTCACAGTCTCCTGGTTTGGGGTCTAGTGCCTTAACCACTAGAGCCCGCTGGCTCTCTGGCCAATGTTGCCCCCTTGGGACCTGGTAGTTTATTTGCAGTCACAGAGATAGCCTTAAGTTAAGACTTTGGAGACTGTCCTTCCCTAGATGACCAACGTTCTTAGGGTACCCATCATTATCTCCCTCAAGACATGGGGCATATAAGGCTTCAAGACCAGGCAATGGATGTTTGTTGCTTAGCTGTGCCAATGTGTCATTGTTTTCTCTGTTTTTTTTCCCTCCAGGCCCCCGTGAGGCTCGGAAAGCCACACCACTTTACTTTCGGCCAAATTGATTTTTGTTGCTGTGGCTGCATGATGCTAGGTCACCTCTGCCTCGCCTTGGACCTCCTTTTTTTTTAAAACAGGGATGGAGCGATAAAGGAGGATTTCCAAAGAAATGTTTTTGTGCTTTCGAGCTCAGATCTCTTGTTTGTTCAGAAATTGCGTTTGCGTATGTGGTCGGGTGCTTTCTTTTCCATAGATGTTTCCTAAAAACATCCAAGATGGCGGCGCGCTTAGGCGCAGCGGCTTTGAGCTCCTGGTGTCACAGCAGACTTTTCCATCAAAAACCCGCTCTGAATCTACTGTGAAGTAACGGTGGCACCATCATTATCTCTTGGGAATATACAAGGGGCAACTGCAAGAATTGAAAGGAAGAAGCGGAGAGCACCACCCCTACCAGTAATTCCATCCTTTTCTGTTGGGAAAGCTGAGAGAGAAGGAAAAATGCCAAGTTCATTGCAACAAGAAATAAAAAAGAAAAAGAGACGTGCTCCTCTTCCACCAACTCCTAAAATGCCAAACAGATTTGAAGAAATGGATAATAAAAGGCAAAGGACAATTGATCCTTTTCAACTGTCATTTGTCGGCCATTTTGTTTCAACTGTCATTTGTCGGCCTTTTTGTTTGCCCGGAGAGATTCCTGTTGTGGCTGTCACTGCTGTCTGTATTCCACCTGGTGCAGGTGTTGGCACGGCGCTCAAACCAATTTCATTGTAATTTTATTACAATATTATTACAATGACAATAAAGATTATTATTATTATTATTATTATTATTATTATTATTATTATTATTATTATTATTATTATTATTATTATTATTATTATTCCTTCCTTTTCTTCAAACGATACTGAAAATAGACTGCCAAATAGCATACAAATAGTCTTCGGCTTATAACCAATATCCATTTTTACTCTTCTGATCGATACTTCCTGAGAGCATGAAGCCAACTCCTTGTCCTGATTTGCGGGACCGCCTCCTACCACATACCTCCCTCCGACCTGTTCGCTCCCACAGAGAGGGCCTCCTCAGGGTGCCATCTGCTGGACAATGCCGGCTGGCGACCCCCAGGGGGAGAGCCCTCTCTGTGGCAGGTCCTGCCCTCTGGAACGACCTGCCCCCCAAAATCAGAACAACCACAGACCTTCGCTCCTTCCGACAGCAACTAAAAACACACTTCTTCTGCTTGGCTGGCCTAGGGTAATTTAAATTTTTTAAATTGTTTGAGGGGTTTTAGGGATAGTTTTAGTTTTATAGGAGTTTATAGCGCAGGGCCAGTTTAATTGGTTTTTAACTTTGTATTCTGTCTGTTTTAATTGTTTTTAATTCCCTGTGCCCCGCCTCGAGTCCCTTCGGGGGGAGAGAGCGGGTTATAAATAAAATTATTATTATTTATTATTATCATGGAACCTACTCCTCTTCCGCCGGACCTTAAAAACATATCTATTTCATGCGGCTGGCGTAGCATAGTTTTCAACCATATAGTCCCAATTTTATAGCCATTGTATAATTTGACTAATACAAGGTATTAGTCATCATCTTTAAAGCGCTCCATGGCTCGGGACTTAGCTATCTGCGGGATCGGATCCTGCCTCATACATCCTCACGGCCGATTCGCTCCCACAGAGAGGGACTTCTCTGGGTGCCGTCCACTAGACTTTGTCAGCGGGCGACACCCAGGGGAAGGGCTCTCTCTGTGGCGGGCCCAGCCCTCTGGAATGACCTTCCCCCCGACATTAGAACGACCACAGACTTCCGCTCCTTCCGTCTAAAACTAAAAACACATCTTTTCTGCCTGGCCGGCATAGGGTAGCCTCTCTCTGTGGGGTTTTAGTTGTTTTAACTGGGAATTTTAGTATGTTAGTATGTTTAATTTGTTTTTAATGTGTTTTTATATTTATTGTTTTAGTTTTCCCTGTGCACCGCTCCGAGTCCCTATGGGGAGAGGGAGCGGTCAACAAATTAAAATTATTATTATTATTTATTATTTTATTCGCTTTTAACCATACGTTTTTAGCAAAGACTTAATATTTAATCTATTTTTAATTTTTATATTGTCTTTGTGTTTTACTACTTTTTTATTCCTCTGGGCACCTCCCTGAGTCCTTCGGGAGACAGGGCGGTATATAAGTGTAATAAATAAATAAATAAATAAATAAATAAATAAATAAATAAATAAATAAATAAATAAATAAATAAATAAATAAATAAATAAATAAATAAATAAATAAATAAATAAATAAATAAATAAATAAATAAATAAATAAAATTAAATAAATTAAATAAATTAAATAAATTAAATAAATTAAATAAATAAATAAAGAAAGACAAAAATCCCTTTTGTTCATTGACTGTGAGTTCTGCTCATTCCCATCCGGCAGTCTTTCAAGGGAGGATTTACAGTCACAGACCTTATCTGGCTTGGAGAGCGGCCAGGCCGATATCGGCAAAAATTGGCCAGGAGTCTCGGAGAGTCATGAACCAATTCAGCGAACTAATGGTCTCTTGCAAACTCCCCTCCCTTACTTCCCCCCCCCCCCTGAATTTCATTTTCTTCGATAGAAATGCCCAGTGTTTTAGTACATCAAGATCCTTCTGCATCAAGGGGGCTCCCCTTGAAGAGCACCCGGAGGCTTCAACTGGTCCAGAATGCGGCCGCATGGGTAATTATGGGGGCGATGCGAGTCTCCCATTAAACACCCCTCCTGGTTGAGCTGCACTGGCTTCTGGTGGTTTTCCGGGTGCGATTCAAGGTGTTGGCTACTATCTTTAAAGCGCTCCATGGCTTAGGACCTGGGTACTTTTGAGATCACCTTCTGCCACCGAGAGCCTCCCACTGTCCCGTACGCTCCCATAGAGAGGGTCTCCTCATGGTGCCGTCGGCTAGACAATGTCGACTGGCGACACCCAGGGGGAGAGCCTTCTCCGTGGGAGCCCCTGTTCTCTGGAACGAATGGCCCCCGGATTTAAGAACTATCCCTGATTTACGCACCTTCCGCCGTGCTCTCAAAACCTTTTTTTTTCCAACAAGCCGGGCTGGCATAAAACATGATTTTTAAATTTAAATTTTTATTATTTTAATCAGGGTTAGTTTGTGTTTTTTTTCCATGTTTCGGCCAATAGTTTAATAATATCTTTTAAAAGCCTTCTTTTAACTTTTATATGTTTGTTTTTATTCTGGCTGTACACCGCCCTGAGTCCTTCGGGAGTAGGGCGGTATAAAAAACCAATAAACTACAAACTCTTAAGTCTACCTTCTTGGAGTACATTTATTTGTGATGTGAATGATTCTGTGGCCTGGAAGAAATTCCTCCCATAATATCAGAGAAAGGGACGTGTAGAGTCTGAAGGTCTCTCAGTTTCCCCCCAAGTCGTGTGTGGCTGGTTTTATCCCACTTCCTTGGTTGTCGGTGCGGTGTTCACCAGCTGTAAAACACACCGAAGCCTGGAAGCTGGGAAGAAAAAAAGATCAAGCTGAAACACACATAATTACTTTCCATCCTTGTGCCATGTTTTAATTAAAGATAGCGGCCCTGCAAACTACGAGATCTCTGGAAATTATTTGAGACCTTTTCCAGAGGCAAAAAAGATCAATCGCTTTTTGTCTCAGCGGCATCAAACGTTGTGGGGGCTCTTTATTTATTTCCCACCAGTTGCTGTGAATTGACACAAGCATGGCAGGCACCCATAATTGTAACAAGTCCTATCGTGGATTACATCCCTTCAGTCTCCACTAGAAACTGCTCACTGACGGTAGATCTTTTTCACAAAATAAATACACCCACCGAAAGCATTTCCAGCAACCCTGCCTGGGCAAACCCTTGGTATATAAACAGAGAGCAAACTTCACTGTCCTCTAGCATTGATGAGGTTGCGTAGTTGGGTAATGAAATGTCTACATGAAAACAGCCAAGCTCAGACACCACCAAGAACACTACAGTCCTCCTCCTCCTCCTCCTCCTCCTCCTCCTCCTCCTCCTCTTCCTTCTCCTCCCTCCTCTTCCTTCCTCTTCCTCCTCCTCCTCCTCTTCCTTCTCCTCCTCCTCCTCCTCCTCCTCTTCCTTCTCCTCCCTCCTCTTCCTTCCTCTTCCTCCTCCTCCTCTTCCTTCTCCTCCCCCTCCTCCTCCTTCTCCTCCTCTTCCTCCTCCTCCTCCTCCTCCTTTTCCTTCTCCTCCCCCTCCTCTCCTCCTCCTCCTCCTCCTCCTCTTCCTTCTCCTCCCTCCTCTTCCTTCCTCATCCTCCTCCTCCTCCTCCCTCTTTCTTCTTCCTCTTCCTCCCAAAAACCACTCCCTTTTAGCACTGATGATGTTGCATAATTGGGTAATGAAATGTCTACATGAAAACAGCCAAGCTCAGACACCACCAAGAACACTACAGCCCTCCTCCTCCTTCTCTTCCTCCTCTTCCTCCTCCTCCTCTTCCTTCTCCTCCCTCCTCTTCCTTCCTCTTCCTCCTCTTCCTCCCAAACACCACTCCCTTCTAGCACTGATGATATCACCTAGTTGGCTCAGGAAATGTCTGCAAGGAAACAACCCAGCTCAGAGAGCACCAGGAGCAATGCTAACTAACGAAAAACTTCCTTTCTCACCCACATTTAGAAGTCCGTCCCTCCACTAAATTAGACCTAGAATATAGAATAACAAGATTGGAAGGGAGCTTGGAGGTCATCTCATCCAGCCCTCTGCTCAAGCAGGAGACCCTATATAATTGTTGACCAATGGTTGTCCAATCTCTCCTTCAAAACATCCAGTATCGGAGCACCCACGATTTCTGAAGGCAAGCCATTTCACAGATTAATTTTTTTTATTCTCACTGTGAGGAAATTTCTCCTTAGTTCTAGACCTGTTCATCTTTGGAAACAAGGGCTCTCCTTCAGATCATCTTATTGCTCAGATATCTGCCTTTCGTTGCGTTGTGTTGGTTACACCAGGGGTCCCCAACCTTTGCAACTTTAAGTCTGAAGGACTTCAGCTCCCAGAATTCTCCAGCCAGCAAAGCTGTCAGTGTCAGGGCCTGGGCCAGGTGTCCCCAACGTTTACAACTTTAAGTCTGAAGGACTTCAGCTCCCAGGATTCTCCAGCCAGCAAAGCTGTCAGTGTCAGGGCCTGGGCCAGGGGTCCCCAACCTTTGCAACTTTAAGTCTGAAGGACTTCAGCACCCAGAATTCTCCAGCCTGCAAAGCTGTCAGTGTCAGGGCCTGGGCCAGGGGTCCCCAACCTTTGCAACTTTAAGTCTGAAGGACTTCAGCTCCCAGAATTCTCCAGCCAGCAAAGCTGTCAGTGTCAGGGCCTGGGCCAGGCGTCCCCAACGTTTGCAACTTTAAGTCTGAAGGACTTCAGCTCCCAGAATTCTCCAGCCAGCAAAGCTGTCAGTGTCAGGGCCTGGGCCAGGGGTCCCCAACTTTTGCAACTTTAAGTCTGAAGGACTTCAGCTCCCAGAATTCTCCAGCCAGCAAAGCTGTCAGTGTCAGGGCCTGGGCCAGGGGTCCCCAACCTTTGCAACTTTAAGTCTGAAGGACTTCAGCGCCCAGAATTCTCCAGCCTGCAAAGCTGTCAGTGTCAGGGCCTGGGCCAGGGGTCCCCAACCTTTGCAACTTTAAGTCTGAAGGACTTCAGCTCCCAGAATTCTCCAGCCAGCAAAGCTGTCAGTGTCAGGGCCTGGGCCAGGCGTTCCCAACGTTTGCAACTTTAAGTCTGAAGGACTTCAGCTCCCAGAATTCTCCAGCCAGCAAAGCTGTCAGTGTCAGGGCCTGGGCCAGGCGTCCCCAACGTTTGCAACTTTAAGTCTGAAGGACTTCAGCTCCCAGAATTCTCCAGCCAGCAAAGCTGTCAGTGTCAGGGCCTGGGCCAGGCGTCCCCAACGTTTGCAACTTTAAGTCATACATATATTAAGTTACACCATACATTATTGTTTAGTTTTAGTTTTAGTTTTATTTGATTTATATCCCGCCCTTCTCCAAAAGGACCCAGGGCGGCGCACAGGAATTTAAAATAACATATAAATAATACAAAATACAAAATTTAAAAAGCTATTAAATATTCAAAAAAGAAACAACGGTGTCTTGGCCTACAAAGCAAATACATTTAAAAACTATTTTAGGCGACCGGTGAGTAAGCATGCAACTTATTTATTCCACCCTATTGTTGGCATTCTAGCGAACTATCTGCTCGATATTAATCATACAGCAGTTTTAGATTAATTATGGGTGTATTGTCTGACATAGTGTAGGCCGTTGCTCTACATGTGTCAGAGGGTTCCGCCTGCTTGCATTTTAGCTGTAAATATTTGTTCCTACAAATTTGCTGGTTAAGAGTGATCTAGTTTTATTGTAGAGAACTGTTATAATTACTGTGTTCCTTGGACTATACCTGGGGGTGGGGTAGAGAAGAAAACACAAAAGCAAAACAAAACCAGACAAGATTACGCAAAGAGAAAAAATGTGTGAAAAGAAAGAAGAAACATGTAGATAAATTGTCCACCCTCTAGTTTAATACTGATAAGTATATTTCAAAAATAATAATTCCCCCCCACTTCTCTTCTTGGCTTTTCTGCAAAGGCTAACATATACTAAACCCCTTAGATTGACCCTTTGGAATGATGTCAGAAGAAGGTGGGAAATAATGCTTTAACATTATTAAATGCAGCTGAGGCAGAGGGGGTATTCAGCAGGTTCTGACCAGTTTTGGAGAACCGGTAGCGGAAATTTTGAGTAGTTTGGAGAACCAGTAAATACCACCTCTGGCTGGCCCCACCCCATCTGTTCTCTGCCTCCTGAGTCCCAGCTGACAGGGAGGGAATGGGGATTTTACAGTATCCTTCCCCTGCCATGCCCACCAAGCCACGCCCACCAAGCCATGACATGCCCACCAAACCACACCCACAGAACCGATAGTAAAAAAAAATGAATCCCAAAAAAGTTGAGCTGAATTTATCCTCCCTCACTCAAAGGTTGAGGATGATAGAAGGACAGCATCATTAGGATTAGGTAGGGTAGTGTAGGGTAGGATAGGATAGGATATGGAGAATGGAGAATGGAGTGGAGTGGATAGACGGACAGCATCATTAGGATTAGGTAGGGTACGGTAGGGTACGGTAGGGTACGGTAGGGTACAGTAGGATAGGATAGGGTAGGGTAGGGTAGGGTAGAGTAGGATAGGATAGGATAGGATATGGAGAATGGAGAATGGAGAATGGAGAATGGAGAATGGAGAATGGAGAATGGAGAATGGAGAATGGAGAATGGAATGGAGTGGAGTGGAGTGGAGTGGAATGGAATGGAATGGAATGGAATAGAATAGAAAAAATAGAATAGAATAGAATAGAATAGGGAGGGACTTTGGAGGTGTTCTAGTCAAACCTCTGCTCAAGCAAGAGAACCTATACCACTGATGGCTAACCTTTTTTGGCTTGGATGCCAAAAGAGTGCACACGCAATAGCGCACATGCCCACACCCATAATTCAACACCCCCCCACATGTGCGCACAACCTCATTGCCCCTCCCATGCATGAACACACGACCCGCCACCCACCCTCACCCTCCTCACCCTCCAGCCTCCTCTGGAAGCCTGAGAAGGGTGAAAAACAGCCCTACCAGAAGTTTGGAAGTAGGCCATTTCTGGCTTCTAGAGGGGCTCCGGTTGTGAACTTCCTGTAGGCCTGTTTTTCGCCCTCTCCAGGGCAGGACTTTCCCTGGACCTCCGGAGGGCCTTTGAAGGCCAAAATTCAGCTAGCTGGCATGTGCATGCATACTGCAGCTGACGCAGGGCAACGGCTCGTGTGACACGTGCGCCATAGGTTCGCCACCATGGGCCTATACCATTCCAGACAAGTGTCCGTCCAGTCTCTTCTTGAAAGCCAGTGATGGAGCAGCCACAACTTCTGAAGGCAAGCCATTCCACTGGTTGATTGTTCTAACCATCACAACATTTCTCTGTAGTTATAGGTTGCTTTTCTCCTTGTTTAGTTTCCATTCATTTCTTGTCTTGCCTTCTGTGAATGCCCCAACCCTGGAAGTCTTTAAGAAGATGTTGGATAGCCATTTGTCTGAAATGGTATAAGGTTCCTGCCCACGCAGGGGGTTGGACTAGAAGACCTACAAGGTCCCTTCCAACTCTGCTATTGTATTGTATTGTATTGTATTGGTGCTTTGGAGAATAGCTTGACTCCCTCTCCTTTGGGGAAGCCCCTCAAATATTGGAACATACCGTAGTCATCGTGTAATCTTCCTAGAATTGTGTCAAGATAAAAATGATGTCAGGTGCTCTCAATATTCTCTGTCCTTTTGGATAGAGGATCAAGCTTCTAGTTGGACTGCTAATCCAGACCCAGATGTGTATACAATCAAGGGAGCAGGACATTTTGAGTGAACCTGAAAGCATTTTTTTTAAATCTTGAGAAGTTTGTTTAAGCTTCTTCTGCCTTGATAGCTCAGAGTTAACTAGCAAAAAGGGCAGACATAACAGGATAGCAGAGTTGGAAGGGACCTTAGAGGTCTTCTAGACTAGTCCAACACCCCTGCTCAGGCAGGAGACCCTATGCCAATGTCAGACCAGCCTCTTCTTAAGAACTTCCATGGTTGGAGCATTCACAACTTTATCCACTGAATAATTATTCTGGCTGTCAGGAAATTTCTCCTTAGTTCTCGGTTGCTTCTCTCCTTGATTCATAACAGATTTTCCTTAAAAAGAAGTACCGTATTTTTCAGAATATAAGACGCACCAACATTTTGAAAAGGCAAATTTTTAAAAAAAGTTTTTGCACTTTGCAGACCTCCCCAAAACAGCCCATTTTTTGCGAAAATGGACCCGTTATTTTTTTAAAAAAAGGGGGGGGCATGCATAGCCTTTAGGAGCCTTGTAGAGTGTTCGGGGGTGGGGACAGAAAATGAACCAAAAAGGCCACTTTTTTGCAAAAACGGCCCCGTTTTTGACCCAAAAAAATGACCACTCAGAGCCTTTAGGAAGCTTATGGAGTGCTCCTGGGGGCTGAGGGGGCAACATTGAGTTAAAAAATGGCAATTGTTTGCTCATTTCTCCCCTCCCCAGCCACCAGGAGCATTCTATAAGCCTCCTAAAGGCTCTGCACGGCCATTTTGGTGAAGGGGGCAGGGTTTCTGGAGGCAAGAAATGCTGCATTCAGTGTATAAGATGCACCCAGATTTTCAGCCTCTTTTTTGAGGGAAAAAGGTGTGTCTTATACTCCGAAAATATGGTATGCATTTCCCACAAAGGTCCAAGTTGCGATTTAAAATCAAAGTTGGTTCTACAAAGGAAGCGAAGGAGGTTTCTCAATGCCATTTGCAGGGAATCACAAGCAGGTGAAAACATCTGCTTGGGAAGACCCTGAAGCCAATGGGGAGCCACTGTGGGAGACAGAAGGCTGGACTGGATGGGCTGTGGCCTCTTCCAGCAAGGCTATTCTCATGTTCTTATGTTAAGAAAGAAAGAAAGAAAGAAAGAAAGAAAGAAAGAAAGAAAGAAAGAAAGAAAGAAAGAAAGAAAGAAAGAAAGAAAGAAAGAAAGAAAGATGATAATTAGAAGATAGAGAGAAGATAGAGATAAATGATAGATAGATGATAATTAGAAGATAGAGAGATAGATAGATAGATAGATAGATAGATAGATAGATAGATAGATGATAGATAGATAGATAGATAGATGATAATTAGTAGATACAAGATAGAGAGAGATGATAGATAGATGATAATTAGGATAGATAGATAGATAGATAGATAGATAGATAGATAGATAGATAGATAGATAGATAGATAGATGATAATTAGTAGATAGATAGAAGATAGAGAGAGATGATAGATAGATGATAATTAGAAGATAGATAGATAGATAGAAGATAGAGATAGATGATAGACAGATCATCTTTAGACAAGTTCCTGGAGAACAAGGGTATCCATGGCTATCATAATGGATGCCTAAGGACACCCTCCGGGTTGGAGAGATAGGCAGGAGATCTCTCAATGCCATTTGCAGGGAATCCTAAGCAGGTGAAGACATCTGCTTGGGAAGACCATGAAGCAAATGGGGAGCCACTGTGGGAGACAGAATGCTGTACTGGATGGGCTGTGGCCTCTTCCAGCAAGGCTATTCTTATGTTCTTATGTTCTTATGAGGTGTCCTTCATGACAAAGTGATCCTCTATCATTCCAGACAATTGTCTGTTCCGGTCACTTCTTATAAAAAGCCTCCAGTGATGGAACACCCACAACTCCTGAAGACAAGCTTGTCCTCATAATTCTTTGCATCCTACTTTCCTGTTCTTTGTTTTTTCTTCCCCCCCCCCCCCCAACTTGTGGAAAATAAATAATGCAGAGGTGTGAAAAAAGCATCTCTCCTGAGAACATCATAATGGATTGGGCGGTTGGGGTAAAGGGTCAGTTTCTCTGGAAGTGGGGAGATAAAATAAAAAGGAGGCAGGTTGTAGTTTACACAGAAACACAGAGAGAGAGGGGGGAGAGAGAAAAAAGGAAGACAGAGAGGGAGGGAAAGAGAGGGAAAAAGAGACAAAGAGGGGGAAAGAGAGAGAGAGAAAGAGAGGGGGAGAAGACAGAGAGAGGGAAGGGAAGAGAGAGGGAGACAAAAAGAGAGAGGGGAGGAGATGAGAGAGGGAGGGAAAGAGTGAGAGAGAGCAGGACAGGGAGAGAGGGAGAGAGTGGAAGAGAGAGAGTGAGGGAGAGAGAAAGAAAAGAGAGGAAGTGAAAGAGAGAGACAGAGAGAGAAAGAGGGGGAAAGAGAGGGAGAGAAAGTGGGGGAAAGAGAGAAAGAGAGGGGCAAAGACAGAAGGAAGGAAAGAGAGAGGGGGAGAAAAAGAGAGAGGGAGGGGAAGAGAGAGGGAGGGGAAGAGTGAGAGAGAGCAGGAGGGGAGAGAGGGAGGGAGAGAGTGTAAGAGATAGACCGAGGGAGAGAGAGAGAGAGACAAGGGGAAGACAAAGAGGGAGGGAAAGAGCGAGAGAGAGAGAGAGAGAGAGACAAAAAAAGAGCAAGAGAGAGAGGGAGAGGGGAAAGACAGAGAGATAGGGAAAGGAAGAGAGGGAGGGAAAGAGCGGGAGTGGGAGAGAAAGAGAGAACGAGGGAGAGAGAAAGAGAGAGAGATGTGGAAGACAGAAAGGGAGGGAAAGAGAGAGAGAGAGTGAGGAAGAGGGAAGAGAGACAGGGAGAGGGGAAAGACAGTGAGGAAGGGAGAGTGAAAGAGAGAGAGAGGGAGGGAAAGAGAGAGAGAGATATATATATTCCTATTTTGCACTCTGATGACTTTTCCTCTCTCTCTCTCTTTCTCCCTGGGATGCTTGCATGAGTGCGGCCGCCTAAGCCGCAAACGGTTGTTATTATTATTATTATTGGGAGAAAAATAATAACGGCCATAAAAATAAAATGAAGCTGAGCTTTTGTCTTTCGGTGGGCTGGTGTTTTTTTTTCTTTTCTTTTTAAGCAATCCGGAAAGCGAAAGCCCATGAAATAAGACAATAAGAAGGGTGAGCTGCCTGATATCATCAGATCGAGCGTACTTGGGGGGGGGGGGGGAGACATTTGCAGCCACGCAGCTGCTATCCCCGTAATCAGTATTTTTATTATTCCGTATAGAAAGAAAAGCACTTGCAATTGAGGGAGAGGGCTTTAAGTCTCCAAGCAGGCTGTTGCTGTGCTAGGAAAGAGACCCCAACCCAGGAAAACATACAGCGAATAGCTTCTCCTTTTGCAACAGCGCCATCTTCAGGCAGATGAGGGGAAACGAAAACACCAGTCATTCATTCTTCATTGTGTCACTGGGCTGCTAATATTGTCTCTGGAACAGTATTGGGATTCTACCGGTTCGGACCGGTTCGGGAGAACCGGTTCGCTCCAACGATCAGATGGGCCCACCCGCCTGCCGGTGCTATTTTCCTACCTTTATCTTCTCACTTGATTCAAACGGCAGAGCAGAGGAGAACTCTGCCGTGCGAATCAGCTGTGTTACTCCTCCGAAGAAACCTGGAAGTTTTCTCCAAACTGTGCGCAGCGCACATCTGGTGTGGGTGCACGCACAGCACCTGCGTGCGCGCAAATTGTGCGATCATAGAACCAGTGGTTAAACCAGAAGGATGCCACCACTCAGGGGTGGGTTCCTGCCAGTTCTAACCTCTTCTGTAAAAGAGGTTCCACAAATCTACAGGGCCGTTTAGAACCGGTTCCAGCTCCCTCCCCCCGCCCGTTCTCCCATCATCAAGATGAACAGTGAGAGGAGGAATTCTGGGCGTTGAAGTGCACGCATCTTAAATCTCTCGTCTGAACACCCCTGGTTTTTTTTTTCTAAAGGGTTAGGGGTGCGAGGGTCTTGTAACTTGACAGCTTTAAGACTTGCGTGCTTCAAATGCCAGAGTTCCTGAGCCGACATTTTGGCTGCTAAGCAAGAGCATTGTTAAGTGAGTTTCACCACATTTTACAAGTTGGCCATGCCCACTCAGTCACATGACTGCCAAGCCACTCCCACTTGGACACATGGCTGGCAAGCCACTCCCACCCAGTCACATGGCTGGCAAGCCACTCCCACAAAGCAGGCCACACCTACAGAAGAGGTTCTAAAAAAATTTGAAACCCACCACTGCCACCACTGCTCTGGACCCTGCTCCAGAGTTAGTTAGTTAGTTAGTTAGTTAGTTAGTTAGTTAGTTAGTTAGTTAGTTAGTTAGTTAGTTAGTTAGTTAGTTAGTTCATGCTCTTGATGATGTTTTAGTTTTAGTTTTATTTGATTTATATCCTGCCCTTCTCCAAAAGGACCCAGGGCGGCGATGTTATTGCCAAGACTTGCATGGTATCCAACTCTACTAGCCAGATCGCTCCATAACTTCCGATGTTGTGTTACTACTTTGAGTTGTTCAGTGCTCTGGCTGGCATCAGCTTTCATGGTGTTCCTGTTATTGTTAGCTTTTTTTATAAATAACTCAAGGCACTGAACACTGGTAAAGTGTCTTCCTCTTATTTCCCACATGAAAATAACCCTGTGAGTTGGGTTGGGATGAGAGCGAGTGACTGGCTCAAAGTTACCCAGCTGGCTTTCATGCCTAAGTTGAGACTAAAACTCACGATCTCCCCAATCACATATCCTGCTGTCATGGGACTAGAATTCACAGTCTCCTGGTGATTAGCCAAAAGTCACCCATCTGGCTTTCCGGCCTATAGCAGGACTGGAACTCACCCTCTCCTAGTGATTGGACCAGGGGTGGGTTTCAAATTTTTTAGAACCTACTCTGTAGGTGTGGCCTATTTTGTGGGCGTGGCTTGGCAGTCATGTGACAGGCTAGGAGTGGCCACCTTTAAAATGTGGTGAAACTCATTTAACAACGCTCTTGCTTAGCAACCAAAATTTTGGACTCAATTGTGATGATAAATTCTTTCTTTCTTTCTTTCTTTCCTTTCTTCCTTCCTTTTTTCCTTCCTTTCCTTTCCTTCCCGTTGGGTTACTGGCAGCAGCGGGCCAGATTTACTTCCAGGTACACCGGTGGAACCCCCTCTCACCGGTTCTCTAAATTTCACCAACCAGTTCTCGCGAGTAGGTGCAAACCTGCAGAAATCCACCCCTGGATTGGACCAAAGTCATCCAATTGGCTTTACTGCCTAAGACGGAAGTAGAGCTTTCAGTTTCCTGGTGAATGGCTTCCCCCCCAAAATACTCAAAATTTGTAAAGGATCTTGACAGATTTGAATATTGGGTCCTATCCCACAAGATGCAGTTCAATGGCAAGCAAAGTAAGGGCCTGCAGTTGATCAGGAATAGCCAGATGCACAGCTACAGGATAGGTGCTACCTGGCTCAACCACACTGCCTGTGAGAGGGATCTAAGTGTACTGGTGGATCATCATTTAAGTATGACCCCGCTGTGTGCTGCATCCAGAGGTGGTATTCAGCCGGTTCGAACTGGTTCGCCCAAACTGGTCGTGGTGAACCCCCACCCCAGCTCCAAAATGTCCTATGTAGCCACATTTTCGACACCAAGCACATGTATCCATGCTGCATGCACGAGCAAAGCGCATGTGCATGCATGGAAGGTGCACACATGATGTGAGTGTGCACATACGCTCACAGTTACAAACCAGTGATAAACCTAAGTGAATCCCACCATGGTTTGCAGCTGCCAACAAAGCCAACTCAGTCCTAGCTAGCATCAACAGAGGGAGAGCATCAAAATCACGAGAAGTGTTAGTGCCACTCCATACTGCGCTAGAAGAACTCTGGTGGCACAGTGGTTAGAATGCAGTATTGCGGGCTGATTCTGCCCTCTGTCAGCAGTTCGATCCTGACCAGCTCAAGGTTGACTCAGCCGTCCATCCTTCCGAAGTCAGTAAAATGAAGGCCCTGATTGTTGGGAAAAATATGCTGACTCTGTTAATTGCTTAGAGAGGGCTGTAAAGCAGTATATAAGTCTAAGTGCTATTGGTATTGCTATCAGTGGTGCCAAAATGCAAATACTGCATCCAGTTCTGGCCACCATGATCCAAAAATACTATCTTGAGATCTTTTAAAGAGTGCAAGAAGAGTAAAAAAAAAAATCAACAAGTGAAAATATCTGGAGGCTAAAATCCTATGAAGAAGGACTAAAAAGGATAAGGTATGTTGAGCTTAACAATGAGAAGTCTGAGGGGAGAAATGATAGCCATCTTCCAATACTTGAAGACCTCCACAGGAAAAAGGGTGTCCATTTATTCTCTGTAGCCCCTGAGCTTGTCAACAGGAGGATTCAACCTGGAATTAAGGACACAGTGGCTCAATGACTAAGATGTTGAGCTTGTCGATCAGAAAAGTCAGCAGTTCGACAGTTCGAATCCCTAACGCCACGTAACGGAGTGAGCTCCCGTGACTTGTCCCAGCTTCTGCCAACCTAGCAGTTCCAAAGCACATAAAAATGCAAGTAGAAAAATAGGAACCACTTTTGTTGGGAAGGTAACCTGCACCTTTGGCATTTAGTCATGCCGGCCACATGACCACGGAGACGTCTTCAGATAGCGCTGGCTCTTCAGCTTCAAAACGGAGATGAGCACCACCCCCTAGAGTCAGGAACAATGAGTACATATGTGCAAGGGGAACCTTCCTGACATTAAGGATTATTAATCAATGGAGTAGCTTGTCTTCAGAGTTGGGTGGCTGCCCCATCGCTGGAGGATTTCAAGGAAAGATTGGACAACCATTTATCCAAAGTGGAATAAGATCTCCTGCCTTGGGCAAAGGATTTGACTAGAAGACCTCCAAGGTTCCTTCTAGCCCTATGATTCTATGATTCAAGGTCCTTCTTTATAATATAACAATGGACCCAGGGGTGAAATCCTCCCGTTTCAGCCCGTTTTGGCTGAACTGGCAGGAATGGTTGGCATCAGTTCTTCGAACTGGTTGGCCCCACTGACGCCTGCCTGCTCGTCCTGTTGCCACTCACATCTTCTAGATGCTCGACCCGCCCACCCAATCCGAACATTTCTCCCTCCATTCACAGCAGAGCTCCTGCAGCCTGTCCCTTTAAGGTGGACCCCAGGAGGGAGGGAGCTTGGAGGCTACCATAAAGGGAGCAGCAGTGCTGCTGTGAACGGAGGGAAAAACGTTCGGATTGTCTCTGCCACAAAATTCAATGTTAAATGCAGCAGAGACAATCCAAATGTTTCTCCCTCCGTTCACAGCAGAGCTCCTGCAGCCTGTCGGCTTTGAGCTCCTGGTGTCACAGCAGACTTTTCCATCAAAAACTCGCTTTGAACCTACTGTGAATTATTGAGAAACAAACATATCAACTGGTTGTGACACATCAGTTAAAGAAAGAAAGGATTACTCGGATTTTTTTAGGACAAGTAAGAAAAACAAGTTTCAGGCAGAGAAAACCTCAAGATGACGCCTAGATCTGGGTAGTGGAGAATTTTTAAAACCTAGGTTGTATCATAAACAAAGTTCCTTGATGAAACAATGATCGCAGATTCTTCACGAAGTTTATGTTCTGTAACAGTGGCACCATCATTATCTCTTGGGAATATACAAGGGCAACTGCAAGAATTGAAATGAAGAAGCGGAGAGCACCACCCCTACCAGTAATTCCATCCTTTTCTGTTGGGAAAGCTGAGAGAGAAGAAAAAATGCCAAGTGTGATTCCTCAAAGTTCATTGCAACAAGAAACAAAAAAGAAAAAGAGACGTGCTCCTCTTCCACCAACTCCTAAGATGCCAAACAGATTTGAAGAAATGGATAATAAGGGACAAAGTACAATTGATCCTTTTCAACTGTCATTTGTCGGCCATTTTATTTCAACTGTCATTTGTCGGCCTTTTCATTTGCCTGGAGAGAGATTCCTATTGTGGCTATCACTGCTTTCTGTATTCCACCTGGCGCTCAACCAATTTCATTGTAATTTTATTATTACAATGACAATAAAGATTATTATTATTATTATTATTATTATTATTATTATTATTATTATTATTATTATTATTATTATTATTATTATTATTATTAAGGTACTTTGACCCCCGGGAGGAAGGGGCCCAGGGGGCACCATAAAGGGAGCAGCAGCTCTGCTGTGAATGGACTCATATATATTTTTTTCCTATTGGGTTCTGTGGGTGTCGATTCGTGATGTTAGGAGGCATGTGACTGAATGGGCATGGCCATGAGTGACATCGAGTTGGCCACACCCACCAATCACAGGATCCCACCACCAAGCCACGTGCACAGAGCCAGTAGTAAAAAAAAATGAATTTCACCACTAATTGCACCCAAAGGATGAAACAAACTTATGGTGGCAGTCTAGACATAGCAGTCATTATCATTCAGGCAACATAGGTTGGCAGAAGTGACGATGCCAAAAACCTGGTTGAATTCAGCACTCATCTTGACTTCTTATTTTAAAAAAGCAGGTTTTGTCATTTATTTTCAAGTAAAAAAAACCCTTGCCCTTTCTGACTGCTTAAAGAAAAAAAATGCTATTGCTAAAATTCAGTAGTTAAAACATCTGGCCAGGGTGTACATACATGTTCCTTCTATGTCTACATGATATAAATCTTTCTTTGGTAGTTTATTTTACCGACCACAATTAATCGTCTCTCCCAGCCCAGGAATGCAATTTCCCCCAAACATCAGATGGCCTAAACTGTTTCTGACCTTCACTTAAATCCATTATCATTTTTCAGCTTCAATGGCTGAGTGAAGGGAGTGTCATTCTGTCATATATCTATATCTATCTATCTATCTATCTATCTATCTATCTATCTATCTATCTATCTATCTATCTATCTATCTATCTATCTATCTATTTTTCTATCTATCTATCTAATTGTTTCCACAACACCCTGTTAAGGTCCCAATTAAGGGAGGAAGCACACTGCTTTCCTTCTCTGCCTTTCGGCTCATCACCAGAGACCATCTAGACAGAAAGCCAAGAATTCCGTTGTGTATTTTTTTTTTATATGTGTATTACGTTTTTGAGCTGATCAATAAATAAGTCAGGGAGACTAGGATAATCGATTCTACCCATTTCATCAGCTAATCCAGGAGTATTTAGTATAGATACTTGTTTCCACAACTTCCTGTAAGGGCCCCATTAAGGGAACATCATGTCTCCTCCCTTAATGGGGCCCTTACAGGAAGTTGTGGAAACAATTATATATACAAAATCTACAATTAATGTATATATATACAAAATATACAATTATATATATATATATATATATATATATATATATATATATATATATATATATATATATATATATATATATATATATATATATGTTTTCGTAGATTTGTTTTCTATATACACACACACACACACATACACACACACACATACATACATACCTTGTAGGGAGAAAAATTAAAAATCGATTCTGTTTATCCCCCAAAAACCTTTTCCTTTGCATTGGCATACAACTGACATTTAAACAAGGAAGAAGAAAAAAACACGAGAAGAAAACATTGCTGGATTTTATTTGCATGCATGAAAGTTTGCTGGTTAGCAGACAGTTTTGAAGCAGGCTGTGTGTTTCCTGAGGGTTGAGGAGGTGGGGAGGGGGAGAAGAAGGAGGTTTTGTTCTGAAAAGGGATGTGAAAAGACCATGGCAATTTCAATTGTACAAAGGCTTCCAAAAACGTTTTGGCAATTCGCAACGGAGGCAAATTTTGCAACTCTGCCTTGATGCCCATTTACAGCTGTTCATGATAAGGATCTCTATCAGGAGCAGATCCTGTGAAGGGTTAATACCACTTTATAAGGTCTTGGTGAGGCCACATTTGGAATACGGCATCCAGTTTTGGTCGCCATGATGTAGAAAAGATGTGGAGACTCTGGAAAGAGTGCAGAGAAGAGCAACAAAGAGAATTAGGGGACTGGAGGCTAAAACATATGAGGAACTGGGTTGCAGGAACTGGGTATGTCTACTTTAATGAAAAGAAGGACTAGGGGAAACATGATAGCAGTCTTCCGATATCTCAGGGGTTGCCACAAAGAAGAGGGAGTCAAGCTATTCCCCAAGGCACCTAAAACAGAGCATAAAGCAATGGGTGGAAACTAATCAAGGAGAGAAGCAACTTAGAACTGAGGAGAAATTTCCTGACAGTTAGGACAATTAATCAGTGGAACAGCTGGCCTCCAGAAGTTGTGAATGCTCCAACACTGGAAGTCTTTAAGAGGATGTTGGATAACCATTTGTCTGAAGTGGTGTAGGGTTTCTTGCCTAGGCAGGGGGTTGGACTAGAAGACCTCCAAGGTCCCTTCCAACTCTTTTATTCTATTCTATAGGCATTAGAAAGGGATTTTTTGTCTTTGGTGTTCCAATGTCATAAGGGTTAACCCAAGAGACAGTTTTTGTAAACAGGGCAATAAAGATAAGGTTAGAAGCAACACCAGAATGCCTAGGGATTGCTATAGCCTATTGCAGCCTCTGCAAGCCCCATTTTCCCCATTGGCTGCAAGGAGGTAGATTGTTGGGAGGCAGAGCCGTCCACTAGACTTTGTGCCGTCCACTAGACTTTGTCAGCGGGCGACGCCCAGGGGAAGGGCTCTCTCTGTGGCGGGCCCAGTCTTCTGGAACGACCTTCCCCCCGACATTAGAACGACCACGGACCTCCGCTCCTTCCGTCTAAAATTAAAAACACATCTTTTCTGTCTGGCTGGCCTAGGATAGTCTCTCTGTCTATGGGGTATTATATTTAATTGGGAATGTTATTTTAGTTTAACTTAGTTTTAATGGGGATTTTTAGCACAGGTATAGGTTTAATTTGTTTTTAAATGTTTGTATATTTGCTGTTTTTTATTCTTCCTGTGCACCGCCCCGAGTCCCTATGGGGAGAGGGAGCGGTCTACAAGTATTAAATATTATTATTATATTATTATTATTATTAGAATGTCTCCTTCCTGCCTTCCTTACAGGATTAGCCCTGTAAAGTGGGGAAAAAACCCAAAGGAGGTTTCTTCCATCAACCGGTTGTCCGACCTGCTCAGAAAGTTAACAACCGGTTAACCCACCGTCCCCCGCCCTTTGGCCTCTGCCTCCCAACAATCTACCTCCTTGCAGCCAATGGGGAAAATGGGGCTTGCAGAGGCTGCAATAGGCTATAGCAATCCCTGCAGCCTGAAACAGCTGATGATCGGGAGAAATTGAAAGTGAAACTGGCTGTTTGCTCCACAAGGCAAATTGCTGGGAGGCAGAGGCAGATTTTTTTCCCTCGTGCTAATCAGGTTGTTTGCTGCAAGGAGGTAAGTCAATAACTATAAATGCCTATAGAGTGTTCAAATTCTTAGACTTATTTTTTTAAAAGACTGTTTTATTATTGTTCTAGACAGCTTAACAAAATGAAGACGTTTTTTTAAAAAAAATAAATGCTTGATGTGAAGAGGCCCAGTGCTATTGTATCTTCTTTTAAATAGCAGAGAAGAACTATACTTCCAGAAAGCCACATCAATTTTAACACATCTCTACAAGTGTAGTCTGAAATGTAATACTACAAAGAGTTTATGTTTTCTGTATTGTTTGTTGCAAGGAGCCAAATTGCTGGGACGCAGAGGCAGATTTTTTTCCTTGTTCTCCTCCCCAAAAGCTAGGTTATACTTCGGAGCTTATACTTCGGAGCGTCTTATACCCTGGAAAATACAGTATACTTCTTTACAAAAGAAGAAGAAGAATAAATAGGAACCACAGTGATATTGGACATAAGCTCTAGAATTCCTCCCTCGCAAGGCATTCTAAATCATTAGACTCCAAAATTTCCATTGGAAGCTCTATCAAAGTGTAAATAAATTTAAGATGAGCATGGCTAGCTGCACCTGAAGGGCTCTGTGGAGAACACAGTTCACTCTGAAACAACTCATGAAAGACTTCTCTTTGCCAAGCCATTAAGGGTAAGGTAAGACCAGCTGAAATTGGAATATTCATAAAAGGGGATAGAGAGAGAGAAAACAGAGAGACAGGAAAGGAGGGAGAGAAAGAAAATGGAAAAGAGAATAGAGAAGAGAATGGAAAAGAGGAAGAAAATGATGAATAGAAAGAGGAAAGGGGCCAAGGAGGGAGAAGAGAAGAGAAGGAGAAGAAAGGAGAAAAGAGAAAGGAAAGGAAAGAAAGGATGGGAGAAATGGAAAGGGAAAGAGGAGAGAAAGAAATAAGAGAGAGAAAGAGGGCCAGGGAGGGAAAGAGAAGAGAAGAGCAAAGAGAAGGAGAAATAGAAGGAGAAGGAGAAGGAGAAAGAAGAAAAGAGAAAGGAGAGAAGTGAAAGGGAAAGAAATGGAAGAGAAAGAAATGAGAAACGGGGGAGAGAGGGAGAGAGGGAGAAGAGGAGAGGAGAGGAGGAAAGGGAAAGAAATGGGAGAGAAAGAAATGAGAAACAGGGGAGAGAGAGGAGAGAGGAGGGAAGGGAGGGAGAAGAGAAGGAGGAAGGAGAGAAGGGAAAGAAATGAGAGAGAAAGAAATGAGACAGAGGGGAGGCAGGAAGAAAAACATGTCGGTTCTCCTTCGTCTTCTGAATTCGTACGGTCCCCAGTTTCAATCCTTGCCAATCCCTTCCTTTGTCTTTCAAATGTGAAAAAAATATATCTAATTGTGGAGCCCTTGGTGCCCCTCTGAGCTCGGCTGTTTTCTTGCAGACGTTTTGTTGCCCATCTAGGTAACATCATCAGTGCTCCTGGGATGCAACGTAGACGGGCCTCCTCCTTGTGGTGCATCCTGGGCAACGTGATTTTACCACAGCTAAATAGCCTATTGATTCCAGCCGCTGGACCTCACAAGGATCTCTCAGGGAGAAAAAAGCAGCAGAATAAAAACAACTTAATGGTGTATTCTGTTACGCCATAGGAGATAAAATCAATGCTAGCTCTATTTTTTTTTTCTTTTGCAAGGAAACAACCAAGTTCGGAGAGCATAAAGGATTCATACCCTGAGCAACAAATATTTTATTTTATTCTAATCAGCTCTCCAAATTCACACTTCTTCTGTTGCAGCCTCTTCCCCGTGGATCACTCTCCCCCCTAAACTCATTCTTTCCCCAAATAGAATAAAATAGAATGCAATGCAATGCAATACAATATAACAAAATAGACAATAGAATAGAACATGGAACGGAACGGAACGGAACAGAACAGAACAGAATTCTTTATTGGCCAAGTGTGATTGTACACATAAGGAACTTGTCTTTGGTGCATATGATCTCAGTGTACATAAAAGCAAAAAGAAAAGAAAAGAGAAAAAATGCATTAATCAAGAAACATAAGATACAACACTTAGTACAATGCAATGCAATGCAATACAATACAATACAATATAATACAATAGCAGAGTTGGAAGGGGCCTTGGAGGTCATCTAGTCCAACCCCCTGCCTAGGCAGGAAACCCTATACATTTCAGACAAATGGTTATCCACCATCTTCTTTAAGACATCCAGTGTTGGGGCATTCACAACTTCTGGAGGCAACTTCTGTTCCACTGATTAATTGTTCTCACTGTTAGGAAATTTCTCCTTAGTTCTAAGTTGCTTCTCTCCTTGATTAGTTTCCACCCATTGCTTCTTGTCCTGCGTTGTATAAACATGGTAAAGGTAAAGGTTCTCCTCACACATAGGTGCAAGTCATTCCCGACTCTAGGGGGCGGTGCTCATCTCCGTTTCAAAGCCGAAGAGCCAGCGCTGTCCGAAGACGTCTCCGTGGTCATGTGGCCAGCATGACTAAATACCGAAGGTGCACGGAATGCTGTTCCTTTCCCACCAAAGGTGGTCGCTATTTTTCTACTTGCATTTTTACCTGCTTTCGAACTGCTAGGTTGGCAGAAGCTGGGACAAGTCACGAGAGCTCTCTCCGTTGCGTGGTGCTAGGGATTCGAACCACCAAACTGCCGACCTATCTGATCGACAAGTTCAGCATCTTAGCCACCGAGCCACCATGTCCAGATTGTTTTCCCCACATTACAAAAAAAGACGTTGAGACCTTGGAAAAAGTTCAGAGAAGAGCAACTAAGATGATCAAAGTCCTGGAGATGAAACCACATGAAGAAGGGCTATTACTATTGTAAAGTTTCCCTTGAACCAATACAATAGAATAGCAGAGTTGGAAGGGACCTTGTAGGTCTTCTAGGCCAACCCCCTGCGTGGGCAGGAACCTTATACCATTTCAGACAAATGTCTATCTAACATCTTTTTAAAGACTTCCAGGGTTGGGGCATTCACAACTTCTGGAGGCAAGCTGTTCCAGAGGTTAATTGTTCTATGCAGGACTTGGGTTTGGTTATGATTAGGGGACTGGAGACTAAGACATATGAAGAACGGTTGCAGGAGCTGGGTATGTCTAGCTTGATGAAGAGAAGGACTAGGGGAGACATGATAGCAGTGTTCCGATATCTCAGAGGGTGCCACAAAGAAGAGGGAATCAAACTATTCTCCAAGGCACCTGGGGGCAGGACAAGAAGCAACGGGTGGAAACTAATCAAGGAGAGAAGCAACCTGGAATTAAGGAGAAACTTCCTAACAGTGAGAACAATTAACCAGTGGAACAGCTTGCCACCAGAAGTTATGGGTGCTCCATCACTGGAGGTTTTTAAGAAGAAACTGGAATTGGAAACCAGAGGTGTTTCTATTAGGAATAATGATGACCAAATATATAAAAAAGAGACGTTGCATTTAATCCTACACATAATTAAGGAGAAGGTGAGGATTGCTTTCGCACAGAAATGGAAAAATAAATTGACACCAAACGAAGATGAAATAATAAGAAAGGTTCTGGACTGTGCCCAGATGGATAAGTTAACAAAAGAAATCCAGTGCCCAAAGTGGTGTGGGAAGCCACATTGCCTTGCCTATTTGTCTTCTGGGTTTCTGGCACGCATGTGTGTGTGTGTGTGCGACAATCATCTGTCCTTCATGCGTGTGGCAATGCCCAAAACCAGTGTGCGCATGCCCAACGGCCAGCTGATTTCTGGATGCGCATGCATGCCAGAAGCTGGAAGTTCGGCTTTTCCAGAGTGCGATCTGTTTGCATGCATGGAGGGCGTTCTACCAGGTTTGCCTGGTTCACCAGTTGCGCCCCCTATTGGATCGGGACGCCCTTCGCACAGTCACTCATGCTCTCGTGACATCCCGACTGGACTATTGTAACTCTCTCTACATGGGGCTCCCCTTGAGGTGCACTCGGAGACTTCAGCTGGTCCAGAATGCAGCCGCGCAAGCAATTATGGGAACCGCCAGGTTCACCCACGTAACACCGCTCTTGCGCGAGCTGCACTGGCTGCCTGTTGTCTTCCGGGTGCGCTTCAAGGTGTTAGTTATCATCTTTAAAGCGCTCCATGGCTCGGGACCTAGCTATCTGCAGGATCGGATCCTGCCTCATACATCCTCACGGCCGATTCGCTCCCACAGAGAGGGACTTCTCCGGGTGCCGTCCACTAGACTGTGTCAGCGGGCGACGCCCAGGGGAAGGGCTCTCTCTGTGGCGGGCCCGGCCCTCTGGAACGACCTTCCCCCCGACATTAGAATAACCACGGACCTCCGCTCCTTCCGTCTGAAATTAAAAACATATCTTTTCTGCTTGGCCGGCCTAGGGTAGTCTCCCTTCTATGGGGTTTTATATTTAATTATTGGGTATTTTAGCTTTAAATGGGATTTTTAGCACAGGTATTAGATTTAATTCGTTTTTAGTTATGTTTGTATATTTTGTATATGTGTATATTTATTGTTTTTATTCTCCCTGTGCATCGTCCCGAGTCCCTGTGGGGAGAGGGAGAGGTTTACAAATTAAAGTTTTTTATTATTATTATTATTATTATTATTATTATTATTATTATTATTATTATTATTATTATTATTATTATTATTATTATTATTATTATTATGCACAGTAGTGCTGAAAACCACCCTGCACATGCACGTCGGCCAAGCTGATCATTGGATGCGCATGCGTGCTATTACCCGAAAGTTTGGCTTTTCCAGAGCATGGCCCTGATGAAGCATGATGTTTCTGTGTCACCTTTTCTGCACTCAGTTCCGAAAATTTTGCCAGATGGTACCTTCAAATGGTAAGTACGACAAGAAACAATGGATGGAGACTCACTATGGAGAGACGCAACCTAGAACTAAGAACGCTCCTTAATACCACTTTATAAGGCCTTGGTAAGGCCACACTTGGAATACGGCATTCAGTTTTAGTCGTCACGATGTAGAAAAAATGTGGAGACTCTAGAAAGAGTGCAGAGAAGAGCAATAAAGAGGATTAGGGGACTGGAGACTAAAACATATGAAGAACGGTTGCAGGAACTGGGTATGTCTAGTTTAATGAAAAGAAGGACTAAGGGAGATATGATAGGATTGTTACAATATCTCAGGGGTTGCCACAAAGAAGAGGGAGTCAAACTATTCTCCAAAGCAACTTAGAACTGAGGAGAAATTTCCTGACAGTTAGGACAATGAATCAGTGGAACAGAAGTTGCCTCCAGAAGTTGTGAATGCTCCAACACTGGAAGTCTTTAAGAGGATGTTGGATAACCATTTGTCTGAAGTGGTGTAGGGTTTCTTGCCTAGGCAGAGGGTTGGACTAGAAGACCTCCAAGGTCCCTTCCAACTCTGTTATTCTATTATATACGCATTAGAAAGGGATTTTTTGTCTTTGGTGTTACAATGTCATAAGGGTTAACCGGAGAGACAGTTTTTGTAAACAGGGCAATAAAGATTAGGTTAGAAGCAACAATTAACCAGTGGAACAGACGTTGCCTCCAGAAGTTGTGAATGCTCCAACACTGCAAGTCTTTAAGAGGATGTTGGATAGCCATTTGTCTGAAATGGTATAGTTCTCCTGCTTGAGCAGGGGGCTCGACTAGAAGACCTCCAAGGCCCCTTCCAGCTCGTTCCACTCTACTTATGAACAAGCAGATTTACTCCAAGGAATATCAATCTGTCCATCTTCCACCATTCAGTCAGAACTGAAGAAGCTTCTTGGATGAGGAGCAAAACGTCTTGGAGGAAAAACAAAATCCAGTTAACCTTTGGGGGAAAAAAGGACTTTGGGGAAAAGGTGTTTAAAAAACAAAACAGAACTAGCTTTTCCCACAAGTGTTGGGAGAAGATCAGAGGAGGGCAGATTGACACAGATTGGCACCAGCTTTTTGGTGCTTTCAATGTTTTATGTTTTTTTCCCTCCGGTTGGAAATGTATAGTTTGTTTTTTTTAATGATTTTATATGTCTTCTGGTTCTTGATGAGCAGCTGCCCGGAGCTGGTTGAAAAACGGGCGGCTTTATAAATGTTTTAAATAAAATAAAATCAATCAATCAATAAAAAAAACAAAACAGCAGATCGCAGCTTGAGCTGAAATAGCTCCGGGCAGCCGCTCATTTTACAAGCTGATTATTCTCCGCATGTCATAACTGGAGCCTTAATGGTGGGTTGAAAGATCAGGTTCTCAATAGCTCAAAGGTTCACAAAGGCGTTTTGGAGACCCATCCATCTGTGGCATTTATGATGAGTTATGGTCTGTGTGAGGAGTCTTTGCTGCTCTCGGAGTCTGGTTGCTTTCTGGCAGGCGTTTCATCACTCAAACTGGGTAACATCATCTCAGTGCGAGGAAGGTGTACAATGTGCTCTTGCTTACTCTCAACTGAGAGCAAACCCCACTCCCCACCAGCACTGATGATGTTGCCTAGTTGGGTCATGAAATATCTAGAAGAAAACCACCAAGCTCACTGAATATCGTGGACCCCACAGTCCTTCTCCTTCTTCTCCTCCTCCTCCCCTTCCTTTTCCTTCTCCTCCTCCTCCTTCTTCTCCTCCTCTCTACAAACCCCACTTCCTTCTAGCATGGATGACGTTGTCTAACTGGGTCATGAAATGTCCGCAAGAAAACCACCAAGCTCACAGAATATCAAGGATCTCACAGTCCTCCTTCTCCTCCTTCTCTTCCTCTTCCTCCTCCTCCTCCTCCTTCTCCCCCTTCTCCTTCCCCTTCTCCTCCTCCTCTCTATGAACCCCACTTCCTTCTAGAATCTATGACGTTGTCTAGCTGGGTCACGAAATGTCTGCAAGAAAACCTCCCAGCTCTTAGAGTATCACGAACCCCACAGTCCTCTTCCTCATTGTCTCTGGAAGACCCACTCCCATTCACTTCTAGCACGGAGGAAGCTTTCTGAAATAAAAGAATGCTCTTTACAATAAAGGATGCATGATAACAGAATAACAGAGTTGGAAGGAACCTTGGAGGTCTTCTAGTCCAACCCCATGCTCAAGCAGAAGACCCTATAACATTTCAGACAAGTGGCTACCCAGTCTCTTCTTGAAAACCTCCAGTGATAAGGATTCAAAGAGTTTTCTCTCTCCTGAGTAATTGCATCTACAATACAATAAAATACAATAGCAGAGTTGGAAGGGACCTTGTAGGTCTTCTAGTCCAACCCCCTGCATGGGCAGGAACCTTATACCATTTCAGACAAATGGCTATCTAACATCTTCTTAAAGACTTCCAGGGTTGGGGCATTCACAACTTCTGGAGGCAAGCTGTTCCAGAGGTTACTTGTTCTAACTGTCAGGAAATTTCTCCTTAGTTCTAAGTTGCTTCTCTCCTTGATTAGTTTCCACCCATTGCTTCTTGTCCTGCCCCCAGGTGCCTTGGAGAAGAGTTTGACTCCCTCTTCTTTGTGGCACCCTCTGAGTTATTGGAACACTGCTATCATGTCTCCCCTGGTCCTCTCTTAATCAAACTAGACATACCCAGTTCCTGCAACCGTTCTTCATATGTTTTAGCCTCCAGTCCCCTAATCATCTTGGTTGCTCTTCTCTGCACTCTTTCCAGAGTGTCCACGTCTTTTCTACATCGTGGCGATCAAAACTGTATGCAATATTCCAAGTGTGGCCTTACCAAGGCACTATACAGTGGCATTAACACTTCACGTGATCTAGATTCTATCCCACTGTTGATGCAGCCTAGAACTGTGTTGGCTTTTTTGGCAGCTGCTGCACACTGCTGGCTCCTATTTAAATGGTTGTCCACTAGGATTCCAAGATCCCTCTCACAGTTGCTACTATTGAGCAAGGTACCACCTATACTGTACCTGTGCATTTTGTTTTTCTTGCCTAAATGTAGAACCTTACTTTTTTCACAATTGAATTTCATTTTGTTAGAAAGTGCCCAATGTTCAAGTTTGTCAAGGTCCTTCTATATCTTAAGCCTATCTTCTGGAGTGTCGGCTATTCCTGCCAGCTTGGTGTCGTCTGCAAATTTGATGAGTTCCCCATTTATCCCCTCATCCAAATCATTGATGAAGATGATGAAGAGTCCTGGGCCTAAAACAGAGCCTTGGGGTACTCCACTGCATACTTCCTTCCATGTAGATGCAGTTCCATTGAGGACTACATTGATGAAGCACCCACAACTTCTGGTGGCAAGCCGTTCCACTGATTAATTGTCCTCACTGTTAGGAAGCTTCTCCTTAATTCCATGTTGTTTCTCTCCTTGATTAGTTTCCATCCATTGTTTCTTGTCCTGCCCTCAGGTGCCTTGGAGAATAGCTTGACTCCCTCTTCTTTGTGGCAATCCCTGAGATGTTGGAAGACTGCTCTCATGTCTCCCCTGGTCCTTCTTTTCATTAACCCATATGTTGATCCCCCTCTTCTTTGTGGCAGTTGTTAGCTACTCTGGATTCAGAACCAGTGTTACAACTCTGGTCCCTTAACCAGTGTTAGGAAATAAATGCGGAATAGTGTAATTCACGGACAGTAAAGAGATATGTTGCTGTAACCACAAACAAACTCTAAAACAGTGATAGTAAGAAAATAAATAGTCTTTACTTTGTAGCAACTAAAATACTTCTTCCGACTAACTTCTCAAACAATGATAACAACAGTCCTTCACCAATCTTACAGTTATGCAAAACAAATCCTCCTCCTTCTTCACAGCTCCAGCTCCTAAGCACAGGGAATCCAAAAGGGAACGGACTGTGATTCTGAGCTTGCTTATATGGTAGAGCTGTACCAATCAGCCAATCAGAATTCAAACACAGTTCTTAAAGCTACATAACTCCTTAAGAACATAGGCTCATATATATTGTCAACCCAATATGAGGCTGAATATGCTAACAGCAGTCCCTCAAATCCTGGGATACGCATCAGCTTGGGTCCAATTCAGTGGTGGGTTTCTGCAGGCTCGCACCTACTCGCGAGAGCCAGTTGGTGAAATTTAGAGAACCGGTGAGAGGGGGTTCCACCGGCGTAAGTAAATCTGGCCCGCCGCTGCCAGTGACCCAATGGGAAGGGAAGGGAAGGGAAGGAAGGAAGAAAGGAAGGAAGGAAGGAAGGAAGGAAGGAAGGAAGAAAGAAAGAAAGAAAGAAAGAAAGAAAGAAAGAAAGAAAGAAAGAAAGAAAGAAAGAAAGAAAGAAAGAAAGAAAGAAAGAAAGAAAGAAAGAAAGAAAGAAAGAAAGAAAGAAAGAAAGAAAGAAAGAAAGAAAGAATTTATTATCACAATTGAGTCCAAAATTTTGGTTGCTAAGCAAGAGCGTTGTTAAATGAGTTTCACCACATTTTAAACGGTGGCCACTCCCACCCTGTCACATGACTGCCAAGCCACACCCACAAAATAGGCCACACCTACAGAGTAGGTTCTAAAAAATTTGAAACCCACCACTGGTCCAATTCATAATCCTTCTCCTCTCTTTGGACCCAAAGCAAAACCCCAGGGCCTTAGAGATGATCAGCTTTTAAAATTTATATTCTCTGGGGCGATCAAACAAAGGAACAAAGAACCAGAACGGATCCATTCTGTTTCAAATCTCCATGTCCTTTTTCTTCCAGTGAAAAAAAACACCAAGGGTTTTTGAGAGTCTCACACATACACACATACGCACCATCTCCACAGCACCTGATAATGCCTCTTGAAAATAAATGGCTGGATAAAGCCAGCATCGCCCATACTGTGTTTCAAATCACCTTTAGACATTTCTTTTTTATTGGATGCAATTTTGCCAGGGTAGTGTATTAGGGAGAGAGAGAGAGAGAGAGAGAGAGAGAGAGAGAACGAGAGAGAACGAGAGAGAGAGACAGTATTTTAAAACCCGCGAGGAGAAATCAGGACTTAATAACGATATAGATTGGAGAGAGAACAATGAAGAGGTTAGAGCACAGAGCCATGTATTCAACTAATTAAAAAAGAAGTTATTAGTTTTTAGTTACACAGCGGTTGCAGTTGCCACGGCATTAAAAAGGGGTGGTGGAAAGGGGAGTGCAAAAGTTACTCGGAATGACCAATATGGGTTTTTAAATGGCTTTCTAATTAGGGCAATGTAAAAAAAAAAAAAAGATCTGTATTTCAAGCCAGACAGAATGATGACCTATATTATGATACACAAAAGGATAAGAGTGCAGGGGAAAAAAAACTTGGCTTCCGCAAGCAGCCATTCAGCGGTATTGAATATTATGCATTCGCTCAGGAGTGCTTTTCTCCTGTAGCCTGAGGTTCCACAGGCAGGTCTCCATGGCAGCTGGCGAAGATAGAGCCCCATCATTTCTTCAGGCCGGGACAGAGAAAACGAGATGATCCCATGTCGGGGAAAACCGAGAAGGAAAGAGAAGCAAGAAGACGAGTCAATAGCTGAACGGCGATGTCCGTGTCGAGGAGGGAAGGAAAGAAAGAAGGAAGAATAGCTGGGGAAGGAAGGGAAGGAGGACAGCCGGGGAGGGAGGGAAGGAGGCGGGAGGGAGGAAGAAGAGCTGGGGAAGGGTGCGATGGAGGAAGGAAGGAAGGCTAAAGAGGAGGGAGAGAGAGAGGGAGAAAGGAAAGGAAGGAAGAACGGCTGGAGAAGGGAGGGAGGGAGGGAGGCTGAAGAAAGGAGGGAAGGAGGGAGGGAGGAAGGGAGGGAGGAAGAATAGCTGGGGAATGGAGGGAGGGAGGCAGGGAGGGAGGGAGGCTGAAGAAGGGAGGGAGGGAGGAAGAATAGCTGGGGAATGGAGGAAGAAAGGAAGGAAGGAAGGAAGGAAGGAAGGAAGGAAGGAAGGAAGGAAGGAAGGAGGGATAGCTGGGAAGGAGAGAGGAAGGAAGGAAGGATAGCTGAGAAAGGAGGGAGGGAGGGAGGAACAGTAGCTGGGGAAGGGAGGGAGGAAGGAAGGAAGGAAGGAAGGAAGGAAGAAAAAATAGCTGGAGAAAGGAGGGAGAGATGCAGGAAGGGAGGGAGGAAGACTGAAGGAGGAAGAAGAAGGGAGGGAGGAAAGAAGAATAGCTGGAGAAGAGAGAGTAGGAGGTAGGAAGAGAGGGAAGGAGGGAGGGAGGAAGAATAGCTGGGGAATAGAGGAAGAAAAGAAGGAAGAAGGATAGCTGGAGAAGGGAGAGAGGCAGGGAGGAAAGGAAATGAATTAAAAGCTGGCTCAGTGCTTCATAATAAAGTGCTAATTTGACATTTTTTCCCCCTTTAATTGAGAAAGATTACATGGAATGTACCTTTCCATATGTTTCCGTAGCCGTGTCGTAGAATCTTTCTTTATTAAGGGGAAAAATGAGTCACGTTAGAGCTTTGTGACAAAGTCCTGAGCCAACCTTCCTCCTCTTCCTTTTCCTCCCTCCTTCCTGTCTCTCTACTATGTGGTTTTATTTATTTATTTGCTAAGCATTAAATTAAAGGTTTAAATTGAATTCACGCGGGAGGTTTTTTGTTGTTTTTTTAAAGGGTGGGGGGAGTCGGAATTGTGCAGAGGGGCAAAGTTGGAAACAATCAAAGAGGAGAGCAGATGGCATTCTTTCACAGGCACACAGTCCAAAGCGATTTTCCCATCCTTTGGGCAAATGCCTCACCAATGCCTTGGAAACACAGACCTTCTCAGGTGGAAATCAGAGCTACAGGGGAACTGGAGCTGGTTCAAGCCCCCACGTCCAGCTCAAAAGGCTTCTCCTGTCCGTCCGTCCCCGCACATCCCCAAGTCAAAATAAAACCATACCCTGTACATTGCAAAGGTCATTCCCTCGGCTCCCTTTGTGTGTAGGAGGGGGGGGGGGGGCGGGAATAAGTCTTTCTAAACCTTTCCAAACAACTTGAAAAGCTAACCTTTACCTGCGAGGCTTCTGCAAGTCTCAATTGTCATTCTGCCCCTGCCCAGGATTTTTATACACACGGTGGAAGAAAGCCGCTCCTGCACACACACACACACACACACACACACACACACACACACACACACACACACACACAGAGAGAGAGAGGGGGGGGAGAGAGGGAGAGAGATGCACACAGAAACGTTCAAAAGAACTTTCTGTAACTATTTAGGGTTTTGTTTTATTGATATCTCGCCTTAATTCTTTTTTTATAAACAAGAGAAGGGAGTAGAAGAGAAGACAACTTATTCAATACACCACTCTTATTCTATTCTATTCTATTCTATTTGAATTTTTTCTATTTCTATTCTATTATTTTCTTTTCTTTTCTATTCTATTATTTTATGTTCTGTTCTGTTCTCTTCTCTTCTGTTCTGTTCTATTCTATTCTATTTGATTTTTTTCTATTTCTATTCTATTCTTTTCTATTCTGTTCTGTTCTGTTCTCTTTTCTCTTCTATTCTATTTGATTTTTTTCTATTTCTAGTCTATTATTTTCTTTTCTATTCTATTATTTTATGTTCTGTTCTGTTCTCTTCTCTTCTATTCTATTCTATTCTATTTGATTTTTTTCTATTTCTATTCTATTATTTTCTTTTCTTTTCTGTTCTCTTCTCTTCTCTTCTATTCTATTCTATTTGATATTTTTCTATTTCTATTCTATTATTTTATGTTCTATTCTATTCTACTCTACTCTATTCTACTCTACTCTACTCTACTCTACTCTACTCTACTCTACTCTACTCTACTCTACTCTACTCTACTCTACTCTACTCTACTCTACTCTACTCTACTCTACTCTACTCTACTCTACTCTACTCTATCCAACAAGACAGACATAGACTTCAGAGGATAATCAGAACTGCAGAAAAAACAATTACTACCAACCTGCCTTCCATTGAGGACCTGAACACTGCATGAGTCAAAAAGAGGGCGTGAATATATCTACACACCCCTCGCATCCTGAACGTAAATTGTTTCAACTCCTACCCTCAAAACGACGCTATAGGGCACTGCACACCAGAACAACCAGACACGAGGGCAGTTTTTTCCTGAACACCATCCCTCTGCTAAATAAATAATTCCCTCAACACTGTCAAACCATTCACTAAGGCTGCATTATTATTAGTCTTCTCATTGTTCATATCGCCCATCTCCTCCCACTTATGACTGCAGGACTGTAACTTTCTTGCTTGTATCCTTACGATTTATATTGATATTGATGGTTTCCTGATTGCTTATTTGTACCCCATGACTATCACTAAGTGTTGTACCTTATGATTCTTGATGAATGAATCTTGTCTTTTTATGTATCCTGAGAGCATCTGCACCAAAGACAAATTCCTTGTGTTTCCAATCACACTTGGCCAATAAAGAGTTCTATTCTATTCTATTCTATTCTATTCTATTCTATTCTATTCCATTCCATTCCATTCCACTCCACTCTATTTTATTCCATTCCATATTTTATATTATATTCTGTTCTCTTCTGTTCCACTCCACTCCATTCCATGTATTCTATCCTATTCTATCCCATATATTCTATTCTATCCCATCCCATCCCATCCCATTAATATCAGTTCATGCTATCAGTTGTCTGCCTGGTTGAGTTGTCAGAAGCAGTGGCGTAGCGTGGGTTGTCAGCACCCGGGGCAAGGCAAGTAATTTGCGCCCCCTGGTGGAGCGCGGCGGGACGACCCGGACGGGGCCCCGGGTGGCCGGGAAGCGGGTAGGCGCCTTGGTCATGGTGGTGAGCCGGGTACTGATCTGGTTGGGCGTTCGAGAAGTGGCGGCAGCGGCGGCGGCGTCCGTGCCGGGCGAGGCGGTGAGCTCCCCGCTCTTGGGCGGCGTGGTGGGCTGCTTGGAAAGGAAGAAGGGGTCCTGCTCGATGCCTTTGGAATCCATGAGCTCGGTGGGCAGGTACTCTTGCACGGACCCCACCACGATCCACTTGAGCAGCATCAGGCTGAGCCCCAGGCCCACGAAGCCGATGAAGAGGGGCACGACGCAGAGCCACGTCTGGTGTCGGTTCCACACTAGGCAGTCGCCGCAGCGCACCTCCCGCCCCGCTGCCTCGGGCCCTCCATCGCCCGCTGCAGGGCCCCCGCCCACCGCCGCCCCCTCCTCGGCAGCGGCTGCGGCACCCGGCGGCGAGGCGACCCCTTCGCTCATCCTTCTCGGCGTCTTTCTAGCCCTCCCCCGGGGGGGAAGCAGCGGCATCGAGGACGGGGAGGGCGCAGCATGCGGAGCGGCGGGGAAGCGAGAAACGGGAAGGGGGGAGAGGAGGGGTGCTGGAAGATCCGACGGCGCCCCCCCAGATGTTGCGCCTGGTGCGGCCGGCCCCCCCTGCACCGCCCACGCTACGCCTCTGGTCAGACCTCCTGACGCCTCTGCTACCTACAGTATGTCTGCACAACACCCCTGCAAAACTATCCCCTACTTTGATCTCTTAAATGCTGGACCCTGGGGGGACAGAAGTATCCAGGAACCCCAACGCCTTCGCCCCGCCAAGACTGAGAGCTCTGTGAATTCGATGGTATTGTTTGAAAAATGAAACTGCATATGCTAGCAGAGCTCCAGGGCAGAGCTTAGCTGGAGTTAGCATAGCTGCCACGTTGACAGTTTATGCCAAATTTATGTGCCCATTTATTCTGTCTTTTTATGGGAAAACAGGCTGTTACCCTACAGCTGCCTTATCACATGTTCCTTACCCTGCCTGCGAGCCACGGTGCACCTTCCTCAAGGAAATGTACATACATCAAGGGCTTATAGAGATTTTAACAACTTGGGAAAGGTAGAGGGAGGGAAGGTTTGTCATAAAAAATGCATTATAGGCCACAGAGTTTGAGCTTTTAATTTTTTTTTATTATTATTATTTATGGCCACATTTTTACCTTCTGCATAAGTGCTTTATTGCACATTGCCACCATTTGAACAACATTAGCATAGGGAGTGAGGGACAGAGAGAGAGAGAGAGAGAGAGAGAGAGACAGAGACAGAGACAGAGAGAGAGAGACAGAGAGAGACAGAGGGAGGGAGAGAAGGAGGGAGGGAGGGAAGAAAGAGAAAGGAAGGAAGGGAATGAAGCAAGAGTGAGAAGGAAGGAAGGAAGGAAAAGAAAGGAAGGAAGGAAGGAAGGAAGGAAGGAAGGAAGGAAGAAAAAAAAGAAAGAAGGAGGGAAGGAAAAGGAAGAAAGAGAAAGGAAAGAAGGGAATGAAGCAAGAGTGAGAAGGAAGGAAGGAAGGAAGGAAGGAAGGAAGGAAGGAAAAGAAAGAAAGGAAGAAAGGAAGGAAGGAAGGAAGGAAAGAAGAAAGGGAAGGAAAAAAGAAAGGAAGAAAAGAGAAAGGAGGGAAGGAAAATGAAGGAAGGAAGAGAAAGGAAGAAAAGAAGGAACAGTGATAGAAAAAAGAAAGAAAGAAAGAAAGAAAGAAAGAAAGAAAGAAAGAAAGAAAGGGAAAGGAGGAAAAAGATAGGGAGGGAGGGAACGGGAAGAAGAAGGAAAGGAAGCAAGAGGGATAGAGTAAGGAAAGGAAGGAAGGAAGTTAGGAAGGAAGGAAGGAGAAAGAAAAAGAAAGAAAGAAAGAAAGAAAGAAAGAAAGAAAGAAAGAAAGAAAGAAAGAAAGAAAGAAAGAAAGAAAGAAAGAAAGAAAGAACTAATGAATTAAGTATGGGAAAGGTTAATTTGCCTGCTGTATTGATATGGATTCAATCATTCAATATAGGAGCTGGGGTCATTTGTTGAAGCTAATGTAGGGAGATTCACGATCAATAAAAACACTTTTTTAAAACTCAATGCCTGATTAACCTATGCAATTTACTGCCTGCAGATGTGGCAATGGCCACCATGAAAACCTGGAGAGGGCTTTTGGGTGTAGGGCTGCTGTACTACCTCGAGTAAGTCATACCTGCTTCTTAGGACTTCTTCGGGCAAGAGGTTTGTCCTCAGACACCACGCTGATAATCCTGTTTTCCAGGCTGCAGTCAAGTTGACGCATATGGCAATTCACACATTCATTCATTCATTCATTCATTCATTCATTCATTCATTCATTCATTCATTCATTCATTCATTCATATGTTCATTCATTCATTCATTCATTCACACCATCCATCATTCTTTTATTCATTCATTCATTTTCATCCATCCATCCATTTATTCATTCATTCCTTGATTTCCCACCGTTTAATTATTTGTATCAATTCTTTAAGCTGCCAAATATATCTAATTATCCTTCCTTCTCATCTTTTCCTGGCAAAACCCTTGTCAGGAGACTGGTTCAAGTTCCCCCAGATGGCTTTCATGCCTAAAATGGGACTAGAACTCATGGCCCCGCCTTAGACATGAAAGCCAGCAGGGTGACTTGGAGCCAATCACCAGGAGATGGTGAGTTCTAGTCCTACCTTAGTCATGAAAGCCAGCTGGGTGACTTAGGGCCAATCACCAGGAGACCATAAGTTCTAATGCCACATTAGGCAAGGAAGCTGACTGGATGATTGGGACCAATCACAAGGAAATGGAGAGTTCGAGTCCCACGTTAGATATGAAAACAGGCTGGGTGACTTTGGGCAAATCACTAGGAGACAGTGAGTTCTAGTCCTGCCTTAGGCAAAAGAAACAAAAACCCAGTGTAGGGATTTTGGACCACTTCCTCTGTCTCAACCCACCTCACAGGGTTGTTGTGGTGTGGAAACTAGGTGGAAGAAGGAAGATTTGAATGTTCACCACCTCGAGCTACTTATAAAATAATAAAAACAGGACAAAAATCTAATAATAATTTTAAAAATGGACAGGCTGAAGTCAAAACATTCAAGAATGTTCACAGGTAGAATCTGAAATAAGCAAACAAAGGAAGATGGAAAAGTAAATCAGTAAATGGGAAAGCGTTTATGAGTTTTATTTAAAACACATCATTAGCCCCTATTTCTTCAAGCCGCCTTAATAAACAATATTGCAGCCACTGTATCTAAGGACAGTGACGAGGAAATCCTTCCACTCAGCAATTTATTCTAAGACGTTTCTTATTATCTTCTTCATTAGCCAACTCGGATCGTCCCCTTCAAATGAAAACGGATGGTCCAGATCGTCAGAAGGCTGAATTTGTATTCAAAAGTCAGATGTTGGGCATTCTCCAGCATCTCTTAGCTTTTGTCACAATGGTCTTTTGTCATAAAAGACATCTCCTTTGTCTTCCATTGTAGAACCAGCTTTGATTTTAATTGCCACTTGGACGTTTGTACTAAATGAATATTGGTTGTTGTTTTTAAATCTCTTATGAATCAAGTAGAAAGCCAACCTAGAACTAAGGAGAAATTTCCTGACAGTTAAAATCAGTGATTAATCAAATAACTTCCTTCCAGAAGTTGTCGGTACTCCATCACCATTGGCTTTTAAGAAGAGATTTGGACAGCCACTTGTCTGAAATGATATAGGGTTTCCTGCTTGAGCAGAGGGCTGGACTGGAAGACCACCAAGGTCCCTTCTAACATTTCCTCACATTTCCAGTGCTGGGCGAACCAGTTGTTACAGTATATGATGCTCACCTCTGCTTTCAATGATGCCCCCAACGTCTGTTTAATGGTCCCCAATCCAACCTAGCTGCTGGCTGTCCTTGTATTCTATTTCCTCTCACCTTCTCCAGGATCACAGCCTTCTTCAGTGAGGAAGTCTTTGCATAATACGTCTGAAGTAGGATAATTTAAGTCCAGTCACTTAGATTTCGAATTGAATTGAATTGAACTGAACTGAACTGAATTGATTTGATTTGATTTGATTTGATTTGATTTGATTTGAATTGAAATGAAATGAAATGAATACTTTATTTTGGCCAAGTATAATTAGACATTCATCCTACGATTAACCTCCAAACCCTTTATCATCTTTGTTGTTATGGTTATTAGTTGCAAAGTCGTGTCCGACCCATTGCAACCCCGTGGACAATGTTCCTCCAGGCCTTCCTGTCCTCTACCCTCCTCTGGAGTCCATTTAAGCTCACGCCGACTACTTGGGTGACTCCATCCAGCCCCCTCCTTCTCTGTCGTCCCCTTCTTTTGCCCTCCAACGTTCCCAGCATGAGGCTCTTCTCCAGGGAATCCTTCCTTCTCATTAGGATCCTCTTCAGGATCTGGCCTTCCAAAGAGCAGTCAGGGTTGATCTCCTTTAGGACTGACCGGTTGGATGGCCTTGCAATCCAAGGGACTCAATGCAGGCGTCTTCTTCTCCAGCACCAGAGTTCAAAGGCCTCCATTCGTTGGTGCTCAGCCTTCCTTATGGTCCAACCTTCACAGCCGCCCATTGCAACTGGGAAAACCACAGCCTTTTCTCAAAACTCATATTTCTGCTTTAAAAATAATAATTGAGTAAAGTTCTCATTCTTTAAAGCATCGAGTTTTCTTCCCCCTCTCTTTTGTTTTGCAATAGTTTGTTAATATGTCATGATCCAATTCTACTTTATTCCATTAGTAAATGTGTATTATCACAATATGGTTAATGTCTAATTTGTTATGATATCTCTCTCCCTCCCTCCCTCCCTCCCTCCCTCTCCCTCTCCCTCTCCCTCCCTCTTTCCCTCTTTCTCTCTCATCCTACACATTTGGCTTATATATTCTCCTCTTACAACAGTTTGCAAGGCTCCCCGGTCTTTTAATAAAGTAGGTTGCATTGTGTAATTTTAATGGGGGGAAAATGTTTACTGTTTGTCTTATTTGCTGCTTAGCAAACAACAGATTAAAGCTGGAAAAGATATTCGGATGAGCTCATGTGTCTATGTCTACAAAGAACTGAACAGTGGCGTTATTCCTTGAGGCCCTCTGTGGAAGTGAAAGCTGGACTTTCAATCAGGATATTGATTCATTCGAACATTAGTGTTGGGGACGAACATAGTAACAGAGTTGGAAGGCACCCCAGAGGTCTTCTAGTCCAACCCCCTGCTCAAGAAGGAGACCTTATACCGGGGATGATGGGATTCAAAAATTTTAACAACTGGTTGTCTACTCAGTTGCTGGGTGGCCGTGGCCGTGGTGGGCATGCCCTATAGAGGGGGGGGGGTGTTTTTTCCCTCCCCAGGCTTAAAGGCTTTCTCCAAGGCTCTGGGAGGGCGAAAACAGCTTCCCCAGGGCTCCGGAGGCCAGAAACAGGCCCATTTCCGGATTTCCAGTACTTCAAGGAAGCCCATTTTTCTCCCTCCCCAGGCTCCAGATGCTTTCCTTGTGCCTCCTGGAGGGCCAAATCAACCTCCGCAGGGCTCCGGAGAGGCTGCCACAAAGAAGAGAGGGTCAACTTATTTTCCCAAGCACCAGAAGTGAAGACAAGAAGCCATGGATGGAGACTCATCAAGGAGAGGCAAAATCTGGGATTAAGGAGAAACTTCTTACCATAAGAACATTTAACCAGCGGCATGGCTTGCCCTCCGAAGTTGTGAATGCTCCAGCTTTGGAAGATTCTAAGAAGAGATGGGACAACCCTTTGTCTGAAATTGTTAGATTGCAAGAAGGATTCCGACTCAGGCATAGTCAAACACCAACATTTATTAACAACTATATACAAGGACATCAGGAATAATACAGGCAAAGGCTTCCCTCCTGACAGCAGTTTATATAGGCTGTCAGGCGGGAAAACCTCAGCAAGGCAGTTGCAACATTGTTTCACTTAACTAGACAGAATCCGGCCAGCCGCGTCTCAGCCAATCAGACGCGGCTGTCTGCTCCATACAGGAATGGGGTAACTTAGAGTTCACCAGACTTTCTGGCACGATCGTAAGTCTGAGGATCTAACAGAAATGGTGCGGGTTTCCAGCCTAAGCAGGGGGTTGGTCTAGAAGACCTCCAAGTTTGAGTTTGAGTTTATTCGACTTGTATCCCGCACCTATCTCCCAGAAGGGACCCAGGGCGGCGCACAGGAAATTAAAACAGATATATACATAAATACATAATAAATATCACAAAACCAATTAAATTAAGAAAACCCTGTGCTAAAATTACTAAAATCCCTCTAATTAAAATGAATTGCTAATTTAAAGCTCAGTCATTAAACGGGTGGTCACGCTAGGTCGGCTTGATGGAAAAATTGCGTCTTCAGGCACTGGCGGAAAAGGCGGAGGTCCGAGGTGGTCCGGAGTTCAGGAGGAAGGTTGTTCCAAAGGGCAGGGCCCGCCACAGAGAAGGCCCTTCCCCTAGGTGTCGCCAACCAGCATTGCCCGGCCGACGGCACCCGGAGAACACCCTCTCTATGGGAGCGGATCGGTCGAAGGGATGTGTGGGATAGGAGACGGCCTCGCATATAACTAGGCCCCGTGCCATTGAGCGCTTTAAAGATGGTTATCAGCACCTTGAAGCGCACCCGAAAGGCCACAGGCAGCCAGTGTAGCTCACGCAGGAGAGGTGTATTTCATGGTCCCTTCCACCTCTATTCTGAATTGAAAATTGGGATTGAGTTGATGGCATTCAATCAATCAATAAAAAGGACTAAAAACGTCAGTTGTAGATGGACGGGGTTTTGCCAAGGAACACGCTTATTTTCAAGTCTATTTCCACTTGCTAAGCTAGACTATTATCGTATTTTTCAGAGTATAAGACACATTTCCCACTCCCCAAAAGAGGGTGAAAATTTGAGTGCATCTTATACATTGAATGTAAGCCCACCCACCCACCGTCCCCCAACCTTTTGGCCTCTGCCTCCCAGCAATTTACCTCTTTGCAGAAAATGGGGGCTTTGGGAGGCTTCAATAAACTGTATTTTATTTATTTATTTATTGAATTTATACCCCGCCCTTCTCCGAATGGACCCAGGGCGGCGCACAGGAACATTAAAACATACAAAACATATAAAACTATTTCTTTTTTAAAAAAACTTATTCCACTTAGGGCCTGTGCTAAAACCGAATTAAAATCCCCATTTTAAAACTATTTAAGAGTCGGCATTGGAGGCTGCGCAAGGCCGTCTAGTTGGAATAGGTGTGTCTTCAGACACTTGCGGAAGAGGCGGAGGTCAGAAATGGTACAGAGTTCATCTGTAGCCATCAATGCAGCCTGTAACAGCTGATGATCGGGAGAAATTGAAAGTGAAACTTGCTGTTTGTGGCAAATTGCTGGGAGGCAGATTTTTTTTCCTTGTGCTAATCAGGCTGTTTGCTGCAAGGAGGCAAGTCAACAACTCTAAATGCCTATAGAATGTTCAAATTATTAGACTTATTTTTGAAGACTGCTTTATTATTCCTCTAGGCAACTTAACAAAACGAAGAAGCTTTTTAAAATGAAAGCTTGATCTGAAGAGGCCCAGTGCTATTGTTTTTAAAAGTGCTATTCTTTTAAATAGCAAAGAATAAGTACATTTCCAGAAAGCCACATCAATTTTAACAGCATCTGTACAAGTATAGTCTGGAATGTAACACTACAAAGAGTGTATATTTTCTGTATATAAATATAATAAACTTAGAACTTAGAACTGTATTGTTTGTTGCAAGGAGGCAAATTGCTGGCAGGCAGAGGCAGCTATTTTTCCCTTGTTTTCCTCCCCAAAATCTAGATGCATCTTATACTTTGGAGCGTCTTATACTCCAAAAAATACGGTACTTATATCTATTTTCACTGCTAAAATCACCTCCAAGAACGAAATGTTCTGATGCGAATTGATGCATGTTTTTCATAAGCGTCTCACAGATATAATGTGATCCTGATTGAGAGCATATGCTAAACCTTAAGGTTATGATTTTATGATCTAACTTCCCCTTAAAAATGCAATAAATAAACTGTCATCTCTATTTTTTTTAAAGATCTTCCCTATTTTAAAATTTAGATAATCTTTACAAAGAAGAGCTACACCTCTTGATTTATTGGAGGCTGGCGCAAAAAAAAAATGGTTACCAAAATATTTATCATTCCACTTGTCTAGGGTGCATGATTCTTGCAACATGACTGTGAATGGATTAAAATGTTTTAGACACTTAATAATTCTTGCACGTTTTATGGGTCTCACCGAGCCTCTAACATTTGGAAAAATAATGGTACGCTGATCACTCACTCTGTCTTAACTCCATAACTTCTTCTTTACTTTCCTGGCAAGAATCTTAAATCTGTATTTCAAGGAAGAAATGGTCAGTGCGAAATGAAGGCGATCACTTTCTCTATTGTTCATTCTATATAAATAAAAATGTAACAAGAGTTTGTTCAAAACCGCTAATCTCCGAAAGTCCTGCACCGAACGCTTCCAAATTTTCACACAACGTTCCTTTCAAGTACGGCACCAATGATATATATATATAGATTGTGTAGATGTCACACCTGTGGCAGTTACACGCAACGGAAATGGAAAAAAATGTAGCTAGATAGATGCAGAGAGAGCAGTGAGCCACGGGATGACATAATACAAAATGTCATTATACCTACTGTATTTCAAGGAAAAATAGTAGGCAGCTATAGGGATAGAGAGAGGGAGGGAGAAATGCAGTAGGTAGGTAGGTACACAGGTAGGTAGATAGAGGGATAGAGAGAGAGAGAGGGAGAAATACGGTAGGTAGGTAGGTAGGTAGGTAAGTAGGTAGGTAGATAGGTAGAGGGATAGAGAGAGAGAAAAAGAAATACGGTAGGTAGGTAGGTAGGTAGGTGAATAGAGAGAGGGAGATATACAGTAGATAGGTAGGTAGGTAGGTAGGTAGGTAGGTAGGGGAATAGAGAGAAAGAGAAATACAGTAGGTAGGTAGGTAGAGGAATAGAGAGAGGGAGAAAGAAATATAGGTAGGTAGGTAGGTAGGTAGGTAGGTAGGTAGGTAGGTAGGTAGGTGAATAGAGAGAGGGAAATATACAGTAGGTAGGTAGGTAGGTAGGTAGGTAGATAGGTAGGTAGGTAGGTAGGTAGGTAGGTAGGTAGGTAGGTAGGTAGGTAGGTAGGTAAGTGGGTGGGTGGATAGAGAGAGAGGGGGAAACTCCACCCTCAGGTTGTGTCCCTCCTGACTGGGCCATAGCAACGTGTGGCCGGGAACGGCTAGTTCTAAAATAATTTATGAGACCTGATAAGTGTTGCTTTGGATAGCAAGATGAGTGGCATATAAACGCAATGATAAATTTAAAAAACAGTCTGTTACCAAATGAACTGCCAACTTCCCTCATCCTTCCCCTTTCTTACTGAGGTTGTCCATCCAATCCCATTCCCTACCCACCCAGTTTTATCCTTCCTTTCAGATGAAGAGCTGTGGTGACATAGTGGTTGGAATGCAGTATTGCAGGGTACTTCTGCTGACTGCCAGCAGTTTCGCAGTTTGATCCTGACCAGCTCAAGTTTGACTCAGCCTTCCATCCTTCCGAGGTAGATAAAATGAGGACCCAGATTGTTGGGGGCAAGAGGCTGACTTTGTAAACCGCTTAGGGAGGGGTGTAAAAGCACTGTGAAGTAGTATATAAGTCTAAGGGCTATTGCTAACTTCTGTCTGTCTATCATCCATCCATTCATCCTCACTCTCACTCTCATTCTCGCTCTCTGTCTGTCTTTCCATCCATCCATCCATCCATCCATCTCTTTCTATCTCTGAGTTGTAGTGGTGCAATAGTTAGAATGCAGTATTGCACGCTACTTCTGCTGCCTGCTGCCTGCCAGCAGTTCGACAGTTTGATCCTGACCAGCTCAAGGTTGACTCAGCCTTTTATCCTTCCGAGGTGGGTAAAATGAGGACCCAGATTGTTGGGGGCAAGAGGCTGACTCTGTAAACTATGTAGAGTAGGCTGTAAACACTCTGAAATGGTATATAAGTCTAAGAGCTATTTCTTTTTATATATACCTCCTCTATATATTCGTTTTGTGATTCAGTCCTCATGTCAGGGTTCCAAATAGTGTCCAAAATAGTGTCCAAATAGTGTCCAAAAGTTTATTAAGAGAACCATGTTGGCACATCTGTGAAAACTAAGGGGCTGCCTCAAAGGATAGGGGGTCAAGGTACCTTCCAAAGCACCTGGAGACAGAACAAGAAGAAAGGGATGGAAAGATATCAAGGAGAGAACTAACTTAGAACTAAGCTTCTGGTTTGTGGTCATCAACCACAAGAAGTCAGACCACAGCTGCATTATTAGCCACTTTAAACCCCTCCAATCCATACATGAAGCAAATTGATGCCCACCACGGAGATGTGGCACGACCACAAATGCGAAGCCAAACAACAGTAACGCAGCTCACCAACTCAAATCCCCCTGCAACTCAGACTAACATGAGCACAACCAGGCCCCCATCCAATCAGAGCACAGCCAAACTCCCATCCAATCAGAGCACAGCCAAGCCCCCTACCAATCAGAACACACCTCCACCCAATCAGAATGCAGCCAAGCTCCCACCCAATCAGGTCACACCCCCATTGGCAGTTAAAAAGAGGAAACGGCTGAGATCTCACATTGCTCCTGGAAGCACCAAGCCGGAAGCACCAGCCTGAAGATGATGAATGAGACTTCATCGAAACGTCGTGAAGATACTTCCAATTCTACGCGGGAGAAAACCTGAACAACCAAAGATCTACATATATATATATACATATATATATATGTAGATCTTTGGTTGTTATATATATATATATATATATATATATATATATATATATATATATATATATATATATATATATATATATATATATATATATATATATATATATATATGTTTTCTGAGGTTTTCGCGGGTGTTTGTATGTAGGTCTTTGGTTGTTCGGGTTTTCTCCCGCGTAGAATTGGAAGTATCTTCACGACGTTTCGATGAAATCTCATTCATCATCTTCAGGCTGGTGCTTCGGGCTTGGTGCTTCCAGGAGCAAATTGCTCCTGGAAGCACCAAGCCCGAAGCACCAGCCTGAAGATGATGAATGAGATTTCATCGAAACGTCGTGAAGATACTTCCAATTCTACGTGGGAGAAAACCCGAACAACCAAAGACCTACATATATATATATATATATATATATATATATATATATATATATATATATATATATATATATATATATATATATATATATATATATATATATATATATATATATATATTGTATTGTATGTATATATATATATATACAATACAATACAATACAATACAATACAATACAATACAATACAATACAATACAATACAATACAATACAATAGCAGAGTTGGAAGGGACCTTGTAGGTCTTCTAGTCCAACCCCCTGCATGGGCAGGAACCTTATACCATTTCAGACAAATGGCTGTCTAACATCTTTTTAAAGACTTCCAGGGTTGGGGCATTCACAACTGCTGGAGGCAAGCTGTTCCAGAGGTTAATTGTTCTTACTGTTAGGAAATTTCTCCTTAGTTCTAAGTTGCTTCTCTCCTTGGTTAGTTTCCACCCATTGCTCCTTGTCCTGCCCCCAGGTGCCTTGGAGAAAAGTTTGACTCCCTCTTCTTTGTGGCACCCTCTGAGATATCGGAACACTGCTATCATGTCTCCCCTGGTCCTTCTCTTCATCAAACTAGACATACCCAGCTCCTGCAGCCGTTCTTCATATGTCTTAGTCTCCAGTCCTCTAATCATCTTGGTTGCTCTTCTTTGCACTCTTTCCAGAGTCTCCACGTCTTTTCTACATCGTGGCGACCAAAACTGTATGCAGTATTCCAAGTGTGGCCTTACCAAGGCACTATACAGTGGCATTAACACTTCACGCGATCTAGATTCTATCCCTCTGTTGATGCAGCCTAGAACTGTGTTGGCTTTTTTGGCAGCTGCTGCACACTGCTGGCTCATATTTAAATGGTTGTCCACTAGGATTCCGAGATCCCTCTCACAGTTGCTACTATTGAGCAAGGTACCACCTATACTGTACTTGTGCATTTGGTTTTTCTTGCCTATATGTAGGACCTTACTTTTTTCACTATTGAATTTCATTTTATTAGACAGTGCCCAATGTTCAAGTTTGTCTAGATCCTTCTGTATCTTAAGCCTATCTTCTGGAGTGTTGGCTATTCCTGCCAGCTTGGTGTCGTCTGCGAATTTGATGAGTTCCCCATTTATCCCCTCATCCAAATCGTTGATGAAGATGTTAAAGAGTACTGGGCCTTTAACATCTTCATCAACGATATGTATGTATGTATGTATGTATGTATGTATGTATGTATGTACACACACACATACACACACACACACACACATATGTACGTACGTACGTATGTATGTATGTATGTATGTATGTATGTATGTGTATATATATATATATGCTTTCGTAGATTTTCGAAACGTTATTGTCGAAACGTTGCAATAACATTTCCATGCCTTATACACGGGAAAATACCCGAAACAAGCAATGCCAGCATATATATATATATATACAGTATATATATATATACATATACATATACATATACATATACATATACATATACATATACATATACATATACATACATACATACATACATACATACATACATACATACATACATACATACATACATATATATATATATATATATATATATATGTTAGACTTTCTAAGGGCTGAAAATAAAGAGACCAGGATGGATCCATTTCAGGCTTATTAGCCTTCTTCAGCTGGCCATACTCCCTCCACTGGGATTTGAAGGGAGTATGGCCAGCTGAAGAAGGCTAATAAGCCTGAAATGGATCCATCCTGGTCTCTTTATTTTCAGCCCTTAGAAAGTCTAACACATATCTAAAAAAAAAAAAAAAATGTCACACAGCAGTAATCTAATTTGGTTCTCTGTCTGGATGACTCTGGGTTGAGTCGAAGGGCAGAGAGGGAAGACGTTAAGTCTCCTCCCCTTAAAGGGACCCTGAACAGGAGCTGTGAGAATTATTCTTCATATATATATACACTTTCGTAGATTTTCATGTAGGTAAGTGTAGATATGTTGGTATTGCTGTCTTCGGGTGTTTTCCCGTGTAAGTAGGAAATTGTTTTTGCAACATTTTGGCAAGATCTCACTTGCCATCTTCAGGCTTCGGTCTGCGCAGACAGCAATACCAGCATATATATATGGGTGTGTGTGTGTGTGTATGTGTGTGTGTTAGGTTTTTGAGCTGATCAATAAATAAATCAGGGAGACTAGTATAGATCTATTTCGAGCTTTTTAGCTCTCATCAGCTAGCCATACCCTTACTGAGATTTGAACCGAGGCTGTATTACATGTTAGGCAGCCCCGGTTCAAATCCCAGTAAGGGTATGGCTAGCTGATGAGAGCTAAAAAGCTCAAAATAGATCTATTCTAGTCTCCCTGATTTATTTATTGATCAGCTCAAAAACCTAACACACATATAAAAAAAGTACACAACGGAACTCATAGCTTTCTGTCTAGATGGTCTCTGGTGATGAGCAGAAAGGCAGAAAAGGAAAGCAGTATGCTTTCTCATTTAATTGGGGCTTAACAGGGTGTTGTGACACAAGTATGTATGTATGTATGTATGTTTAAATGGTGGACAGGACCACATGGTTTGAGGTCCTGGGGGGAAAAGGAGGATCACATGCCTTGAAGATGTTGGGTGAAGAAGTAAAAATAAAAGGGAAGAGATACTGAGAGTCCCTGACTTTTATATCTTTTGGGCTTTGAATTTGAGCCTGTATTCTGATTGGTTGTCAGACTCCCATGGAGCCATACAGGGGTAACTTTGTAGGTTGTGTTTTTGAGTCCCAAGCTTGGTTGACTCTTGTGAGTCAACCAAGAAGTTGTGAAGAAGAAGTTGTGAATGCCCCAACACTGCAAGTATTTAAGAAGAGGTTGGAGTAGCCATTTGTCTGAAACGGTATAGGGTTTCCTGCCTAGGCAGGGGGTTGGACTAGAAGACCTCCAAGGTCCCTTCCAACTCTGCTATTGCATAAATTGTATAAATTGCTGGGTGATGATGTAACGAAAGGGCTTTGAGCAATTCCTACTATGACTCTGCCTGAAGGAGGTAAACTAGACTGGCTCAGGCTTTAATGGTCCATTGACAAAGCAGATTCTTCCTCCCCTTTAGGGGGAAATATTCTGCCCTTTTAATATTTCATAAAATATCTCATTTTCTAGGAGAGGGGTGAGTTTTGACTTCCTACAATCTGAAATGGTATAGCTTCTCCTGTTTGAGCAGGGGATTGGACTAGAAGACCTTAAAGGTCCCTTCCAACTCTGTTATTCTATGTTCTTTGTTCATCTCTTCTTCCCCATCCATCCCTCTCTTTTTCTCCTTTCCATAAAGCTTCAGGGGCCATCAGGCCTTCTGGAATAGCCCCCTCACACACACACACACACAAACAAAACAGATTGAAAAGTACAAGTGTTATAACTCATGGGACTGTGTTCTATTTTCATTGTCCAACTTTGTTGCAGAGCTAAAGTATCGATTGTGAACACTATTTGTACGTGTTAACCGAAAAAACCCCTCACAACAACTCTGTCTTAAGGGAATGTGAGGAGTTTGTTGAATGGTACCATTGTTTCTGACAAAAACAAAAAAGAAAAAAAAACGCCAGATGCTAATTTGGAAGATCGTAAATACTCTTTCACACATTCCTGTTCCTCAGCAACTGGCATTCAATGCACCAACCTAAGAAAGACAGGGTGTCATTCACACCTAATCATTGAACTGGCAGTTCAATCTTACATCAACCTGTTGGAGGGGGGAAAAAAACTTTTATTGTGCTGAAGAGCAGGACATGAAATTCAAGTTAAAAGAAAGGCTGATTTTAATGGAATCTTCGGGGGGGGGATGATGATGACGACAAAGGAAAGAATGGTGGAAATGCCAATGTCCCAAGGAGAATTATCCGAATTAGACCAAGAGCAGCACAAGGTGAATTATTAGGATACCAAAAACCCAGGGTCATCTAGAGGAGGCTTAACAAAACTCAAGATGGCAGGTGCCATAGCATGATTGAACTCATCACGTTGACTTGTCTATGCACAGAGGAGAGGATAAGGGGGGAAGGAGGGGAGAGAGAGGGTGGAAAGGAGGAGAGGGAGAAGGAGAGGGAGAGGAAGAAACAAGAGAGGAGAACTAGTGATATATCAAGCATCTCTATTATTTATCTATTAATCAACTACGGTGTCTGCCTGCCTGCCTGCCTGCCTGCCTGCCTGCCTGCCTGCCTGCCTGCCTGCCTGCCTGCCTGCCTGCCTGCCTGCCTGCCTGCCTGCCTGCCTGTTGGTTGGTCAGTCGGTCGGTCGGTCGGTCGGTCGGTCGGTCGGTCGGTTGGCCTGCCTGCCTGCCTGCCTGCCTGCCTGCCTGCCTGCCTGCCTGCCTGCCTGCCTGCCTGCCTGCCTGCCTGTTGGTCGGTCGGTCGGTCAGTCGGTCGGTCGGTCGGTCGGTTGGCCTGCCTGCCTGCCTGCCTGCCTGCCTGCCTGCCTGCCTGCCTGCCTGCCTGCCTGCCTGCCTGCCTACCTACATATATCTATCTATATATCTGTCTATCATGTATCAATCTGTATGTCTGTCTAACTGTCTGTCTATCTTCTCTTATTATCTGTCTGTCTGCATCATGTATCTCTCTCTGTCTGTCTGTCTGTCTGTCTATCTATCTATCTATCTATCTATCTATCTATCTATCTATCTATCTATCTATCTATCTATTGTCTGTCTGTCTGTCTGTCTGTCTCTATTGTCTGTCTGTCTGACTGTCTGTCTGTCTCTGTCTGTCTGTCTATCTATCATCTCAATCCAATTGGCAGAAAAATCACTCTTCCCAACATGTACCAACTCCAGTTTTATTCCCGTGCAAGGAAAGATTGTTAGCACAAAGCGCGTTAAAAGACTGAATGCCATCCATTTTTGCTTCTCTGGAAGCAGTGTCAAGAAGAAGAGGAAGAAGAAGAGGAAGAGGAAGAGGAAGAGGAAGGGGAAGGGGAAGGGGAAGGAGAAGGAGAAGGAGAAGGAGAAGGAGAAGGAGAAGGAGAAGGAGAAGGAGAAGAAGAAGAAGAAGAAGAAGAAGAAGAAGAAGAAGAAGAAGAAGAAGAAGAAGAAGAAGAAGAAGAAGAAGAAGAAGAAGAAGAAGAAGAAGAAGAAGAAGAAGAAGAAGAAAAGGATTTCAAACGGCCTCCAGCATTTTGGGGGATTATAAAACCCAATCTCTCTCCTCGCTCCGAATGCTAATGCTCACTCCGTGACCTGCTAAAGACATCCATTCAACAGTGTTGTAAAGGATAATCAGTACATAGAGAGTCCATATTCCTAGACGGGCGGGTGATCCCTGGAGAACATGGCTGCTTCTCAAAACGGGCTGTTGGGGCGGGAGAACCTGGTTCCTTCTTGTTCCCCTTAGAGATTGCGCTAGCATCATTTAATTGAACATGCCACTTTCTTCGCTCGTTTGCTCCTAAACCGTTTGCCAAGTTACTGGCAGAAGGTATTATGTAGGATAGAATGAGGACTCGGGAGATGAAGGAAGATTTAAAGGAGAGAGAGAGAGAGAGAGACAGCGAAGGAGAGAGAAATGGACAGACACCAAGGGAGGAGGCGTCCCAAGAATGACAACAAGCAAAGACGGAGGGAGCTAATTAGAGCCAGAAATGGTGCTGATGTAAAAGACTTTGTTATGGAAGGAAAAATATCAGGTTCTCAAGAAGATCTCCAGGGACGGGTCCACCAAGCCTCAGAATTTAACCATGTCTTTGAAGATAAAAAGGGGGAGAAAGAAATAAGGGAGGAAAATGCCTTGGTCAAGTAGTTAAATGTGAAGCCAAATCTCTATCTATTAAAAGAAATTAGCTTGGGGCCTAGCTACATATGAGACTGCCTCCTGCCCCATACATCCCTTCGACCGATCCGCTCCCACAGAGAGGGCCTTCTCCGGGTACCATCGGCTGGGCAATGCTGGTTGGCGACACCCAGGGGAAGGGCCTTCTCTATGGCGGGCCCAGCCCTCTGGAATGCCCTATCCCCCGATCTACGCACCACCTCAGACCTCCGCCTCTTCCGCCAGTGTTCTCCAAGGCACCTGGCGGCAGGACAAGAAGCAATGGGTGGAAACTAATCAAGGAGAGAAGCAACTTAGAACTAAGGAGAAATTTCCTGACAGTTAGAACAATTAACCTCTGGAACAGCTTGCCTCCAGAAGTTGTGAATGCCCCAACCCTGGAAGTCTTTAAGAAGATGTTAGATAGCCATTTGTCTGAAATGGTATAAGGTTCCTGCCCACGCATGGGGTTGGACTAGAAGACCTCCAAGGTCCCTTCCAACTCTGCTATTGTATTGCATTGTATTGTATTTATTCCAACAAGCCGGCCTAGCATAACCCCCCGTTTCTGACTTTTATTCATATAAATTTTAATTCTTAGGGTTTTATAAGGGTTTTTAGTACGGGATATAATTTAATAGTTTTTAATAATGTATTTTTGTAATTATGTATGGTTTTTAATATTGCCTGTGCGCCGCCCTGGGTCCTTGCAAAGAGAAGGGCGGGGTATAAATTTGTAAAAAATAAAAATAAAATCTTGCCTTAGATAGAACACTTGAGAGATGAGATTGTTATTTGCAATGAATTATGAAATGTTCAGAGGAGGTGTAAATATCCCATACTGTTTTGATATCTCCCTGCTCCAGGATCACAAGGAGTAGATAATGCTAAAGGGAGATGGGAAAGGTGCAGTTTGATCTAGAGGTTCAGGAGTAGGTGTGTTCTGACCTGGCTCGCAAACGCAGCAAAACCTCTGGAGTTAAATCAATAGTTCCTTTATTAGGAACGGCAAAAAAGTTTTTAGTGCACCAGAGGCTAACAAGTTCATCCAGCAGGGAGAGGAGTAGTTGCCTTCCACATCTATTCACTTCTGTCCCCTGCCTTTTATCCCCAGAGATAGGGTGGGGCTTTGCTGGCAGTGCGGGCTTTTCCAACCCAAGGACCAGCCCATAGATTTCCACTGCTCTCCTCTCCTCTGTCACATCTATTCACTTCTGCCCCCTGCCTTTTAGCCCCAGAGATAGGGTGGGGCTTTGCTGGCAGTGCGGGCTTTTCCAACCCAAGGACCAGCCCATAGATTTCCACTGCTCTCCTCTCCTCTGTCACATCTATTCACTTCTGCCCCCTGCCTTTTAGCCCCAGAGATAGGGTGGGGCTTTGCTGGCAGTGCGGGCTTTTCCAACCCAAGGACCAGCCCATAGATTTCCACTGGCAGGCCATAATAACCAAAAGCCAACAAAATAATAACCGAAAGCCAACAAAATAATAACCAAAAGCCAACATGGTTTTGTCAAAAACAGATCATGCCAGACTAATCTTATTGCATTCTTTGATAATGTGACAAAATTGGTGGACCAGAGGAATTCCGTCGATATAGTTTACTTGGACTCCAGTAAGGCATTTGACAAGGTAGACCATAACCTACTACTAGATAAAGTAGAAGAATGTGGGTTAGACAGCATCACCACCAGATGGATTCGTAACTGGCTGACCAACCACACTCAACGTGTAGTCCTCAATGGAACTGCATCTACATGGAAGGAAGTATGCAGTGGAGTGCCCCAAGGCTCTGTTTTAGGCCCAGTACTCTTCAACATCTTCATCAATGATTTGGATGAGGGAATAAATGGGGAACTCATCAAATTTGCAGACGACACCAAGCTGGCAGGAACAGCCAACACTCCAGAAGGCAGGCTTAAGATACAGAAGAATCTTGACAAACTTGAACATTGGGCACTATCTAATAAAATGAAATTCAATGGCGAAAAGAATAAGGTTCTACATTTTGGCAACAAAAACAAAATGCACAGGTACAGTATAGGTGGTACCTTGCTCAATAGTAGCAACTGTGAGAGGGATCTCGGAATCCTAGTGGACAACCATTTAAATATGAGCCAGCAGTGTGCAGCAGCTGCCAAAAAAGCCAACACAGTTCTAGGCTGCATAAACAGAGGGATAGAATCTAGATCACGTGAAGTGTTAATACCACTGTATAGTGCCTTGGTAAGGCCACACTTGGAATACTGCATACAGTTTTGGTCGCCACGATGTAGAAAAGACGTGGAGACTCTGGAAAGAGAGCAGAGAAGAGCAACCAAGATGATTAGGGGACTGGAGACTAAAACATATGAAGAACGGTTGCAGGAACTGGGTATGTCTAGTTTGATGAAGAAAAGGACCAGGGGAGACATGATAGCAGTGTTCCGATATCTCAGAGGCTGCCACAAAGAAGAGGGAGTCAAACTATTCTCTAAAGCACCAGAGGGCAGAACAAAAAGCAATGAGTGGAAACTAATCAAGAAGAGAAGCAACTTAGAACTGAGGAGAAATTTCCTGACAGTGAGAACAATTAATCAGTGGAACAGCTTGTCTCCAGAAGTTGTGAATGCCCCAACACTGCAAGTCTTTAAGAGGATGTTGGATAGCCATTTGCCTGAAGTGGTGTAGGGTTTCTTGCCTAGGCAGGGGGTTAGACTAGAAGACCTCCAAGGTCCCTTCCAATTCTGTTATTCTATTCTATTGATAGAAAAAGTACTAATCCTGCTTTAGACCATCAGGACAAAGAGGATTTATAAACCATCATCTGATAGGCCTTCCATATCAAAGAACTGTCAGCTGGGCCTCTATTTCAGCAGGCCTCTATTTCTCTTGTACATTCAGCTTTTCCAAACTTCTCTCTTAGTAAGTAATTCCTCTATATCATTTCAAGGAGGCCTATCGACAGCCTTTGTCTGCCATCTTCTTGTTTCGGCTGCTTCCAGAAATGTCTCGAAGATTATTACTTGTTGATTACAGTTCACTGGAAAGACAGATAAGCTGGTAGGACATAGTCAAGGTCATTGTCAAAGGGAAGTTAGAATAGACATCCTGCTCTGTTCATCCCTCTTTCCTCTTCTTCTAAATTCTGTAAAAACAGCCACACAACCCACTCATTCTTTCTCTCTAATCCCAAGAAGGTTTGCTGTTAGAAGACCTCCAAGGTCCCTTCCAACACTTGTATTGTATTGTAAGATTTCTCTTTAATTTGGGGAAGGGTGTTTCATGGACTATTTTAGAAGAAAGAAGGGGGACGACTTCCTACATCTGTTTTGGAGGCCCAGAACAGAGTTGTAAAAGTTGAAAAGTTTCTTGACAGAGAAAGTCAAGGAAAAGTGAGGTTGCCAACCACATCGTAATCTATGTTACGCTGAAACTTCCAAAGCATTAACTGAGATGATTTCTTCTACTATCTCTGCCTTGCCTGTCCAAATAATTGCAATTCCAGTGGGTCTCACATAGGACCAGGATTAATCCTTATAACTAAAGATTGAGAGAATTCAATCTGGGACCCTTAGACACACAAATATTCTTCCACTAAAATTCTCGTTTTTCCTCTCGGTTAATCATCCTCCGACTTTGGGGATTCCTGTAACCCACAGGGAGAGTCAGAAAATCTGAAAGATAATCACCAAGCTATTTCTGGCAGTCGTAACCATTGTTTCTGCTTGCTTGGACAGAATCTGGAGGTTGAGGAATGGCTGATTATAGTGTCTTACAGCAGGAGGGTAACAACGCACACCTGTCGAACAAAAAGCTCACACTCAGGAAAGGCAACAGGATTAGACACAAGGGTTGCTGCAAAGAGCAACGCACGAACGGATACAGGCAGAATTAAGGAGGGTGGCAGGAACAATTGAGAAATTAAGCATTGAAAGCTCGGATTAGTAGCTTGATTATCAAGGGAACCTTCCCATGGATCATTAAAGTCCTGGCAATGTATTACTTATTTCCCTGCTTCGTCCTTGTTTCTCTGAATTCCCAGCCTGTAAGACAGACTGAAACTGGGCTGAACTCCACACCTCAGTTAAAATAGTATTTTCCTCCTTATTCCAACACCAACCAAGGACAGACTGACTCAATTTGCATATCAAAGAAAACCCTCTTAGATTTTGTAAATCTTGCAGGGAAAAACAAGACATGGCGGTGACTCAAAACGGGACAGAAGAGAGAAAGATCGGGAATATTGTCCCTGTGTCATTTTCTGCCAACTCAAGGATGTATGAAGAAGAGATCAACTTTTGGGGGGATATTCTCTGCAAGAGTTCTTCAGCGCTTAACATTAAGCGCTGAAGAACAGATAGTTCTTCAGTTACGACCATCATGGAGCCTAGCTGCCATTATGGTCACAAATTGTCATAGGGATATTTTGGATGGCCACGTGACTGATTCAGCGATGTCTCTCTCACACATACACATATACAGTAGACTGCAGATGTGAATAGAGTAGAGTAGAGTAGAGTAGGGTACAGTAGAGAATATTGAATGGAGTGGTGTGGAGTGGAGTGGAGTAGAGTAGAGTAGAGTAGAGTAGAGTAGAGTAGAGTAGAGTAGAGTAGAGTAGAGAATATGGAATGGAGTTGAGTGGGGGGGAGTGGGGGGAGTGGAGTGGAGTAGAGTAAAGTAGTGTAGAGTAGAGTAGAGAATATAGAATGGAGTGGAGTAGAGAATATGGAGTGGAGTGGAGTGGGGTGGGATGGAGTGGAGTAAAGTAGTGTAGAGTAGAGTAGAGAATATAGAATGGAGTGGAGTAGAGAATATGGAGTGGAGTGGAGTGGGGTGGGATGGAGTGGAGTAAAGTAGTGTAGAGTAGAGAATATGGAATGGAATGGAATGGAATAGAATAGAATAGAATAATAAGTTTATTGTAACTTTAAATGTACACTAATCACATACATTAAAAGGAAGTTTCATTGCATACAGCACTCAGAGGGTCACCAGTACATAAATAAATAAATACAAAATTATGTATATACCCACATGTATTATGTGACACAGAGAAACAACGCAGTCTAGTTTGGATGTATAGGGTGAGAAAAACGAATCTTGTGAATTTACAGGACAGATGGCATAGGGAACAATGGTGTTAGAGTATCGGATTGTTCTGCTAGAAATACTTCAAAACCTCCTCCCAGAGGGGAGCAACGGAAACAGACCGTAAAGTGGGCGTGTGGAGTCTCTAACAATGCTTTGAGCTCTAAGCATATAGTGCTTATAAGCAGTATCCTGAATGACAGGAAGCGAACTTCCTATAATCTTCTCCACTGTCCTCACCACTCTCTGTAGGGACTTTCTATCTCAAGCGCTGCTGCCACCCAACCAAACAGGGATGCAGTTTGTTAAAAGGCTCTCAATTGTGCCTCTATAGAAAGTGGCCAGGACAGAAGGAGAAAGACGTGCTCTCCTCATCTGATGCGGAAAATGCAGATGTTAGGAGTCTCTATTAAGGCTCCCAAACCTGAATTATTATTCCCCAGAAGTTCCCTTTGTCAACACCAACACACCCACAATTAGTTCACCAGGCTATCCAACAGAAGCCAGCACTAGTCTACAATGAAAAGACATATACCGTTTCAGACAAATGGCTATCCAACAACTTCTTAAAGACTTCCAGTGTTGGGGCATTCACAATTTCTGGAGGCAACTTCTGTTCCACTGATTAATTGTTCTCACTGTCAGGAAATTTCTCCTCAGTTCTAAGTTACTTCTCTCCTTGATTAGTTTTCACCCATTGCTTCTTGTCCTGCCCCCAGGTGCTTTGGAGAATAGTTTGACTCCCTCTTCTTTGGGGCAGCCTCTGAGATATTGGAACACTGCTATCATGTCTCCCCTAGTCCTTCTTTTTATTAAACTAGACATACCCAGTTCCTGCAACCGTTCTTCATATGTTTTAGTCTCCAGTCCCCCAATCATCTTTGTAGCTCTTCTCTGCACTCTTTCTAGAGTCTCCACATCTTTTCTACATCGTGGTGACCAAAACTGGATGCCGTATTCCAAATGTGTCCTTACCAAGGCCTTATAAAGTGGTATTAACCCTTCATGTGATCTTGATTCTCTCCCTCTGTTGATGCAGCCTAGAACTGTGTTTGCTTTTTTGGCAGCTGCTGCCCACGGCTGGCTCATATTTAAATGGTTGTCCACTAGGACTCCAAGATCCCTCTCCCAGTTACTACTATTGAGCAAGGTACCACCTATACTGTACCTGTGCATTTTGTTTTTCTTGCCTAAATGTTGGACTAGAAGACCTCCAAGATCCCTTCCAAACTCTGTGGTTGCATTAACCTGAAAGATACTTCACCAACATAGGAGTAATTTCTCCTTCTCCTTTAAGCACGAGTTGAAATAGGCTTTATCTTGCAAGGTGGGGGTGGGTGGGTGGGAATCTAGATGGCTAGCATCACACCAATTGGAACGAAATGTGCTAAAATTGTCTACCTCTGGATGGGGAGAAGATGACAAGAGAGAGACAGTGGGTAGAAGAGACGAAGAACGGGGGTGAGCCAGTTGTCATGATTGTGTCAAAATCGCCTGCCTTGGAAAAGTCACTCTGTATGCTAATTGCCTCCCTCCAACCAGCGCATCCAATTTAATGTGTCATTTGAGATTCAGAAACTTGGCGCAGGCACAAGATTTGAATAACTGATTGAGAATCGACACTGGAAGCCACGTCAATTTTCTTCCTTAAGACATGATTAGGCAGGCAGTTTCCTCCACCAGAGCCCAGCTTGGCATCGCTACACTCTTCTGTGTGTAAGACAACTCCGTGGGTTCCTTCCTTCCTTCTACAAAATTGCAAAAGTTCGGATTGAGTCTGAACTGGATCAAATTTGTTTACTTAATCAATCTTACAATGCAATAGCAAAATTGGAAGGGACCTTGGAGAAGGAAGGGGGAAGGAAGGGAGGAAGGGAGGGGTTGGGAAGAGAGGAAGGTTAAAGAGGAGGAAAGGGGAAGGGGAGGGAAGAAAAGGGAGGAAGGAAGGAAGGATAATAGCATACAATACAATAGCAGAGTTGGAAGGGACCTTGGAGGTCATCTAGTCCAACCCCCTGCCTAGGCAGGAAGCACTATACCACTTCAGACAATGGTTGTCCAACCTCTTCTTGAAGACTTGCAGTGTTGGGGCATTCACAAATTCTGGAGGCAACTTCTGTTCCACAGATTCATTGTTCTCACTGTCAAGAAATTTCTCCTCAGTCCTAAGTTGCTTCTCTCCCTGATTAGTTTCCACCCATTGCTTCTTGCCCTACCCTCAGGGGCTTTAGAGAATAGCTTGACTCCCTCTTCTTTGTGGCAGCCCCTGAGATATCGGAAGACTGCTATCATGTGTCCCCTGGTCCTTCTTTTCATTAAACTAGACCTACCCAGTTCCTGCAACCGTTCTTCATATGTTTTAGCCTCCAGTCCCCTAATCCTCTTTGTTGCTCCTCTCTGCACTCTTTCTAGAGTCTCCATATATTTTCTACATTAATCAGAATATGCCTGGAAGGGACCTTCGAGGTCTTCTAGTCCAACCCCCTGCTCCTGGAGGAAGTTGAGTATCTAGATCCGCGCCAGTCCGGCTTTCGGCCCGGGCATATCACCGAGACGGCATTGGTCGCGTTGGTCGATGATCTCTGGAGGGCCAGGGATGGGGGTTGTTCCTCCATCCTGGTCCTATTAGACCTCTCGGCGGCTTTCGATACCATCGACCATGGTATCCTATTGCATCGGTTGGGGGGGTTGGGGGTGGGAGGCACCGTTTTACGGTGGTTCTCCTCCTACCTCTCTGGCCGATCGCAATTTGTGTTGGCAGGAGAGCAGAGGTCGACCTCGAGACCCCTCACATATGGGGTGCCTCAGGGGTCGGTCCTCTCGCCTCTCCTGTTCAACACATATATGAAGCCGCTGGGTGAGATCATCCGTGGTTTTGGGGTAGAGTACCATCTCTACGCTGATGATACTCAGCTGTATATATCTACCCCAAACCACCCCAACGATGCCGTAGCGGTGATGTGCCAGTGCCTGGAAGCCGTACGGATCTGGATGGGAAGTAATGGACTCAGGCTCAACCCGACCAAGACCGAGTGGCTGTGGTTTCCGGCTGCCCGATTCAACCAGCTAATTCCATCGCTGGCCATAGGGAGCGAATATCTTACCCCTGTGGATGGGGCGCGCAACTTGGGTGTCCTCCTAGATAACCGGCTGTCCATGGAAGATCAAGTGACAGCCGTGGCTAGGAGGGCGTTTTATCAGGTTCGCCTGGTTCGCCAGTTACGCCCCCTATTGGATCAGGACGCCCTTCGCACAGTCACTCATGCTCTCGTGACATCCCGACTGGACTATTGTAACTCTCTCTACATGGGGCTCCCCTTGAGGTGCACCCGGAGACTGCAGATGGTCCAGAACGCAGCCGCGCGGGCAATCCTGGGTACCTCTAGGTTTACCCATGTAACACCTCTCCTGTGCGAGCTGCACTGGCTGCCTGTCGTCTTCCGGGTGCGCTTCAAGGTATTAATCATCATCTTTAAAGCGCTCCATGGCTCGGGACCTAGCTATTTGCGGGATCGGATCCTGCCTCATACATCCTCACGGCCGATCCGCTCCCACAGAGAGGGACTTCTCCGGGTGCCGTCCACTAGACTTTGTCAGCGGGCGACGCCAAGGGGAAGGGCTCTCTCTCTGGCGGGCCCAGCCCTCTGGAATGACCTTCCCCCGACATTAGAACGACCACGGACCTCCGCTCCTTCCGTCTAAAATTAAAAACATATCTTTTCTGCTTGGCCAGCCTAGGGTAGTCTCTCTCTATGGGGTTTTAGTTGTTGAGTGCGAATTTTAGTCTAAAATGGGTATTTTAGCACAGGTACTGTTTAATTTGTTTTTAAGATGTTGTATATCTATTGTATATTTATGGTTTTTTAGTTTCCCTGTGCACCGCTCCGAGTCCCTACGGGGAGAGGGAGCGGTCAAGAAATTAAATTATTATTATTATTATTATTATTATTATTATTATTATTATTATTATTATTATTATTATTATTATTATTATTATTATTATTATTATTATTATTATTATTATTATTATTATTATTATTATTATTATTATTATTATTAACCTCCTCCCTCTCTTCCTCCTCCTCTGTGGAATGCTCCTCAAGAAGTGCCTTTTGCTGCTCACTGTGGAGTTCAGAAAGTTCCTCAGTGGTCAGCTCCTCCCTATGTTCCTCAACAAGGTCTTCCACATCAGCACCGTCAACGTCCAGACCCATACTCTTACCCATGGACACAATTTCGTCCACTACCTCTGTGTCAGACCCTTCTAGGTCTATGTCATTTTCATGTTCATGTTCAGTGGCACATTCTGGCCACAGTTTCCTCCAGGCTGAAGTTAGGGTTCAGGGAGTGACCTCTTGCCAGGCTTTGTCAATGAGGTTAATGCAGTGGACAACATTGAAATGTTTCTTCCAGAACTCTTTCAAAGTCAAGGACGTCTCTTCAGTGACATTATAACACCTAGTGAAGAGCGCCTTTGTGTACAGCTTCTTGAAGTTGCAGATGACTTGCTGGTCCATTGATTGCAGAAGTGGTGTTGTGTTGGGGGGGAGGAACTTGACCCTGATGAAGTCGTACTCAGCATCCATATCATCCAGCAAGACTGGAGGGTGTGCTGGGGCATTGTCCATTAGAAGAAGGCACCTTTCAGGCAGCTGGTTATCAGAGAGATACTTTTTGACGGTGGGTGCGAACACCTCGTGCAGCCATTCCATAAACAATTGCCTTGTCACCCAAGCTTTGGCATTGGATCTCCACATGACGGGCAGTCTGGCCTTGTTCACATTTTGTTCCCTAAATGCACGAGGGGTCTGTGAATGGTACACCAGTAGTGGTTTAATTTTCAGATCGCCGCTTGCGTTGGCACACAGCAAAAGGGTCAATCTGTCCTTCATGGGCTTGTGCCCTAGTAGTGCCTTTTGCTCCTGCGTGATATAGGTTCTGTTCGGCATTTTTTTCCAGAAGAGCCCTGTTTCATCACAGTTGAAGACTTGTTGAGCGACGTATCCTTCTGTCGCCATGAATTCTGCAAATTCTAACTTGTAGGCTTCTGCTGCGGCCTTGTCAGAGCTGGAAGACTCACCATGTCTAATCACATTGTGGATGCCACTTCTCCTGTGGAATTTTTCAAACCACCCCCTACTGGCTTTAAATTCGTCACTTGTTGCACTTGTAGAGGGGCTTCTTTGCACTAAATCACTGTGCAATCTCCTGGCTTTCTCACAGATCATAGTTTCACTAACGCTATCACCTGCCAGCTGTTTCTCATTCACCCACACCAACAAAAGTTTTTCCACCTCTTCCAGCACTTGCGTCCTCTGCTTGGTTAACCTTGTTACTCCTTTTGCAACATCAGCTACTTTGATGGCGGCTTTGTTTTTCAAAATAGTCGAGATTGTTGACTTTGGCATCTTGTACTCCGAGGCCAGATCAGTCATACGAATACCACGGTCATGCTTTTCTACAATTTCCTTCTTCAGCTCAATGGTTATTTTCTTCACAGCCTTGCTGTCACTTTCATTGCTCCTCCGCACTCTCTTCTTTCCACCATGCTTGCGCTGCATATCCTTGTCACCTGCATTCCCAGGTTGCACATCATCACCTGCATTTCCAGGTTGCACATCATCTCCTGCATTTCCAGGTTGCACAACATCTCCTGCATTCCCAGGTTGCACATCATCTCCTGCATTTCCAGGTTGCACAACATCTCCTGCATTCCCAGGTTGCACATCATCTCCTGCATTCCCAGGTTGCACATCATCTCCTGCATTTCCAGGTTGCACAACATCTCCTGCATTCCCAGGTTGCACATCACCACTTGCATTTCCAGGTTGCACATCAAGTCCTGCATTCCCAGGTTGCACATCACCACTTGCATTCCCAGTTTGCACAACATCACCACTTGCATTTCCAGTTTGCACATTGTCACCTGCATTGCTGGTCTGCACTTTCTTCTTTCCACCATGCTTGCGCTGCATATTCTTGTCACCTGCATTGCTGCTCCGCACTTTCTTCTTTCCTCCATGCTTCCTGGGAGCCATTTTCGCAGTCAGCTTCTCTGTGTCATTTTCTGTGTCTCTCTCCACGACCGTTCGTACAGGAAGGAAGTCGCAACCATGTGACAAAAAGGAAATACGTTCGTAGATAAAATGTCCGCGGCTTCTGTTCGTGAAGCGAAACGGAGTTCGTGAACCCGAGCATTTTTACGAACTTTTGTGTTCGTGAAGCAAGGCGGAGTTCGTGAACCGAAACGGTGTTCGTGAACCGGAGCACATTTTTTGGAAAATTTCTGTTCGTAAACCGAATTGGTCGTGAACAGAGGTGTTCGTGAACCGAGGTACCACTGTATATACTCAAGTATATATATATATAGTATATATATAGAGTATATATATATACACCAAGCTTCCGGCTTGGTGCTTCCAGGAGCAATCCGGAAGCACCAAGCCGGAAGCACCAGCCTGAAGATGATGAATGAGACTTCATCGAAACATCGTGAAGATACTTCCAATTCTACGCGGGAGAAAACCTGAACAACCAAAGACCTACATACAAACACCCGCGAAAACCTCAGAAAACAAATATATATAGGTATGTATGTATGTATGTATTTGTGTATGTATGTATGTATGTATGTTACGTTTTTGAGCTGATCAATAAATAAGTCAGGGAGACTAGGATAGATCTATTTCGAGCTTATTAGCTCTCATCAGCTAGTCATACCCTTACTGGGATTTGAACCGGGGCTGTATTACATGCCAGGCGAGAGCCTTGCCATTAAGCCAGCTCAGTTCTCTTCTTGTCAGCTGAGACAGGAGGATAGTTATATATAATTGTTTCCACAACACCCTGTTAGGGCCCCAATTAAGGGAGGAAGCATATTGCTTTCCTTTTCTGCCTTTCGGCTCATCACCAGAGACCATCTAGGCAGAAAGCCAAGAGTTCCGTTGTGTAAATTTTTTTTAGATATGTGTGTTAGTTTTATGAGCTGATCAATAAATAAATTAGAGGGACCAGGATAGATCTATTTCGAGCTTATTAGCTCTCATCAGCTGGCCATACCCATTACTGGGACTCGAACCGGGGCTGTATTGCATATCAGGCAGGAGCCTAGCAATTCAGCCAAGCCGGCTCTTCCTTATTGGGATCAGCTCATAAAACTAACACATGATTAGAAGTTAGGCAGAAGTTAGGAAGAAATGACATGATTAAAAGTAAGAATAAAAGATAGAAATAAGAGAAAAGGAGAATATTAGTGTATATATTTTTATATAGTAAAATAAGAGCAATAATAAGAGAAAACATGGAATGATTGAATAATGACAGATTGCAACTTTATATAAATATGTATTACTGTTAGAAATATATAAGGTGGTTGAAAGTAATAACTATGACTAATGCTATTGGTTTTATTTGCATTAGAATGTAGGACACTCAGATGCCACACTGGTCATGCATTGATATGCTTGTAAAAGTTTTTAAAAAGAAGAAGAAGAAGAAGAAGAAGAAGAAGAAGAAGAAGAAGAAGAAGAAGAAGAAGAAGAAGAGGAAGAGGAAGAGGAAGAGGAAGAGGAAGAGGAAGAGGAAGAGGAGGAGGAGGAGGAGGAGGAGGAGGAGGAGGAGGAGGAGGAGGAGGAGGAGGAGGAGGAGGAGGAGGAGGAGGAGGAGGAGGTGGTAGTAGTAGTGGAGTAGTAGTCCTGATGTCGATACATTGTCAAATTGATATCTGATAAAAATATTGCAACCCAAGGAGGCATTTCCTTGGTGTCCAACTTTTTAAATAATTATGGTTGCTACCCTGAAGTGGGACTTTGACTTTGTTTGGCAAAATAAAAATGGTTTATCATAATGATGGAGCAGTTGCTTTGGCTGATAGATTGTGGTTGATAAGAAATCAGGGAGGGAAGGAAAGAGAGAGAGAGATGGGGGAAATGAGAGAGAGCAAGAAAGAAAAAAGAGAGAGGAAAAATACAGAGAAAAGAGGCAGAGAAAAGAGAAAGAAAAGAGAGAGAGAGAGAGAGAGAGAGAAGAGAGTTAAGGTAGAAACAGAGGGAAAGGGGGAGAAAGAAAAGAAAGAGAAAAGAAAAAGAAAAGAGAAAGAGAAAAGAGAAAACAGAAGAGAAAAGAGAAAGTGAAAAGAGAAAGTGAAAAGAGAAAGAAAAGAAAGGGAGAGAAAAGAAAGAAAAAAGAGAAAGAGAAAATAGAATAGAATATAATTCTTTATTGGACAAGTGTGATTAGACACACAAGGAATTTGTCTTTGGCGCATAAGCTCTTATTGTAAAAGAAAGAGAGAGGCAGAAAAGAGAGAGGAATAGAGAAAGAGAGAGAGAAAAGAGAGAGAAAAGAGAGAAAGTGAAAAGAAAAAAAAGAAAAAAGAGAGAAGACAGAGAGGAAAGAGAAAAAGAGAAAGAATAGAATAGAATTCTTTATTGGCCACGTGTGATTGGACAAACAAGGAATTTGTCTTTGCATATGCTCTTAGTGTAAAAGAAAGAGAGAGGCAGAAAAGAGAGAGAGAGTAAAAGAGAGAAGGGAAAAGAGGGAGGGAAGGAGAAGAAAGAGCGAGAGTAAGGGAACATATTGATTTTCCTTTTGAAGGATATATTTCCTTTTCTTTTGGGGGGGTAGTGGGGAAGCCTGCAATTGTCAGGCTGTTTTTACGATTAACCAGAGGACAGGAAGACGAGAGCCTCTAATTCAGTTTTAACAGCTACAGACATTTCTTGAAATCTCCGATGGGTTAAACGTTATGAAGATTTTGTCGCTTTCTTTCCTGACTTGAATCATCTTCATTTCATGCCTTCTAGGCTCTTCCCCTCCCTCCCCTCCCCCCACCCTTGCCCATTTCCTAAAGAAAAGCCCTACGCCTGTCAAAGGAAGAATTAATTAACCAAATCAATCAGTCAGTTTTATTAAGGAATTACAAAGCCCAAGTGCAACATCAATTATTTAGATAATGGGACATCTCAAAGCCGTTTCTTCTCCATTATTGATAAGCCGCTACTCATCATCTTGACTGTTTTAGGACTTATTTAGCTGGGAACCAATCCCGTCCTTCAGCTCTAGTTCACGTCAATCCTCCAACATTTTCACAACTTCTGCAGGAGCCTGGAAGGGGGGGGGGCTGTTGGGCTCTTGCACACTTAGCTTTTATTATTTCTGCAACAACAAAAAAAGTTATTTTTAAAGATTTGCTTCAAGTTGAACCACTCCAAGTTCTCTGTGTTTCTTGCAACTCGATAGTTCACACTGGGAAAAACCTGAAATGCAAACAGTAGGAGGAATATACTTTGCTGAAAAATATCTCTCTGCATCAACAGAGGGATAGAATCAAGATCACACAAAGTGCTAACACCGTTTTCTAACGCCTTGGTAAGCCCAGCCTTGGAATACGGCATCCAGTTTGGGTCGCCATGATGTAAAAAAGATGTTTAGACTCTAAAAATAATGCCGAGAAGAGTCTACATATAGGCCCCAATTAAGGGAGGAGACATACTGTTTCCTTTCCTGCCTTTCGGCTCATCACCAGAGACCATCTAGACAGCAAGCCAAGAATTACGTTGTGTAATTTTTTAGATATATGTGTGTTAGTTTTATGAGCTGATCAATAAATTAAATTAGAGAGAGAGGCAAGGAGCCTAGCACTTTAGCCAAGCCGGTTCCCCTTATTCTCTCTCTAATTTAATTTATTGATCAGCTCATAAAACTAACACACATATCTAAAAAATCACACAACATAATTCTTGGCTTGCTGTCTAGATGGTCTCTGGTGATGAGCCGAAAGGCAGGAAAGGAAACAGTATGTCTCCTCCCTTAATTGGGGCCTAATAACAGGTTGTTGTGAAACAATTACCTATACTAATATACCCTGTCTCAGCTGATGCAATAAGGGGAACCGGCTTGGCTAAAGTGCTAGGCTCCTTGCCTAGCATGCAACACAGCCCCGGTTCGAATCCCAGTAAGGGTATGGCCAGCGGATGAGAGCTAATAAGGTCGAAATAGATCTATCCTGGTCTCTCTCTAATTTAATTTATTGATCAGCTCATAAAACTAACACACACACACACACACACACATATATATATATATATATTTCTCTCAAATTTACTATTACCTTGTTTATTCCTCACATTTATTTCTCAAGTATAATTGTAAATAATAACTGATAAGTTAGACTGGGACAAACTCAACTCTTAAATTAGGGGACTAGACATATCCGCGGTATGTTTCTTTTTCTTCTTTTTCCTTTTTTTTCTTTTTCTTCTTTCTCTTTTGTATGTCTCTCCAGTTACCCCCACTCTATACTTGTTGAATGTTTGATTTTATATTAATAAAGATATATTTTTAAAAAAAATAATGCTGAGAAGAGCAACAAAGAGGATTAGGGGGCTAGAGGCTAAAACATATGAAGAACAGTTGCAGGAATTGGATATGTCTAGTCTAGTGAAAAGAAGGACTAGGGGAGACATGATAGCAGTCTTCCGATATCTCAGGGGATGCCCCAAAGAAGAGGGAGTCAAGCTATTCTCCAAAGCACCTGAGGGCATGACAAGAAGCAATGGGTGGAAATTAATCAAGGAGAGAAGCAACTTAGAACTGAGGAGAAATTTCCTGACAGTTAGAACAATTAATAAGTGAGACAACTTGCCAGAATATTCATGAAGTGGAATAGGACATAGTAACAGGTCAGCCAATGAGGACTAGCTGGAATAGGACATGGTAACAAGGTCAGCCAATATATAGGCATGGCAACTGGGTTAGCCAATGGGAACTATTTGGTGACTGAGAGCCATACCAGATGGCTTGGAGCCTGGTCGTGGTTTACCTATGTAGCTCTGAGTCTGTGCAAGAGAACTAATCTAGTCTGCTCTCTGAACTGAAACTGGAAACCAATGTGTCCTCTTTACCACGTTGGAAGAATCTGCTGTTGGCATTGTACATTTTCTCATGTGTTATTATGTATATAAAGAAGTTAATGAATCCTGCTGAATCAGTTATCTGTGTGTGCTTTCTAGATTTGATTTTTGCAACAAACTCTGACACAACTTTGTTACAGAGGTTGTAAATGCTCCAATACTAGAAGATTTTAATAAGAGATTGGATAACCATTTGTCTCAAGTGGTGTAGGGTTTCCTTCCTAAGCAGGGGATTGGACTAGAAGACCTCCAAATTCCCTTCCAACTCTTGTTATTCTATGTTTATAGGGTATTGGAAAGGTTACTGCCTTCCTATTCTTACATATTTATGGTGGAATCTGTAGTTACAGTGGGCAGTGGAGTTAAGAGAATGGCTAGGTAGGAATCCCTGCAGGGAAGGAAGTGACAGAGACCTGGCTGCTCCCCCTTAAAATCACTGAAGCCTTTATCTGGTTGTTTCCAAAAGAGTGAAGTTTGTCTGGAGAGCTACTTGTAAAGAGGCAAGTAGGAGTCTCTGTGGATTTTACTCCAATAGTTCTTCCTGACGGTAGGGCACAGTGGTCATCTCCATCTCAAGGCCATTCAGCAGGTCCTGTTAGAAGAAACTTTGGCGGTCATGTGGCCAGCATGACATCCCTTGAGCACTTTTTCTTCCCATCAAAGTGGTACCTATTTATCTACTCAAACTGCTAGGTTGGTGGGAGCTGAGGGGAGGACGGGAACTCACTCCATCATGTGGAGTTTGGGTCTCAAACCTGAGATGTCTTCGGATAGCGCTGGCTCTTCGGATTTGAAACAGAGATGAGCACCGCCCCCTAGAATCGGGAACAACCAGCACATATGTGTGAGGGGAACCTTTAACGTTACTATTCTATTCCATTTCAAACAAGTATCTGTCCAATCTCTTCTTAAACATCTCCGACAACATTTCCCATGAAAAGTTTAGCTTAATTTCTACACAGGGCCTGACATCTCCATGCTCTAGGATTTAAAAAACCCTTTTAGACGGCCATCGTTTGAGAGGGTTTTATTCTTCTACCTGCTGAAGAGCTCCTGATGGAAGACACTTCTCCAAAGAAGAAGAGCATCATCAGATGTAGCTGTTTCCTGAAATAACGATGAGAGCTCCAGCTTGTTTGTGTAGAGTAATCATTATTCGGGGCCTCGATCTTTGTCTGGGACAGTTTTTGAACAGCTGAAAGACAAAAGGGTTTCCCACCGTAGTTTAATTCCACAATTGTTGCCTGTTCATTAGAAGAAGCTAAACACAAGAGACACGCTAGTAAATGGAAACCCTTTTATTCTCATTTTTCTCAATTTGTCTCCCACTGCATTATTTCTCCTGCCAACCTCTTTGCCAGGCATGTCCAATTTCTCATTGTTTCCCGCACCTCTCATTTATTTTTTAGTGTTCTGCGCACCACACTTTCTCCTGACGATCTCATTAAGGCTGGACTAATGAACCTCCCATTTCTTAAGAGCAGAGTCAGTTATAAAGCTCAGGAGCCTCCATCAGCGTTTAAAAGGGATGCTGTTGCATTAAGAGCAGGGGAACCGCACTGATTTACATCAAATTATGTCATGAAGAACAGCGAGAAGGCAAGAGGAAATAATCAGAGCTTCAATGCAAGTTCCCAGTTTCCGAGCTCGTGTCCCTGGTCCTGAAGAGTAATTTCAAAATTCAGGCAATTTCTGTAACATGTAAAACCAAGGCTTATAGTTTAAACAAAAAACCTTAAGTGGTCAACAAGAAGATCTCTATGACAAATTTCTGTAGTTTTATCAAAGAATTTTCTACTACTCAATAGTAGCAACTGTGAGAGGGATCTTGGAGTCCTAGGGGACAACCATTTAAATAGGAGCCAGCTGTGTGCAGCAGCTGCCAAAAAAACCAACACAGTTCTAGGCTGCATCAACAGAGGGAGAGAATCAAGATCATGTGAAGGGTCAATACCATTTTATAATGCCTTGGTAAGGCCACACTTGGAATCCGGCATTCAGTTTTGGTCACCACGATGTAGAAAAGATGTGGAGACTCTAGAAAGAGTGCAGAGAAGAGCAACAAAGGGGATTAGGGAACTGGAGGCTAAAACATATGAAGAACGGTTGCAGGAACTGGGTATGTCTAGTTTAATAAAAAGAAGGACTAGGGGAGACATGATAGCAGTGTTCCAATATCTCAGAGGCTGCCACAAAGAAGAGGGAGTCAAACTATTCTCTAAAGCACCTGAGGGCAGAACAAGAAGCAATGGGTGGAAACTAATCAAGGAGAGAAGCAACTTAGAACAGAGGAGGAATTTCCTGACAGTGAGAACAATTAATCAGTGGAACAGAAGTTGCCTCCAGAAGTTGTGAATTCCCCAACACTGCAAGCCTTCAAGAAGATGTTGGATAGCCATTTGTCAGAAATGGTATAGGGCTTCCTGATTAGGCAGGGAATTGGACTAGATGACCTACAAGGTCCCTTCCAACTCTGCTATTGTATAGTATTGTATAAACTTTTATCTTACTTCGTGTCTTGCAGGAATAATATAATAGGACTGAATGCCAGTACTGAAGACAACCAAAATGATGAAGATCAACAACATCACATCACACCTCAAAGGTCTTCCAGTCCAACCCTTTTCTCAAGGCAGGAGCCTTGTACATCCTAGCCAAATGGATGTCCAATTTATTGTTGAAAACCTCCATTGATGGAGCATTCATAACTCCAGGAGACAAGCCATTCCATTGATTAACTGTTTAATTAAAAGAAGGACTAAGGGCAGTGGTGAGATTCAGCCGGTTCGGTCTGCTTCAGGTGAACTGGTTGTAAAATTGCTGGTCCCACCCCTTCCTGCCCCACCCTTTCCAGAAGTCCCCACATGCCCGTTTTGGCTCCCAGGTAAGTGCAGGGAGGCCTACTAGGCCCAAAATGAGGCACTGGGTGGGGGGCCCTACCCCTCACATCCCATTTTTGCTCCCATTTTTGCTCTGCAGAAGGCTGAGTGCTGCCTATTACCCACTAGCCACACCCAGCATGGCCACACCCACCCACCCAGTCATCAGGGCATAGAACCGGTTGTTAAATTATTTGAATCCCACCTCTGACCAGGGGTGACGTGATAACAATGTTCCAAAGAAGAGGGGTTAACCTATTCTCCAAAGCACCTGAAGGCAGCACACAAAGAAACTGATGGAAACTAATTGAGAGAAGCAACTTAGAAATAAGGAGAAATTTCCGGACAGAGATAGCAATCAACTAATGGAACAACTTCCTTCCAGAGGTTCTATCGCTGGAGATTTTTAAGAAGAGTTTGGACAACCATTTGACTGAAATGTTCCAGGGTCCTCTTCCTTGCTTGACTAGAAGACCTCCAAAGTCCATTCCAACTCTGGTTCTCCTTCAGATCTTGAGTTTATAACTTGATCAGGGCTGACGCACGAGGAAGAAATGTGGCTTTGATGTGCGCCTCTTTGACCCCTGCGCCTTCATTATTTTTACCTCCTGCCATCAGTCCCATCAAATTCGCCTTAAATCTCCTTTGGTAGGATGGCAACTTCATCTACAGCTGGCTGAAACTCCAAACAACACCTTTCCACCAATACTTCAAGGCTGTGATGGTGAACCTATGGCATGCATGCCACAGCTGGTACGCAGAGCCCTCTCTCTGGGCACACGAGCTGTCACCCCAGCTCAGCTCCATCATGCATGCGTGGGCACCTCCCATTGGCCAGCTGTTTTTTGGGTCTCTGCCGTGCATGCATAGATGGTGGGGCACTGACGGGAAATGTGCATGCATGCGGGGGGGACAGGGGGTTGCACATGCATATGTGGGGTGGGGTGCATGTGGGGGAAACATGTAGAGTGCAGAGAAGAGCATCCAAGATGATTAGGGGACTGGAGACTAAAACATATGAAGAACGGTTGCAGGAGCTGGGTATGTCTAGTTTGATGAAGAGAAGGACCAGGGGAGACATGATAGCAGTGTTCCGATATCTCAGAGGGTGCCACAAAGAAGAGGGAGTCAAACTATTCTCCAAGGCACCTGGGGGCAGGACAAGAAGCAATGGGTGGAAACTAATCAAGGAGAGAAGCAACTTAGAACTGAGGAGAAATTTCCTGACAGTTAGAACAATTAACCTCTGGAACAGCTTGCCTCCAGAAGTTGTGAATGCCCCAACCCTGGAAGTCTTTAAGAAGATGTTAAATAGCCATTTGTCTGCAATGGTATAAGGTTCCTGCCCACGCAGGGGGTTGGACTAGAAGACCTACAAGATCCCTTCCAACTCTGATATTGTATTGTATTGTATTATTGTATGTATGTGTGCCCCAGTGGTGGGTTTCTGCAGGCTCGCACCTACTCGCAAGAGCCGGATGGTGAAATTTAGAGAACTGGTGAGAGGGGGTTCCACCAGCAGACCCAGAAGTAAGTCTGGCCTGCCGCTGCCAGTAACCCAATGGAAAGGAAACGAAAGGAAGGCAGAATGTAAGAAAGGAAAGAAAGGAAAAAAGGAAAGAAAGAAAGAAAGAAAGAAAGAAAGAAAGAAAGAAAGAAAGAAAGAAAGAAAGAAAGAAAAAGAATTTATCATCACAATTGAGCCCAAAATTTTGGTTGCTAAGCAAGAGCGTTGTTAAATGAGTTTCACCACATTTTATAAATTCGCCACTCCCACCCAGTCACATGACTGCCAAGCCACGCCCACTAAATAGGCCACACCTAGAGAGTAGGTTCTAAAAAAATTTGAAACCCACCTCTGGCGTGTCCATGTACAAGGGAGCATGGGGGTTGTGCACACAGGTGAGGGTGGGGCACACACCTCGGGGGATTGTGCACGCGCATGCGCAGGGGCACACGGGAGTTCACACGCACATTGCATGGTGGGTGCCCGTGCATGCACGCGCTATTGGCACCCAACGACAAAAAGGTTAACCATCACTGCTTTAAGGCCTACTTAAAACACAGATATTACAATTAATAACTGGTGCTGTTTGCTTGCATTATTAATAATAATAATAATATTTAATTTATAACCCGCTCTCTCTCCCCGAAGGGACTCGAGGCGGGGCACAGGGAGTTAAAAATTCAATTAAAAATCACAAACAATTACAATATTAAAACGAATTAAACTAGCCCTGCGCTAAAATCCCATATAAAACTAAAACTAAACCCTAAAAATCCCTTAAAAACAGTTAATTGCCCTTGGCTGGCCAAGCAGAAGAAGTGTGTTTTTAATTTTTGACGGAGGGAGCGGAGGTCCGTAGTTGTTCCAATATCGGGGGGAAGGTCGTTCCAGAGGGTCGGGCCCGCCACAGAGAAGGCCCTTCCCCTGGGCGTCGCCCGCTAGCATAGCCTGGTGGACGGCACCCGGAGAAGTCCCTCTCTGTGGGAGCGAATCGGCCGCAGGGATGTATGGGGCAGGATGCGGTCCCGCAGATAGCTAGGTCCCGTGCCATGGAGCGCTTTAAAGATGATAACCAACACCTTGAAGCGCACCCGAAAGACGACAGGCAGCCAATGCAGCTCGCGCAGGAGTGGTGTTACATGGGAGAACCTAGAGGTTCCCATAACTGCCCGCGCGGCTGCATTCTGGACAAGCTGAAGCCTTCGGGTGCACCTCAAGGGGAGCCCCATGTAGAGAGCATTGCAGTAGTCCAGTCGGGATTGACTCGGAAATAGAAACTTGGCGCTATGAAGCTCACAGGGAGCCTAATGTGCATTGCTCAAAAGTGCCTTCATTTCACTTCTTCAAATTAAAAATAAAATAAAAATAGGGGAGCAAAAAATCCTCCAAACTCCACTGGAGCAAGTAAGGAAGAGGGAGAAGATGGGAAAACCACGCATTTGCAAAAAGGACACCCCTCCCGTTCCATGCCTTTGTCAACAAAACTGCCATCAAAATAAATGGGGATAGGAGAGGGCAGTGAAGCATACAGCAACCCAGTAATTATCTGTAGTTATTGGTCTTATTATCTCTCCAAATGTTTGCTAAAAATTCTATTGGGCAACCATCTGGCCTGGGAAATTTATCTGTAGGTTGCTGCGGCTTCTCTTTGCCTTCTCATGCGTTCCCGCCGTCTCCTTCTTCAATAATTCAGCGGAAACTTTTCTTAGGGAGTCTCGGTGCTAAATCCGAGCGAGTGTCTCCTACCTAGGGTACCCATCTCAAATATTCCCGAGAAGTTTCTCTTGGTGCCCCAGGGGAGGATCTTAAGGAGATTCAGCCATCTGTTTTAAGGAATTGCTAATTTACCTCTTGGCTCCCTCTTTTGATTTTTTTTCCTCAGCTTTGTTCCTCCCCCCCCCCCCCGCCGATTCTAACAGAAGAACTGAGTTGGAAGGGACCTCGGAGGTCTTCTAGTTCAACCCTCTGCTCAAACAAGAGGCCCTATACCATTTCAGAGAAATGGCGGTTGAAACTCTTCTTGAAAACCTCCAGTGATGGTGCATTCACTGCTTCTGAAGGAAAGTCCTTCCACTGTTTCATTGTTCTCATGGTCAGGAATAGAGTAGAATAGAGTAGAGTAGAGTAGAGTAGAGTAGAGTAGAGTACGAGTAAAATAGAATAGAACAAAGTAGAGTACAGTAGGAGTAGAGTAGGAATAGAATAGAGTAGAAGTAGAAGTAGAAGTAGAAGTAGAATAGAATAGAATAGAATAGAATAGAATAGAATAGAATAGAATAGAATAGAATAGAATAGAATAGAATAGAATAGAAGGCTGCCAGTAGCCTTCCGGGTGCATTTCAAGGTTTTAGTCACCATCTTTAAAGCGCTCCATGGCAGTGGGCCTGGTTACTTGCAGGACCACCTTCTACCACACACCTCCATTCGACCTGTCCGCTCCCACAGGGAGGGCCTCCTTAGGGTGCCGTCCGCTGGACAATGCCGGCTGGCGACGCCCAGGGGAAGAGCCTTCTCTGTGGCAGGTCCCGCCCTTTGGAATGACCTCCCCCCAAACCTCCGGACTATCACCGACCTTCGCCTCTTCCGCCGGACTTTAAAAACCTATTTCTTCCATATGGCCGGCCTGGCATAGCTGCTACAACCATATTTTATTAGAGCTGTGTTGTTTTCTCTTTTTAGCACGGGTTAAACTGTTTAATTGTAGTTTTACATTTTGTAGAATTTTTATTGTTTGTATTTTGGGATTTTAAGTTCCTGTGCAGTGCCCTGAGTCCCTTTGTGGGAGATAGGGCGGGATAGAAATTTAATAAAAGTTAAAGAAGTTAAAGAATAGAATAGAATAGAATAGAATATGAGTAGGAGTAGGAGTAGGAGTAGGAGTAGGAGTAGGAGTAGGAGTAGGAGTAGGAGTAGGAGTAGGAGTAGGAGTAGGAGTAGGAGTAGAGAAGAGTAGAGTAGAGTAGGAGTAGAATAGAGTAGGAGTAAGAGTAGAGTAGGAGTAGGAGTAGAGTAGGAGTAGGAGTAGAGTAGGAGTAGAGTAGAATAGAAGAAGAATAAGCAGTGTAGGAGTAAAATAGAGTAGGAGTAGAGTAGGAGTAGAGTAGAGTAGGAGTAGAGTAGGAGTAGAATAGAATAGAATAGAATAGAATAGAATAGAACAGAACAGAACAGAACAGAACAAAGAGTTGGAAGGGACCTTGGAGGTCTTCTAGTCCAACATCTTGCTCGGGCAGGAGATTCTCTACCATTTCAGACAACTTCTGAAGGCAAGCCATTTCCCCCTGATAGGAAATTTCTCCTTAGTTGTAGGTTGCTTCTCTCATACCTTGGTTTCCTTCCATTGCTTCTTGTCCTGTCCTGTCAGGTGCTTTGGAGAAGCGGTTGACCTCCCCCCACCCACCTCTTTCCATCTTAACTTACTTGGTCTAACAGGAACACACACACACACCCCGATCCTCCCCTTTCCCTTCTCTACCTCCATCGCTTTCGTCTTCTCCCGAGCACGTTCAGCCAAGCTGCCCCCTTTGTGAAAACACTGTCAGTTTTATTACCACCGCTCTGCAACCGCAAATATCATTTCCCCCCCATTCATGCCGCAATAAATAATTCAACACAGTGGCATCAATAACCACCAGGCCAGTTGCTTTGCTTAGATCCCATCTGCAGCTTGCTGTGAAGGTCATTACAGCACCAAATTGCTAATTTTCGCTCTCTCCCCCCCACCCCACCTCCCCTCCCCTCCCCACACTCACAACTCCCCCCCCACCCTCCCAGGTTTCAGGATTGGACTCGAACCAATTGCAACTCAGATTCTGGCCATGGACGCAACTGGAAGGAAGCATTGCGCCTTTAGTTTCTCTGTTGTTGTTGGGGTGTGTGTGTGTGTGTTTTTTTAATGGGGATATATATGCTGATAGTCCAACAACTGTTTAGATTCTTTATCGTTATCCCTTATCGTTATATATTGCTAATGAGGCAGTCAGGAGAAAGTTGTAAATATGGTGAAATATGTGGCAGGCCTCAGCTTGCTATCGCACTGACACAGCTAGCGGGGGTGAAAGGAACTGGAGAGGCATAGAAAGCGAGAGGAGCCACAGATCATTTTGCACAATGTGTTGGTTTCCAAACTTTCATCATGCCCGACCGTGGACCACATGAATGGAGGTTTCATGGAAGTATGGGCCAGAACATCTGGGGAGCACTAGGGCTATTTACTCCTGCTTTAAGGAATTGCCATCCAATATTTATTTTATTTTATTCGGGGTTGTTTTTTTTAAATATTGACCTTATTACTTTGAAAGTAACTCCAGGGGGGAAGTGTATATAATACTCCTCCCTTCTCCTCCTCCTCCTCCTCCTCCTCCTCCTCCTCCTCCTCCTCCTCCTCCTCCTCCTCCTCCTCTTTTCCCCATAACAACCCAATAAGTTGAGTTGAACTGAAAGTTGGTGACTGGCCCAAAGTCACCCAACCAGATTTCATGCCTAAGCTGGGACTAGAATTCACTGTCTCCTGCTGATTGTCCCAATGTCATCCAGATGGTTTTCTTGCTTAAGATGGGACTAGAATTCACTGTCTCCTGCTGATTGTCCCAATGTCATCCAGATGGTTTTCTTGCTTAAGATGGGACTAGAATTCACTGTCTCCTGGTGATTGGTCCAAAGTCATTCAGATGATTTTCTTGCATAAAACGGGACTAGAATTCACCAACTCCTGGGAATTGGCCCAAAGTCAGCTAGTTGGCCTTCATGCCTAAGGTAGGGCTAGAATTCCCTGTCTCCTGGTGAATGGTCCAAAGTCACCCAGACAGTTTTTGTGTCTAATGTGGAACTGGAACTTATGGTTTCTGGTTTATAGGCAAGCACGTTAACCACTATATCAAAATGGTTCTCTTCTTCCTTCTTCTGGAGGGAACACTTTTCCAAAATTCCTAGGAATCCAGAATAATGAAAAGTATTCTAGGAATTTCAGGAAAACTATGTTCATTCCCTCCTGAAAACATGTAGTGACTACTTTTGTCTCATACAATTATTTCTTCTTCTTCTTCTTCTTCTTCTTCTTCTTCTTCTTCTTCTTCTTCTTCTTCTTCTTCTTCTTCTTCTTCTTCTTCTTCTTTTTCCTCCTCCTCCTCCTCCTCCTCCTCCTCTTCCTCTTCTTCTTCTTCTTCTTCTTCTTCTTCTTCTTCTTCTTCTTCTTCTTCTTCTTCTTCTTCTTCTTCTTCTTCTTCTTCTTCTTTTTCCTCCTCCTCCTCCTCCTCCTCCTCTTCCTCTTCTTCTTCTTCTTCTTCTTCTTCTTCTTCTTCTTCTTCTTCTTCTTCTTCTTCTTCTTCTTTCTCCTCCTCCTCCTCCTCTTCCTCCTCTTCTTCCTCTCCTCCTCCTCCTCCTCCTCCTCCTCCTCCTCCTTTTTCTCCTCCTCCTCCTTTTTCTCCTCCTCCTCCTCTTCAACCACTTCACCTTCTTTTTCTTCATTGAATTTTTTTTTTGCTATGAATCAATGAAGCATATTCTTTTATAAAAATGCACAATGCAACTACACAGCTATAGAGACATTTACTGGAGGACAATACATGTGGGTTAAGACTGGAAAAGGGTCAGAGAAAGATAACACGGCTGCCTTCTCGAGAATTGTTCCTGGCATTAAAAAAAGATTAATTAAAACCCAATGAAAATGCTGGCATTCTTTCCTTTGTCTTTTGGGTCACGGCCTGCATAATATTCTTGGTTTCCGTTGGTGCCAAAGATAATCGGCATGCATTCAGAATTCAAGATATTCGCCTTAATCATTCACTGGCATTCAAGAGTCACATTTCTGAGTTGCACTCAAAGAAATACATTTGCACATGGAGTGACATACTAAAAAGTTGGTGGTTTCTTAAGAATAACAAATCTAACGTTGGGTAGGTCAACTAGAGCAGAGGTGTCAAACTCGATTTTATTGAGTGGCACATCAGGGTTGTGTTTGACCTTGAGAGCAGGGCTGGGTGTGGCCCAGCTGGGCGTGGCCAGCTCGACATCACTCATGTCAGGGGCACCGGTGGCTCCCGACCTCTGTTTTTGGCTGCGATGGCCTCTTGCAACCCTCTGCCAGTAAAAACAAGAGTTCGGGAGGGGTGCACACAACCCTCTGTTTTTGTTGGCAGATGCAGTGTCGGCCAGTCCTTTGCTGTTTCCAGGACAGCCCCATGGGCCAGATCTAAGCCAGCCGGATGCAGAACCTGGGCCTTGATTTTGACACCCCTGATCGAAAGAAAGTGTGTTGTTGCCTCTCTGAACAGGGCTGTCCAGTGTATTAGAGCAGGAGCCCCTACCCACCAGGCTGCAGCCCTCTACTGGGCCTTAAGCAGGGGTGAAATTCAATTTTTTTACTACCGGTTCTGTAGGCATCATGTGGAGGGCATGGCTGGGGAAGGATATTGCAAAATCTCCATTCCCTCCTCATTCCAGGGAAAGGATACTGCAAAATCTCCATTTCCTCCCCACTCCAGGGAAAGGATACTGCAAAATCCCCATTTCCTCCCCACTCCAGGGAAAGGATACTGCAAAATCCCCATTCTCTCCTGATCAGCTGGGACTTGGGAGGCAGAGAACAGATGGGGGCGTGGCCAGCCAGAGGTGGTATTTTCCGGTTCTCTGAACTACTCAAAATTTCCACTACCGATTCTCCGGAGGCTTTCCTGAAATCTGGGGAGGGTGAAAACCACCTCCCCTGGCCCCCCAGAGGCCCTCTGGAAGCTGGAAATGGATTGTTCCCAAAGGTTTGGTTCATTTTTTGCTCTTCCAAGCTTCAGGAAAGCCTCCGGAGTCAGGGGAATGGTCATGCACATATGTGCATGCGGAAGGGGTCATGAACCTCCGTTCGACCCATTAGGGCTGTTTTTTGCCCTCCTCTTCTCCTGGACCTCTGGAAGGGCAAAAAACTGACTGCCTGATGCGCGCTGGAGCTGATGGCTGGCGTGTCACCAAATATGGCTACAGGTGCAAGCCACGTGTACCATAGGTTTGCCATCGCGGACCTGTACTGTTATTTTTTTAACCGTTGCGATCCCTTGCGCACTTCTAACTTCCCTTCCACACCACCGTTTGGACATTCGAATGTCTTGTAAGCAAGAGATAAACGTATAAAACTGTTTTTTTGTTTGGTTTTAAATCCAAACTAAAAGCATTCCTTTCTCGTCGGCCCAGGCACGTTGCATCGCGCAAATCCCGACCGCAGGCTGGAAAATGTTTGCAAAAGTAAAAATAGAATTAAACCCTCCCTGCCGATGGACCTTCCCCCCCCCCTTTCTTTTAAAATATGCATTATTGCTTAACCTCAAACCCCCTCGCAAGGCCTCATTAGGGCTAGCCTTTTGCTGACGCAACCTATACTTTTCAGAGAAGCGGGCCTTTGATGTCCTGAAATAAATAAATATATATATATAAACTATATATATGTGTAGTAAGAGTATGACTAGCTGATGAGAGCTAAAAAGCTCGAAATAGATCTGTCCTAGTCTCTCTGATTTATTTATTGATCAGCTCATAAAACTAACACACATATTAAAAAAATTAACACAACGGAACTCATGGCTTTCTGTCTAGATGGTCTCTGGTGATGAGCCAAAAGGCAGAAAAGGAAACAGTGTGTCTCCTCCCTTAATGGGGCTCTAACAGGGTGTTGTGTTTTCCCGTGTAAGTATGAAATTGTTTTTGCAACGTTTCGGCAAGATCTCATTTGCCATCTTCAGGCTTCGGTCTGCGGTTACGAAGGCATCGCCCTTCCTTAAATCTTGGTGGGGGGGTGGAGTGCTGACTGTTGTTGTGAGTGGGTTGATTGGCTGTGCAGCTGTATCATGATTGGTAGATTGATGCTGATTGGTTTTATTTGTATGTTTCTCCTTATTTTGAATTTCAACGGCTTGGGTGGAGGGTGGGGCTCGTCTGTTGGTCAGTGCTGGTTTCCAGCTGTCTGGTAGGCGGGAGGTGTCGTCACGTTTGTTCATATTGTTAGGTTGCTTCCCTATTTCGATAGCTTCTCTGATTATTCTCCTGTTCAGCTGTTCAGCCTTGGAGATCAATTTAGTTCTTTGAAAGTCAATATCACATCCTGTAGTTTTGAAATGTTGATAAAGAGATGAGGTATTAAGGTGATTTTTTACTGCATTCTTATGTTCTCATCATCATCATCATCAAATTTAATTTGTAGACCGCTCCCTCTCCCCACAGGGATTTGGGGCGGTGCACAGGGAAAGTAAAAACAATAAATATACAGATATAAATACATAATATAAAAACAAATTAAATCTATTCCTGTGCTAAAACCCGTTAAACTAAAATACCCAACAGATATAAATAAGTTTAAAACCCCATAGAAAGACAGACTAGCCTAGGCCGGCCAAGCGAAAAAAGTATGTTTTTAATTTCAGACGGAAGGAGCGGAGGTCCGTAGTCGTTCTAATATCGGGGGGAAGGTCGTTCCAGAGGGCCGGGCCCGCCACAGAGAGAGCCCTTCCCCTGGGCGTCGCCCGCTGACACAGTCTAGTGGACGGCACCCGGAAAAGTCCCTCTCTGTGGGAGCGAATCGGCCGTGAGGATGTATGAGGCAGGATCCGATCCCGCAGGTAGCTAGGTCCCGAGCCATGGAGCGCTTTAAAGATGATGACTAATACCTTGAAGCGCACCCGGAAGACGACAGGCAGCCAGTGCAGCTTGAGCAAGAGCGGTGTAACGTGGGCAAACCTAACGGTTCCCATAATTGCTCGCGCGGCTGCATTCTGGACCAACTGAAGTCTCCGGGTGCACCTCAAGGGGAGCCCCATGTAGAGAGAGTTACAATAGTCCAGTCGGGATGTCACGAGCGCATGAGTGATTGTGCGAAGGGCGTCCCGATCCAATAGGGGGCGCAATTGGCGCACCAGGCAAACCTGGTGAAACGCCCTCCTGGCCACGGCTGTCACTTGGTCTTCCATGGACAGCCGGGTATCCAGGAGGACACCCAAATTGCGCGCCCCATCCACAGGGGCAAGATGTTCGCCCCCTATGGCCACCATTGGAGTCAGCTGGTTGAATCGGGCAGCCGGAAACCACAGCCACTCGGTCTTGGTCGGGTTGAGCCTGAGTCCATTACTTCCCATCCAGATCCGCACGGCTTCCAGGCACTGGCACATCACCGCTACGGCATTGTTGGGATGGTTTGGGGTAGATATATACAGCTGAGTATCATCAGCGTAAAGATGGTACTCTACCCCAAAACCACGGATGATCTCACCCAGCGGCTTCATGTATGTGTTGAACAGGAGAGGCGAGAGGACCGACCCCTGAGGCACCCCACATGTGAGGGGTCTCGGGGTCGACCTCTGCTCCCCTGCCAACACAAATTGCGATCGGCCAGAGAGGTAGGAGGAGAACCACCGTAAGACGGTGCCTCCCACCCCCAACCCCCCCAGCCGATGCAATAGGATACCATGGTCGATGGTATCGAAAGCCACCGAGAGGTCTAATAGGACCAGGATGGAGGAACAACCCCCATCTCTGGCCCTCCAGAGATCATCGACCAACGCGACCAATGCCGTCTCGGTGCTATGCCCGGGCCGGAAGCCGGACTGGCGCGGGTCTAGATAATCAACTTCCTCCAGGTGACGGGGAAACTGTTGTGCCACCACACTCTCAACAACCTTCGCCAAGAAGGGAAGGTTGGAGACGGGACGATAGCTGGTTAAAAGAGCTGGGTCCAAGGAGGGCTTCTTAAGGAGGGGTTTCACCATAGCCTCTTTTAGGGAAGCAGGCAAGGAACCCTCACTTAAGGAAGCGTTGACAACCTCTTGGAGCCATCCTCGTGTCACCTCCCAGGATGCCAGTACAAGCCAGGAGGGACACGGGTCCAATAAACATGTGGTGGCTCGCAGTCGCCCACGTAGCCTGTCCATATCCTCGGAAGCAACGGAGTCAAACTCCTCCCACACAAGATCTGTCTCATGGCATCCCACTGGACCATCAATGGGGGCTAGCTCGTTCTGTATCTGAGTGATTTTCTCCTGCAGAAAAGTCACAAATTCCTCTGCTCTACCCTGTAGCGGGGCTTCCCGCACCCTCTGTTGAAGGAGGGAGCGGGTCACCCTAAACAGGGTGGCAGGGCAGTTTTCTGCGGATGCTATGAGAGTGGCACAATGATGACGTTTGGCCACTCTCAGCGCCACAATGTAAGTCCGTAAATGGGCTCTTACCTGTGTCCGGTCAGATTCAGATCGAGTAGACCTCCATCTTCTCTCTAGGCATCTCTTGTGGCGTTTCATCACCCTCAGCTTCTCGGTGAACCAAGGGGCCGGGGTGGTTCGCCGCCGCAAGAGAGGCCGCAAGGGCGCGACCCGATCCAAGGCTCCCGCGGTCGCAGTATTCCATGCGGCCACGAGGTCCTCCATCGGGGCGCGGGTCAGGGGTATAGGAAATGGCCCAAGCGCCGTCTGGAACCCATCCAGGTCCATCAGGCGCCTGGGGCGGACCCAGATAGGTGATTCTGGTTCCACCTCCCCGTGGAGGGGAGCAGCGGTCAGAAAGTCGAGCCAGAGAAGTGAGTGGTCTGACCATGACAAGGGTGTGATGACTATATCCCCTATACCCAGATCACTCTTCCATTGGCCTGAGACAAAGATGACGTCCGGTGTATGTCCACCCTCGTGGGTGGGGCCCTGAATTAGTTGGGTCAGGTCCATGGCCGTCATGGAAGCCATGAACTCCCGAGCAACCTCGGATGATTCGCCCAGCGATGGCAGATTAAAGTCCCCCATGACTATAAGTCTGGGGGTCTCCACTGCCACCGTAGCGATCACCTCCAGGAGCTCGGGCAGGGCTGCTGCTACATAGCGGGGAGCCAGGTATATAACCAGCAAGCCCAACTGCCTCCCTAGGCCCCACTTCATGCAGAGGGACTCACAAACGGTAGTCTGTGGCACAATGGTCTCTCTTGGCTCAAGACCTTCCTTGATAATGACCTCACCACCCCTACCTTGGGCCCGGGGCTAATGAAAAGCGCGGTAGCCTGGTGGGCACATTTCAACGAGGGGGAGTCCTCCCTCGTGGCCCAACCAGGTTTCCGCAATTCCTACCAGGTCCGGCTCCCCCTCTGACACAAGGTCATGAACGAGGGGGGCTTTGTTCTGCAATACGTGCACTTATCCTTCTGTTGGTTTGTCCTATGTAAGTGACCGGGCAGATTTTACATGGAATTTTGTAGACTCCTTGGCTTTCTAGCTGGATCTTGTCTTTGGGATTCCTTAGGATATTGGTTATTTTTGGGTCAGTGTTGAATAAATATATGTATATATATATGTATGTGTATGTATATATACACATACATATATATATACATATATTTGCTTGGTGCTCCTGGAAGCACCAAGCCCGAAGCACCAGCCTGAAGATGATGAATGAGATTTCATCGAAACGTCGTGAAGATATTTCCAATTCTACGCGGGAGAAAACGCGAACAACCAAAGACCTACATATATATATATATATATATATATATATATATATATATATATATATATATATATATATATATATATATATATATATATATATATATATATATATATATATATATATATATATATATAATTTCTTTAAGGGATGATTAATAATAATTAATTAAGAGACCAGGATGGATCCATTTCGGGCTCCTTAGCCCTCGTCAGCTGGCCATACTTCCCTACAGGGATTTGAACTGGTGCTCTCCAGCATTCGAAGCAGGCTTCTCTATGCCTTGAGCTAACCAGTTCTGCCAGTATGGCCAGCTGACGAGGGCTAAGGAGCCCGAAAGGGATCCATCCTGGTCTCTTAATTAATTATTATTAATCATCCCTTAAAGAAATTTAACACATATCTAAAAAGACAGCAGCAATTTAATAGGTCTCTGTCTGGATGGTCTCTAGGTTGAGTCGAAGGACAGAGAAGGATGACAAGTTTGTCTCCTCCCTTAAATAGGCCTAACAGGAAGCTGTAACAATATATCCACTTCATATATATATATATATATATATATATATATACACATACATATATATATATGTTTTCTGAGGTTTTCGCGGGTGTTTGTATGTAGGTCTTTGGTTGTTCGGGTTTTCTCCCGCGTAGAATTGGAAGTATCTTCACGACATTTCGATGAAATCACATTCATCATCTTCAGGCTGGTGCTTCCGGCTTGGTGCTTCCAGGAGCAATTGCTCCTGGAAGAAAGGATGATGTAATCAGGGAAACTGGTTAGCTCAAGGCATAGAGAAGCCTGCTTCGAATGCTGGAGAGCACCAGTTCAAATCCCTGTAGGGAAGTATGGCCAGCTGACGAGGCCTAAGGAGCCCGAAATGGATCCATCCTGGTCTCTTAATTAATTATTATTAATCATCCCTTAAAGAAATTTAACACATATCTAAAAAGACAGCAGCAATTTAATAGGTCTCTGTCTGGATGGTCTCTAGGTTGAGTCGAAGGACAGAGAAGGATGACAAGTTTGTCTCCTCCCTTAAATAGGCCTAACAGGAAGCTGTAACAAAATATCCACTTCATCAATAAAGTCCTGTAGAAAGGATGATGTAATCAGGGAAACTGGTTAGCTCAAGGCATGGAGAAGCCTGCTTCGAATGCTGGAGAGCACCAGTTCAAATCCCTGTAGGGAAGTATGGCCAGCTGACGAGGGCTAAAGAGCCCGAAATGGATCCATCCTGGTCTCTTAATTAATTATTATTAATCATCCCTTAAAGAAATTTAACACACACACACACACACACACACACACACACATATATATATGTTAAATTTCTTTAAGGGATGATTAATATATATATATTTATATTTATATATAAACATTTTGTTTTTGTAGATCCTGAATTCATCCATTGATTTGGCTCCTGCTCTGTTATCTCTCAATATGCACCTGCCCAAGGCATCAACAGACAACGGCTGCATAGAACAAGCACTTAGTGGCTGAGGAATTAATGAAAAGGGACTTAGTTTTTGTTTTCTCTCTCTCTCTCTCTCTCTATTTTTTTCCGTGTGAAAATCATTAGGACGGCACAGCTTCAAGACATGAACCGATCAGGGACTTAAGAGAGACGCCGCACGGGGTGCATAAAAACTGACGTAGCACCAAGTGATCCCGCTAATTCCTCCAGCGGCTTGTTTGTTTCTCTGTTTTCTCCAGCCCATCCTTGCCATAGAAGAGCCCTAATTAGAAATGGGAACGACTGAAGTGGAGATCTTCTGTGTTCAGAAGGGGCAACGTATCTCCATGCCATGATCCCTGTAGAACATACAGTAGACCACCATTATTGGGGAGAGGGACTTCCGTTCACATCCAGGCAACACTGTTTTGTGCCCTACCTTATAACGGAGAGCATCCATTTCCTAAGGACGCATGTCTGCAGGTGATTTTTTTTTGTTTTTTTGCACAAAATCTATACAAATAAAAATGTAACTATGAGTTTGTTCAAAACCGCTAATCTCCGAAGGTACTGCACCAATCGCTTCCAAATTTTCACACAACGTTCCTTTCAAATACGGCACCAATTATATATATATATATATATACACACACACACACACACACATATATGTGGTATTGCTGTATTTGAGTATTTTCCCGTGTATATAGCATGAAATTGCTATTGCAACGTTTCGGCAAGATCTCACTTGCCATCCTCAGGCTTCGGTATGCGATTGCGAAGGCGTCACCCTTCCTTAAATCTTGATGGGGGGGGTGCTGACTATTGTTGTGAGTGGGTTGATTGGCTGTGCAGCTGTATCATGATTGGTAGATTGATGCTGATTGGTTTTATTTGTATGTTTCTCCTTATTTTGAATTTCAACGGCTTGGGTGGAGGGTGGGGCTCGTCTGTTGGTCAGTGCTGGTTTCCAGATGTCTGGTAGGCGGGAAGTGTCATCACGTTTGTTCATATTGTTAGGTTGTTTCTCTATTTCGATGGCTTCTCTGATTATTCTCCTGTTCAGCTGTTCAGCCTTGGAGATCATTTTAGTTCCTTGAAAGTCAATGTCATGTCCTGTAGTTTTGAAATGTTGATAAAGAGATGAGGTATTAAGATGATTTATGCCAGACAAAAGGCTTGTCCAATCTCTTCTTAAGTATCTTGATTCCCTAAGTGTGCTCAAGGAGCAGGAATAGAATAACAGAGTTGGAAGGGACCTTGGAGGTCTTCGAATCCAACCCCCTGCCTAGGCAGGAAACCCTACACCACTTCAGACAAATGGTTAGCCAACACCTTCTTAAAAACTTCCAGTGTTGGGGCATTCACAACTTCTGGTGGCAAGTTGTTCGACTGATTAATTGTTCCCATTGTCAGGAAATTTCTCCTTAGTTCTAAGTTGCTTCCCTCCTTGATGAGTTTCCACCTATTGCTTCTTGTCCTGCCTTCGAGTGCTTTGCATAATAGGCTGATCCCACCTTTTCTTTGTGGAAGCCTCTACAATTTTGTAATACAGCTATCATGTCACCCCCTTCTCCATGCACGATTGATTCCCAAACATTCCACTTTCTGCTTTGGCTGGTGCTTTAATTGGTTGAGCTTGGAATTCTCAAATTGCTTTTCCCACAACAACAATAAAAATGTAGAGAAGACAAGAGAACACAAGTGAAGAGAAGAAAAGAGAAGAGAAGGGGAGAGGAGAGGAGAGAAGAGAAGAGAAAATATGGAACAGAACAGAACAGAATAGAATAGAATGGAATGGAATGGAATGGAATAGAGATATGGAAGGGAAGGGAAGAGAAGAGAAGAGAAGAGAAGAAAGAGAAGGGAAGGGAAGGGAAGGGAAGAGAAGAGAAGAGAAGAGAAGAGAAGAGAAGAGAAGAGAAGAGAAGAGAAGAGAAGAAAAGAAAAGAAAAGAAAAGAGAAAATATGGAACAGAACAGAATAGAATAGAGATATGGAAGGGAAAGGAAGGGAAGAGAAGGGGATGGGATGGGATGGGATGGGAGGGAAGAGAAAGTGAGGGGAGGGAGATATGGAAAGGAAGAGAAGAGAAGAGATGAGATGAGAAGAAAAGGGAAGGGAAGAGAAGGGAAGAGAAGACAAAAGTTGGAAGGGACCATCTAGTCCAGGCTCTGGCTCAGGCAGAGTTATCTGTTTCATTTTAATGATGGATGCATTCATACTCAATTTTATTGCAGGCTAATAATTGCTGTCTGTCTGTTTCGTTTTTCTCTCACTCTAGGTAACTAGATGCGCGATTCTCCCGGCTCTTAATGTTTGTTTTACAGGTCTGTGTGCTGAGTTACAGAAGGATTTAATTGGATGGAATTGTGTGTTTCCTCTGTTTGTATCATGCCTTGGTAAAGATGCGATAACCACAACTACAAGAACAGCAGAGCGATAAGGATGGCTTAAGGGCGAGCACAGAGAGAGAGATTGGGTCTTAATCTCTTATAAGAGGTTTTCCCTTTGAACGTCGGCAAATATTATTGTATTCTTTCGGCTTGGCTAGATGAAAAGAAGAGAGATAGTGATACGCAGTTCTAGGATGTGTGGGATTAGGCTCATAGAAAAGAGACAAAACAAAGTCTATTCTTCTCTTGGTATTACGAAAGGGCCTTTCTCATTTTTATTTTGAAAAAAAACAACAACACCCACCCAACAATCGTCCGCTGAAGCCCCGAGCTTTTGCCGTTCCCATCAAAAGTGCCTGGCAGTAGAAGACCTCATTTTCCAACTTGAGTTCAGCCTGTCCATTTGCATATCATTTGCATATCAGAAGTTCCTCTTCAGGCGGCATTCGTTATGGTAATAAAGCAGTGTGACTTTTACTGGCCGGGCTCAAGGCAAGTTGACGGGATGTGAGGGAAAGTTGCGTCAGGGGAAATAACTCGGCAAGCGATGTGCAGCTGGACGCCAACCTGTCTGTTTTTGGATCCAAGGATGAGATGAAAAGGGAAAGTCCTTTTGTTCGGGGCACAGTGATGAACTTCTAAGCTGGCGCGCCATGGCGGACTTTTCTTGTTGACCCTTCTCAATAGCTGGATGCCTCAAGCCCATCGTTCGATGGTTTCCTGGCACACTCAGCAGCTGGCTGGCTTTGCCACAAGACTACAGAACAAAAGACAAAGGGCGAGAGAGAGAAGGAGAAAGTTAAAAGAAGAGAGAGAGAGAAAGAGAGAGAAAGAGAGAGGAAGAGAGAAAGAGAGAGAGAGAAAGAGAGAGAGAGAGAGAAAGAGAGAGAAAGTGTGAGGAGAAAAGAAAATGGGGAAAAAGAGAGAAAAAGACAGAGAATTAAATAAAAGAAAAAAAAGAAAAGGAAGAAAGTAAGAAAAATGAGAGAAAGAAAAGAAAGCAAAAAAGAAAATGAGAGAAAGAGAGAAGAGAGAGAAGGAGAAAAAGAAGAAAATGTATGAGAGGGAGACAAAGAAAGGAAAGGAAAAAGAAAGCAAAAGGCAATGAGAGGGACAGAAAGAGACAGAGCATAAGTCGAATGAAAGAAAGAAAAGGCAGATAAAAAAGAGAGAGGGGAAGAGAAACAGAAAATGAGAGAGAAAGAGAGGAGAAAGTAAGAGGAAAAGAAAAGAGAGAAAGGAAAGAAAGAAAGAAAAAGAGAATGAGAGGATTGAATAAAGTAGAATGAAAGAAAAAGGCAGAGAAAAAAGAAAAAAATGAGAGAAAGAAAAGAAAGAAAAAGGAAGAAAAAAAGGGAGAAACAGTGAGGCAGAAAGGAGATTGAGATGGGGAAAAAGAAAGATTGAGAGAGACAAGTTCAAAGCAGGAGAGAGAGAGAGAAAGGAAGGAAGAGAAAGAAAAAGAAAGAAAGAAAGAAAAAAAGAAACAAAAAAAGAAAGAAAGAGAAAGGAGGGTGCAATGAATTCATGCTTTCAATCAGCTATTCTTCACCAGCATTGTGACAGTTAACTCCCTGCATTAATTCAAACAATAGCAAAGTTCAGGAAAAGTGTTCTGCTATTTAATTCTCCATCGGGGCTTCCATATTTGACTCTGGCATTAGAAAAGCTGCAGAAGCAATAATTAAACTCTACCACTGCTGGCAGACCGCATATACGGAGGTCCAACCGAGGTCCAGAGACTAGCTGGCACCTAGAAAGCCCTTTATACCTAGAGCTGGAAAGTCAGAATGAAGCTTATGGTATCCAAATTATATGCTCATGATCGGGTTGACCATAATTCAATCGTTGGCCCGTCTTGCATTCATGCCTCATGGAGAGGAACTTTGAGGGATTCAAATGTCACTCAGATTTGGCATGGGATGGCCTGGGTTTAGGTTGCAGAATGCTATTAAATATTTGACTAGTCGGGAGGGGGAAGTCACATCCACGGGGGCTGCTATTTCCACTACGTGCAAACGAAATGAAGTGACATTTACTTTGTAGTTTAAATCTTATTGCAGTGTGTGCTTCTGCAAACCACACAATCAATCACAACTAGAGGGGCAAGTAAGCTTGTAATGTCTAGGAAAGACCACACTTGGAATATTGCATACTATCTATTTCTATTTCTATTTCTATTTCTATTTCTATTTCTATTTCTATTTCTATTTCTATTTCTATTTCTATTTCTATTTCTATTTCTATTTCTATTTCTATTTCTATTTCTATTTCTATTTCTGTCTGTCTGTCTGTCTGTCTGTCTGTCTGTCTATCTATCTATCTATCTATCTCTATTTCTATCTATCTATCTATCTATCTATCTATCTATCTATCTATCTATCTATCTATCTATCTATCTCTATCTATCTATCTATCTATCTATCTATCTCTATTTCTATCTATCTATCTATCTATCTATCTATCTATCTATCTATCTATCTATCTATCTATCTATCTATCTATCTATCTATCTATCTGGTGCAGAGAAGAGCAACAAAGAGGATTAGGGAACCGGAGACTAAAACATATGAAGAATGGTTGCAGGAACTGGGTATGTCTAGTTTAATGAAAAAAAGGACTAGGGGAGACATGATAGCAGCCTTCCAATTTCTAAGGCAGTGTTGGAGAACCTTTTCAACATCGAGTGCTGAAATGGGAGCATGCACATATGCACAGGGGAGCCCCAGAAACTGGAAGAGCACACATGCACACATGCGGGAGCCAGGGGTGAAATACAGCAGGTTCTGACCAGTTCTGGAGAATTGATAGTGGAAATTTTGAGTAGTTCGGAGAACTGGCAAATGCCACCTCTGGCTGGCCCTGCCCCCATCTATTTGCTGCCTCCTGACTCCCAACTGATCATCTGGGTTTTCTTTTGTTGCTCTGCACAGGAGAAGGAAGCTGGAAAGCAAGTTGGTGGAATGGGGAGGGAATGGGGATTTGCGCAAAATGGGCCATTTTAGGGAGGTCTGCAGGGTGCAAAACCTTTTTTTTTATTTGTGTCTTCAAAATCTTGGTGCATCTTATATTCTGAAAAATACGATAATCAAGAGGAGCTCCAACCTAGAAGTAAGGAGTAATTTCCTGAGAGTGAGAATGGAAGTTGCCTTCAGAAGTTGTGGTTTGCTCCATCATCGGAGGCTTTCAAGAAGAGATTGGAAAGCCGTTTGTTTGAAAGGGTTCTTTCACCAATGGTGGACCTATCCAACTATTACTCATCTTTGGAAAAAAATACAAGTCTGGCTCCTGGAAATAGTAGGTACCAGCTTTCCCCTTAAACCTGATTTATATCTCCTAGGCATTAAGCCAAACAAAATCCAAAAACAAGATTGGTACCTTTTCACTCACAGCGACTAGGATGGCCATAGCGTAACGTTGGAAAAATATCAACCCACCAACAGAGGGTTTAATTATATCAAAAATTCTCAATTGCGCAGAATCCGATAAGCTAATGTATATTCTAAAAGACAAGTCAAACTCAATTTATGCCAATCCTGGGGAAAATGGTATATATGGTACAATAAGAGAATAATGGATACCAAAGAAACTAATTAGACAAAACTATGGTGAAATATACACGAGGAACAAACAAGATAACAGTGAACTTGAGACAATTTTATAGATATATATGTAGACATCTAAGCACAATTGTAAATAATAATTGATGTTAGACTGGGACAAACATATTTCTTAAATTAGGGGAGTATGTCCCTTCCCCGCCCCTCTTTTCTTTTTCTTTTCTTTTTTCTTTTTTCTACCTATGTATGTTTCTCCCACTACCCCTATCCTATAATTGTTAAGTGTTTGTTTTTATATTTATATTAATAAAGACTATTTTTTTAAAAAAGTTGTGGTTTGCTCCATCATTAGAGGTTTTCAAGAAGAGATTGGAAAGCCGTTTGTTTGAAAGGGTATAGGATTTCCTGACTGAGCAGGGGGTTGGACTAGAAGACCTCCAAGGTCCCTTCCAACTCTGTTATTCTATTCAGTAAATAAACAACAAGAGGGTTCGTTGGGTTTGGGGACCTGGGTCAGAACAATTCTACTGCTTTAGAGTTGTGGGGCTGGAGAAGACTCTTAAGAATCCCTTGGACTGCAGGGTGATCCAATCAGCCAATCCTAAAGGAAATCAACTGCCAGGCTCCAAATCATCGATCACAAACCAAACTCCGAAGCATTGCTTTTTTTCAAAGAACTAATTTATTTAGATACATCATGTTGGTGCTAGTGGTGAAAAGCCAGCACTAAAGTGGGCTTTTCACTCCAATATAAATTTCAGTTTCCCAAGTTTCCAAAAGAAACTGTCACGTTGTCGAACCAAGATGGGAGCTGGTTGCTATGCTACCACTCAGGTTCGCCTGGTACAGGTTCGCCTGGTACGCCAGTTGCGTCCCCTATTGGATCGGGATGCCCTTTGCACAGTCACTCATGCCCTCGTGACATCCCGACTGGACTACTGCAATTCTCTCTACATGGAGCTCCCCTTGAGGTGCACCCGAAGGCTTCAGCTTGTCCAGAATGCAGCTGCGCGAGCAATTATGGGAACCTCGAGGTTTTCCCATGTAACACCGCTCCTGCGCAAGCTGCATTGGCTGCCTGTCGTCTTTCGGGTGCGCTAGGTCTACCCACGTAACACCGCTCTTGCGCGAGCTGCACTGGCTGCCTGTTGTCTTCCGGTTGCGCTTCAAGGTGTTGGTTATCAACTTTAAAGCACTCCATGGCACGGGACCTAGCTATCTGCGGGATCGGATTCTGCCCCATACATCCCTGCGGCCGATCCGCTCCCACAGAGAGGGACTTCTCCGGATGCCGTCCACTAGGCTATGCCAGAGGGCGACGCCCAGGGGAAGGGCCTTCTCTGTGGTGGGCCCAGCCCTCTGGAACGACCTTTCCCCCGAAATTAGAACAACTACGGACCTCCGCTCCTTCCGTCAAAAATTGAAAACACACTTTTTCTGCTTGGCCGGCCTAGGTTAGTCTTCCGTTTTTAACTGGTTTTTTTAGGGGGTGTAGTTTAGTTTTAGTATAGTGGGTTATAGCGCAGGGACAATTTGTTTAATTCTTATTTTAGCTATTTATGTATTTTATATTTGCTTTTTTAACTTCCCTGTGCACCGCTCCGAGTCCCTTTGGGGAGAGGAGGCGATCTATAAATAAAATTATTATTATTATTATTATTATTATTATTATTATTATTATTATTATTATTATTATTATTATTATTATTATTATTATTATTATTATTATTATTATTATTATTATTATTATTATTATTATTACTCTCCTCCTCCTCCTCCGGTTAGCCAGATGGTGGAATGTGGCTCTCATCAGCTAGGAATGATGTTTGGACTGAAGGCTCCATCCCCCTCAAGTTCCAAGCTGTGTCAAACTGAATTCAGGCTAGGATGCCCAAGGACACAAAGAATCCCACACCCCAATCAAATTCAGGCTTGACAACAACCCTGGGTATTCTTTAGGAAGGACCGATCTGAAACTAAAGCTCAAATATTTTGGCCACTTAATGAGGGAACTCCTTGTAGGAGTCCCTGATGTTGGGAAAGATGGAAGGCAAAGGAGAAGGACAGAGGATGAGACGGTTAGGTGGTGTCATCAACAGTGGTCATGAGTTTGGATGGACTCAGCGAGACAATAGTGGACAGGAGGCCTAGCATGTTGTGGTCCGTGGGGTGGTGAAGAATCAGATATGTCTTAGCGATTTAAGAACAACAAGAGAAAGAGAGAGAGAGAGAAGGAAGAAAGGTAAGAAGGAAGGTAAGAAAGAAAGAAAAAGAAAAGGAAGGAATGTAAGAAAGAAAAAAGAAAAGGAAGGAAGAAGGAAAGAAAGAAAGAGAGAAAGAGAGAAGGAAGGTAAGAAGGAAGGAAGGCAAGAAGAAAGAAAGAGAGAGAGAGAGAGAGAAGAAAGGTAAGAAGGAAGATAGAAAGAAAGAAAGAGAGAAAGAAAGAAAGAAGGAAGGAAGGAAGGAAGAAGGAAAGAAAGAAAGAAAGAAAGAAAGAAAGAAAGAAAGAAAGAGAGAAGGAAGAAAGGTAAGAAGGAAGGTAAGAAGAAAGAAAAAAAGAAAGAAAGAAGGACGGAAGGAAGGAAGGAGGAAAGAAAGAAAGAGAAAGAGAGAGAGAGAAGGAAGAAAGGTAAGAAGGAAGGAAGGTAAGAAGAATGAAAGAAGGAAAAAAGGAAAAAATGAAAGAGAAAGGAAAGAAAGAAAGAAGAAAGGTAAGAAGGATGGTAAGAAGAAAGAAAGAAAGAAAGAAAGAAAGAAAGAAAGGAAGGAAGGAAGGAAGGAAGGAAGGAAGGAAGGAAGGAAGAAGGAAGGAAAGAAAGAAAGAGAGAAAGTGAGAAGGAAGAAAGGAAAGAAGGAAGGAAAGAAGAAGGAAAGAAATAAAGAAATAAAGAAAGAAGGAAGGAAGGAAAGAAAGTAGGAAGGAAGGAAGAAGGAAAGAAAGAGAGAAAGTGAGAAGGAAGAAAGGTAAGAAGGAAGGTAAGAAGGAAAGAAAGAAAGAAAGAAAGAAAGAAAGAAAGAAAGAAAGAAAGAAAGAAAGAAAGAAAGAAAGAAAGAAAGAAAGAAAGAAAGAAAGAAAGAAAGAAAGAAAGAATCAAGAGATAAGAAAGAGTCACCAGCTCATACCTGTATCACCATGTCCAAGAAAACTGCAATGCCAGTCTTGGAAGCAAAGGTGCCATTCTCCAAGGTTTGGTTTCCCAAATGGATGGAAAAATGGGAGAATGTGGGATTTGACATTCTCCTAAGCCTTGGAATTAATTTATTGA